>JAAAKM020073195.1:94980793-95057229 GCA_010016025.2 Alatinidae sp. Z8VKAUB7J3
TCAGAGAAAAACCCGACGTCTTTCTGATTGTTCTTGATAGCCATGCAAGTTTTCGCTACTTCGAGGACCAGCAGTTCGAGCTGAGCCAATTCCGCGGCGAGTTGCAGACGCTTGGCTTCTCAACATACGAGGACACATTCAGCAGCTACCAGTTCACCACCGCTTCCATGCTCGCCATGCTGAACATGGAACATCACCATTACTCGATGAACTTTGGATATGCGGAGATCTCAACCGTCGGCCGGCGAATCATTGCGGGCGAAAATACGGTCACGCAATTTTTGGACAGCCAGGGCTACCGTTCAGAATATTTTCACCAGAGCGATTACCTGCTATTGCAGGGCTGTCGAGCAGACCTGTGCGTTGGGTCGGACCCGGTCGGGGGCGCAAAACGTGTCGCGAACAGAATCCTCCCGACCTTCCTGCATCGAAAGGCGAAACTTGCGCATCCCGACCAGATGACCCAAGAGGTCCTGCAGAGTCAAGCGCAGCAACAACCGCAGCAACCCACGTTTCGCTATTTGCATTATTATCTTCCGGACCACAGCCCCAACGACCAGGTTGGCACGTGCGACGACGCGCTCGAACGCGCAAACTACCTGGACCGAGTTGCGGAGACTGACCGGTACGCTACAGACCTGCTGTCAGAGCTGATCAAAAACAGTCCCGACGCAGTTATAGTACTGGCCGGCGACCATGGCCCATGGCTTATCAACAACTGCGATCGCTATTCAGACCTAAACAGCGCTGAACAATATCGAGATAGGCTGGGTGCGTTGCTGGCGATCCGGTGGCCACATTGGTACGAGGGTCGCTTCGACGAACAGATTGTGACAACAACCAATGCTTTTCGGTATGTTTTGGCGAGTCTGTCGACAAAAGCAGAGCTGGTTGCGGAAAACCCGGCCCCGGACGACGCTTTTGCGATCGGCGGAAATGGAGAAACGGCTTTACAGGTGATGTCAGACGGCGGTCCGAACCGGCGGTGCTGATCTCCGTTTCATGGCCCTTCAGCCAGGATATGCAATGGGTAGTTGGGGGCCAAACATCCTGTGCTCTCGCATACCCTTCCTGCTTACCTTCCCCAGATTTCTCCAGGTACGCATTTAGAGGTGGGACGACTCTGGCTGAGCTTACAGAGTCACGCCACTGACCCCCGTCCCAAACTAAGTAACTGGTCACAACTAGGATTGAGCCCGTGCCCCTTGGACATAGAAATTCCACGCCAGTGTGCCAACCACTCAGCCAGGACGGCATTAAGTACGTTGTTGAACGCTCTTAGTGCAAAAAGAGTATAGGAGGGGGGCTTATTGTCCTCCAATCCCTTTTGACTCTTAAGAATTGTGCAAGAACTTTCAAGTTACGATCAAATGAGCCGCGTCCGAAGTTTATACGACCATCCACTCCCATATGAAGTGGTTTTTGAAAAAAAAAAACAACAATAAAAACACATAGAAACCGTGTTGCTTTTTTCTATAAGCAGTGCCGGAGCGTTATTTCTGATTGATATGGGTAAGAAACCTTCCAGTAGTCTCCTGGGTATGAACTGTCTGTTTAGACCACCTATCCTCAATGTCGGTATAGTCAGATTGGACATTGGTTGGGTTGCTAGTCAGCTCGGATAGGTCCTAAGCTCAGAATTCTCTTGTTAATTTGGCAACTGTGAAATATCCAGAAAACCCAGTTGTAGATTTTCTTCCTCGTTTTTTGTTGTTGTCAGCCGTTGGTTGAGCTAGCAAACAACAAAAAGTGATCGGAACTTTAATTGAGCCTGCCATTTGCATCTCCATAGACTCTTGCGTTTGGGCTTGATCTTTTCCAGCGTCTTTAAATCGGGAAGTGGCTAATTTGGGCTTTCGGAATCCCGTCATTAGGCTTCCACGCCAAGAGAACGTGATTATTATGCTCAAGTTTTGTGTTTAAGGTGTGTTTACGCTCTAGGTGATGGTGTTTTTCTGTGTCTGGTGTTTTTCTTTATTAAGAATTAAATAATGGAAGAAACTATATGAAAGAACACAACTTGCATTTTGGATGTTCTAATTGTTAGGCGAAGGAATTGATATTCTATTCAAAACTTTTACTGAGAAATAAAATAAGGTTTTGCCGTTCCGAAATTGAAAACGATGGACCTATTGAATTCAGTAACTTCAAGGATACAATTTGTCCCCTTATAGGTTGTCATATCCTTTCTTTAACGTCCTTTTTACAGTTACATTTCCCCTTTTACATTCATCATATAGTATGAAGCAGGGCAACAAATTGCGCTGGGCAACAGTATGGCCAAGCTTGCCGCGCAAGATAACCTGATTGCTGAACTGGCAATTCCAGAACGAAAAATTAAAGACGTTCACATTGGCCAAGAGGTGATTATTGATACCCGTATTTCAAAAGCCAAAGGTCGTGTTATCCGTGTCGAGCCAGCAGTAAACAATGGCACGGTGCAGGTGGACGTGGAATTTATCGAAGGCATTCCACCAGAAGCAAGGCCTGATCTAACCGTCGATGGCTTTGTTAAAACCGCGTCGATGCAGAAAACCCTTTATGTACGCCGTCCCGCTTACGCTCAAAGCAACAGTCGGACTTCAGTTTTCAAGCTAGACGATAACGGTCGTTATGCCGAAAAAGTCCAGGTTGAGTTTGGCGTTGGTTCAAGTAGTGAAATCCAGGTCATAACGGGCCTCAGACCAGGAGAACATATTATTTTGTCCGACTACAGTGCATTTGAACATTTAGACAGATTTGAAATTAATTAGAAGGAATACAACATGAACAAACCATTGATTAGCCTAAATAATTTAAAGAAAGTATTTTTAACTGACGAGATCGAAACGCATGCAATTAATGATTTGAGTCTGCGTATCAATCAAGGGGAATACGTATCAATTTCCGGCCCATCAGGTTGCGGAAAGTCCACATTGTTATCAATTTTGGGCCTGTTGGATGTCGCGTCAGATGGCAGTTATCAACTAAGTGATCACGATGTACTCGGTTTAAGTAAAAGCGAAAGAGCTGCTATTCGAAACAAAGAAATAGGATTTGTTTTTCAGTCTTTCAATCTGATTAGTAATTTATCAGTCGAAGAAAACGTGGCATTACCCCTGACTTATCGCACAGATATTGATACTGCGACGAAAGATAAGTGGGTAAAAGAAGCGCTAGAACAAGTTGATATGAGCCACAGAGCCAAGCATTTTCCAGCTCAGTTATCTGGTGGTCAGCAACAACGAGTTGCGATCGCTAGAGCTGTTGCCGGACAGCCAAGTATCATCCTCGCTGACGAACCAACGGGTAACCTAGATTCTAAAAATGCAGAAGCAGTCATGGAGCTATTGGACAAACTACACAAAAACGGCGCCACCATTTGTATCGTAACTCACGACCCACGCTCTGCAGAACAAGCACAACGCAAAATTGAAATGTATGACGGCAGGGTAGTCAACGATACCGTGATCGAATTCAGCAAAGAATCCGCTGCGTAATAAGGAGAATATGATGAATATTCTAATAGACATAGTCGCAAGTATTTGTAGTTACAAGTATTTATAGTCTCAAATAGTCGTATTCGCAAGTAGGCACAGTTGCAGTCATAGTTGTAGTAGCAATAACGATCCCTGAAATTTTCAAATTAAAAGCTGGATGCAAATAGGGTCTTTTGATTTAGTTTAAAATCCCTCTCAATGTTTGCTTAAGCCTCACCTTAATGCCTTTAACCCTTTTTCACACGTCCAGGATCAAACTTTTCCCCTGTTTATCAATGACGAATCATTGATGTAAATAACTTACAACTCTTTTCTCTGTAATTAGACCTTTAGACTATTTTAAACAAAGTGGATATTTCATAATTTGGATTAGTGTTTAGGGGGGGAGGATGTCCAAAAAGGGGAAGGTGGGTTTTTGGCCTCTATGCACTGCTCAACAGGTCCTGAAAATTTCAGCTTAAGAACCTAATTTGCTCTTGGATGAGGGACAATCAGTGTGCTACATTTTCTTAAAGTTGTCTCTGGTAGAACTAGTCGTAGCCACAGTCGCAAGTTTTTGCAGTCACAATTTGTCACAGTCGCAGTCATAACAAGTCACAGTTGCAGTTGCAGTAGTAGTAGTAGTATTGTTAATGACTCTAAAAGTTTCAAGTTCAGATCCTTAGTCATTCCGAAGTAATTACAGATTTTGTTATTGGTAGCCTGGATGAAAACAGTGTCTGTTGTTCAGTTCAGCACCCCCCTCAACATTGCCTTCAGAAATAAAATGTTTTGTTATCAAAATTTCTATAAGTATTTGGGAGGGCCATCTAAATAGGGCAAGTTGTGGAGGGACTGGCTGGTCTCCGGTCATTTTCGAGCGTCTTTTTTAATTTGCTATGAAAGTTTGATCATAATGAAACTTCTTTTTCGAATCAGCAATAACTCATCGAAGGCTGAGATGCTGCTGTTTTGACCTATTAACTAACAGAATGCATCTTGTGGGTTTAATTTTCTTCAATATCCCCCCTAAAATTTTCCTGAAAGCTGTCGCATGTCAAAGTAGTCACAGTCGCGAGTAGTTGCAGTCACAGTTGCGTATCGTCGCAATCACAAGTAGTCGAGTTTTAGGTAGTCATAGTTGCGTTTAGTCGCCATAGAAAGCAATTTTAGTCACATTCGTAAGTAGTTGAACAACGCAGAAGCAGTTGTAGTAGTAATTGTCTTGATAGTTTCAACTTGATACCCGTGCTTGTTCGTAAGATATTGCAGAGACACCTTGTTGATAATTTGGACGCATATGGTGTCTTTTGATTTAGATTAAATTATCACCATTTTTTGGAACATTCCATTAGCATTAACATGACAGCACTTTTTGGGACTGTTTCGTTTAATACACAAATACCAACAAAAAAATTTTGCAGATAATACGTTGAAACAAGAAAATAAATACCCAGAGAAGAACATCAAATTTAGTTCAATTTCTTTTTTTGGACAAAAACAATCGCTACTATCAACTTAATATTACGAAGCACTCAAAAGCATTAGAAAAGCAATAAGATGACTGAAATCTGATCTTAAAGAGGTCATAAAAGAAGCACTTAAATATGAGAAGTTACGACAAGTGCAAGGACACAATCAGTTTAAATCTTATACGAATATTATAAAAGGTACAGCTGAAAAGGAACTGGAAATGCCCAGACAGACTACAGAGGAAACTTTTTAGCAACTGGAACATGTAACATATTCTGGATTTCGTAATTGTATTTCCAATTGCTTTTCAGCTGTTCCTCTTATAATATTCGTAAGAAATTCAAACTGATTGTTTCCTTACACTTGGTCACTTGAAAAGGGCACTAGAACTTTTAATTTTCTTTCGAACACACCCTCTACCAATCTTCTAGGACCATTATGTCAATATAATCAGTCTTGGGAAAAAGGAAAAAAAAAAAAAAAACGCGCATTTTTCCCCCCCCAAACAAAAAAAAAAAAAAAAAAAAAAAAAAAAAAAAAAAAAAAAAAAAAAAAAAAAAAAAAACGAATCTTAAGTGAGTGCCCCACCCTGTGACTCAGCCGCGGCGCTACCCCAGCCACGGCGCTCAGGACAGCTTGCCCCGGTTGTATTTGATTTATATCCATTTTGTAATTTTTAAATTCTTAGTTTTACTAAGATAACGTAGAGGGCACAGTTAGCAGTAAGTAGAAGCTAATTGAATGCGAAATTTTCATTTTCCCCATATCTTCACAACAATTCATTGAAAATAGAATCTAGTAGACCGAACTAAATAAATTTTAATCGAATTTCAAGCAACAACGTAATCAAAATTGTCATTCAATTGATACGACTTAGTTAATAATTTTACAGAGGGTAAAGTAAGATTTAAACACCGGAAAATTTTTTGTTAGATTTTGCCACTGGCGCAAGAGAGACCAGAACCGCGACTGGATAGCATTTGGAAATTTTGATGCTGCTCATCTTGGCACATATAAAGCCCACTCTACCCATTGAAAAATTTGAATTATGCTCAGTGTAGAATCCTGCAATGACATTCAGTTTTATTCGGTTGCAAAGTTTCTAAAAACTTATTTTTATTCCTGTAGACGTCTCTTCTCCGGAATCCGAAGATCACCAGTCTTTGCTGCATCCAGTAATTCCTGATCCGGCACTGATCGCCACAAAAAGTAAGCCAAACGGGTTGCAAGTTGATAGTCATCCAATGCTCCCCCTGCCCCTTCGTCGAAGTAAAGAAAACGCGGCGACATGAGAACGGCTTTCAGGCCTAATTTAACCGCTTGGAGCCGTGACTCTCCTCCCTCGATCCGTGCGTGAACAAAATCAATGTAGTGCTGCACCTCACCATCCGAAATTGGGCGGCGAAAAGCCCGCTCAGCAAACCGCCTAAACAAGTCCGGAATGTCCACTTCCTCATGTGCCGTAACCTCTCCGAATATCTGCTTATGTCGGGCTGCAGGCCATTCCTCAACGATCGGCCCGTCGATCTCTACGGAATAGATCCCGATTCTCGGGCCTTCGTAAACCTCGGAGATCACGCGACCAACCGGCTTGTGCTTCCTATGGTCGGGTTCTAAATGAAGGCGCTCGGCCTCCTTCATATTGAAGATAATTTCCTCGTCATCCTTGTGGTACTTAAAGCCAATATTCCAAATGATGCGTCGAGGATTACCAATCCCATTGATCCAATTGAAAAAGGGTACGGATCCCTTGTTCATCCAGACCTTTGCTTCGTAGATCTCAGGTCGATTATCGACCAACTCAAATAGGGCTGCGATTCGACGCCCATCGCGAGCAGAACTGAGCAGGGCTTCCCTGTCTTTCGCGATTCCGAGAGCCAGCTGCATCTTCTGCTCCATGCCCATCCGAATGTCTTTCTCGGTATAGGGGTGGTCCATCCGGTTCAGGCCGATCGCCTTCACTCGAATGCGGTAATACCCGTCACTAGCCACACCTCGCTGGGCGAATTTTGAGGGAAAATTGATATACTGATCCGGATACCCGTGACCTATCTCCACTCGGTCACCATTCAATAATCGCCATCGATTCTGGGATCGAGCACGCCGCGTCTTGGTCTCAAACTCCTCAGGACCAATCCAAACCTGCCGCCGCTGAGGAGCCGGTCCGAAATCTATCGCGAGGTCAAGGAACGCATCGGTAGCTCGCAGGTAGTGCTGCATGAGACTGTCAGAGGTCACTTGCGCCTCGCCGACGTTTACAAAACCATGCTCTCGATCATCCGGTGGAAAATCAGAGGTCGGATCTATATTGAGCGTGTTGACTCCCAACAACTCGCTCATCGAATTGCGATATTCAACGCGATTCAGGCGCCGCAAAACCGTGTCGTGGTTATCCTTCATAGTTCAAGCATCCTTATATCTTTCAAGCATCCGTATATCTTTGCCTTTATGTCACTATATGGCTTATTTTTCAGTTTTCACAGTCAGTTTCACTTGATTTGGCAAAATTTGCTCAAAATTACCCCCCCCCCCCCATGATTTTGACGAAATTACGCCAGTGTCTTTTAAAGCAGTGTCTTTCAGCTTTTCCAAGCAATGTCGCCAATGCCTTTTGACGTTTTTTAGCAGCTCCAGTCTCCATTGGTGCTTTTTAATGCTCTAAAAGGAAATGAGGCACATTTAAAGTTTTTTTTTTCAAGAGAAGTTAAATCTGATAAACTGAAGCTCTTTTCACTCGGCCGACTATGCCTGAAAAATCTATAACAAAGACAGGGCTTAACACTGTAGGCCTACTGGGAACAGAATTCTGCCTTTTTTTTTACCCTCTTTTCCATTTTAAAACCCCTGGTAAGTTAAGCGTGCAGTAGTTTTCAGTTAAAAAAAGTTGCTAAAAGTATATCTGCTGTGTATGCAACAATATATTTTGAGAAGTTCTGAATTTAAAAAAAAAGACAAAAACGGATTTACCATATAAATAAGGTAAAAAAGTAAAACTCTTCAATACTTTCAATAAAAGATGAATGGTGCAATTCAACTAAAGAACCATCCTTTTATTTTCTCTGCAACCTATCTCCTTTGTTAGTTTACAAGAATAAAGTACCATAAACATCAAAATAACAACATTTACCCCCCATGGTCCGAACTTAAGTCTATGTGCGCCTGAAAACCATAATTTTTTTTACGATTCTTTTAATTGTTTCGAAATTATAAATTTTTTTGGGCAGCATTACGCTCTCATTAGTGTTGCTATGTTAAAGCGTAAAAATTTGTCATTTAAAAATATTTTCGGTCCATAAAATCCAACTTTAACATTCTGTAAATTCCTAGGGACAACTATGCCTTCAAAGAAAAGTTTTACCTTCTCAAAGTGCTTGGTGCCACATGTTTTTAGCTCCTTTTTTGCTAATTTTTCGCCCAGGTTCTTTTTTAGATTTGGCACCCACTACTACTAAGAACTGTATAACTGCTCATAAAGGTCTTTTTCACAAGAATTCAATTCCCAATTTTTCTTAGTTTTTAGATGTATGGTGTCTAACAAGCCTTGCAATATAATGTGATTATTATTGTCTATCATGAACAATAATTTCTAATCTTTATTAATTTTTATTTGCTACTCGTAGCAGCATCTCACGTAACACAAATTAAGATATTAAAGAGCAAGCATGCCTTCTCAAGACCAGAACATAATTTTCACTTTACTGAAAGCAAAATACATTTAAAGGCTTTTCACTTTGTTTTTACTTGTTTAAAATGTTTTGACTAGATATATGAAGGGGAATTCCTCTTCCTTACACTCCAATTGCAGCACGAGTGTCTGGTTCCCTTTTTAAGAGTAACAGGAGATTGGAGGACAAGCATCCCTTCTTTCAAGCCCATTCATTTCTCAAATGCATCAAGTTAAAATTTTGAGACAGCCGTTTTGTTCAACCTAATTGAACGGTTCAGCAGCTATGTCCTTAGGGATATTAGAAAAGAATCAGAAATCACTTATTTAAAGACAGTTTTCATAGCCGTATATAAAAATCACAACCTAGTCCTAAGGCATTTTGTTATTGGCACTGGTAAAAAAACAGCATGTATGAATTGTTAAATCGATTAGTTCTGCAAGGATCTGCAGTAATTTGTTCTGCTTTCTGGTATTAACTACCGAGTTGGCAGCAGGAGATAGAAAATGTCGGTTCTTGGGGCTAGCAAGGAGAAATTGCCCGAAACGCATTTTCAACTGAAACCTGCGATATCTAAGCGTTTAAAGACTCAAGAGTAGACTTATAATCTACAAATTTTTCCCCAAGGATTATTTTAACTGCTCTTTTTTGAACTCCTTCCACATCTTCACTTAAATATTCAATATTATGAATCTGAGGCCCCAAAGTGGACATGCATATTCCAATACGGGATGTATGTATGTTAGATATGCCGTTTTTAGCTGATTTACTGGGAAAACCAAGCAGTGCATTGAAATCAAGAACGTGAATGAAATCAAGAACGTGAGGAACGTGAAGAATGAGCATTGAAGAAGGTGAATGAAATCAAGAACGTGAACGTGAATGAACGTGATTGAAATCAATGCATAGTTGCCTTTCTGGGCTAGCTCTTGGACATGAGCACTAAATGAGCAATTAGCGCTGAAATTAATTCCCGGGATTATAGCTGATAATGCAAGCGGAAACCAGGGAGCTGGGTAAACAAGACATACCATCCTCCCACAATAACGCAACTCGCCCATTATGCTTTGAAACTAAATGTTGTTTTATAATACGTTAAAAGGCATTGTGTTTATGGTTGGCAATAAGACACCTCAGTATTATATCGAGAACGACTGAGAGTATTAAGTTGAAACTTTTGGGGATACTGCTGTTACTACTTTTGCTATTACAATTTAAATAAATAAAAAAGTATCCAGGTTGTCAAAGAGCATAGATAGAATCTGTCGACACCGAATTTCAGAACGTGTTAAAAATGAAAGTGAAGAACAAGGACATAGCAATTAAACTATATTTGACAGTGATCATTAGAATTAGTCAAAATGAAATCGAAGAAGGAATTGTGTGGTTAGATGACAAGCAACAGCAATCATCGGAACTGGTCAAAAATGAGAATGGAGAAGAAAAAAAAAATGCTAGGTTAGAAGATATTATTTAGGGAGCAGATTCCTATAGAACAGTCCAAGGATTGTACTCAAGGAGTGGTCGAGGCCAAAGGTCTCGACAAGTCCAAGATTTTTGAATTAAAATGGAATAGATGTCTGGTTGTGCATCAAGTCATGGCTAATTGCAGAAAAGGTCAAGACATATTGGTAGATTGTCATAGAGCTAATATAGTGATAAAATCTATAGTTTTCCAAATGTTTGATTAATTTGGCAAACGGGCAAACGGTGGAAGCATGCGGTTGCCTCTCTTATTGGACCACTACACAGCTTGTTGTCTTTTAGCAAATCACATCTGCCAATCATTCCCTCCCTGGACTTCATTGTTCAAGCAAGATGTATATCAACGCTTAGTAATACCATCAGATTTCAAAGAAGAGTTCCCCAATACTTGTCAGCAGTCCTTAGGAAGATATTCTAGTTTTTGTAACGTTAAAAAGCTCGAAAAGATTAAATGTCAGAGAGATAAAGATATGAAATTTGTATATAGATAATATTCTAACACTCACCTCTTGTAATTCACAAAAAATGCAAAAGATTACGTCTTTTAATATGATCCTCACTTCATCAACTTTGCTAGGTTCAGGACTTCTCATGTAGCTTCTTATCTTAAACCTCTTTTCTCTGTTTAAAGTTGCAACATTAATTTTCTTTGTTTTTGGAAGACTGTGGTCAAGAAACTGACTGTAAAGTCTTTTCAACTCTTCTGCATTCAAACTTACATCCAGATTTTTTGCACGTTCATAAAAATCTAAATAATGATTTTGTGAATTATGGCTACAATTCAAGAAAAGTTTGAATAAATCTTTCATTTCTACTGAGTTGAGAATATGTTCAACTGACTCTCGACAAATAGAATCAAGTACAATTTTCCTATCAACTCTGGAGATAGCTGATGCTAATTCACTCTGGTTGAAATTGACACAGTTTTCCATTATTTCACAGGCAAGTTTTTGCAATAAGAAGAGCTTCTGTCTAGCAAATGTTTTCTAAAAATAAAAGAAAAAAATAAAATGTTTAGAAATGATGAGGACATGAATTAAAAATTTCTGACCACCACAGCGCCCGGGAAAGCATAGATCAGGGACGACACCATGGACCACTTGATTTCGTGCAGAACCACAGCGCGATCCGGCGATCCCTTGGACAGCCGTAACGCCGCCACGTGTTCCGGATCTCGGCCCCAGAGCAGCCAATAAAACAGCCCGGCGATCGCGAAATAACGGATCGCGATGATGACGAACAGGGCGATGAAGCTGATAAGGAAACTTGCGGTACCGGTCATGCAGCTATTGTGGTTCAGGTCGCAACAAGGTCAAGGGTATAACGGCATACTAATTCGCTCTCGCCACAGTTGGATGTGACACTTCCTGAGTGTCCGCGTCGCGCCAGTCTAGTCACCACCACACCCGCCGCCGCCGTCACCACCGCCGCCGTCTCCGGCCCAGCCGCCGCTCGAGTCTCCGCCGGCCTCGCAACTAAATCCGGCTAGGCTTCCGTCAATTCCCAAATCGGAAAAGTGGGCTGCGCAATAGACCGCTACCATAGCGCCACCGGTGCGCAGGGCATTGCAATTCGGATAGTAGTGGAAGCCGTTGCTAATGTTCAGCGTCCTGTCGATCCCGAACAACAGCGGTAGCCCTCGCGGAGAGATGGGATCGATGCCTTCGAGGGCGCAGCTTCTCGACCAGACACGCCGCAATCCCTCATTGCTGTTCCTCCGGCTTGGATCAAGGGCAGCGGAAGGCGTATGATGAAGGAAACGCCCGAAAGCCCATCGGCAGAATTTCTGGTAATCGCGTGTGTAGAGGATAAACTCATGCCAGAGGTCGTCTACTACTTGTGACGGCATCGATACGGGCCTACCGCCTCCAGTCAGGTAGGCGGCGAAGAACTGCTTCAACGCCTTTTCCACCATCTCGGTTTGCTGCGCGGAAAGATCTGGATGGAGTTCGCGGAAACGATCCGAGAGTCCCTTCGGCCACCGATAGTTGCGGATATACGCCAAACGGATACGGGTCACCACCCGGTTGAAAAGCCAACGGCCCACCAACCAGGCGACAATAAGCAGGAACAGCAAACCCCAAAATTTGTCGATTCCAAAACTATCCATTGGTCACCCTCGCTCCAGACAGATTTCAATAGGAAATACTGTGGCAATTACTGGGCGGTGCATGCGACGCAAAAGGAGCCGACGCAAGCTGGCGGTCCGGCTTTGGAAGGCAGTGCGACCAGCAATACCAACACTACCATGTGCAATCATAATATAGTCTAATATCTTCATTTTTCCAACATACGTAGCTATTACCCTCGAAAACTAAAACCCAACTCCAGACATTTTCAATATACCGACTCCAACTCTGACTCCGACTCCATTCAGCAAAAACTTACTAAGACTCTGACCTTACAGCCCTGTTTTCAAGCTTCATTTAACTAGATTTATAAGTTACAACCGATATCTATACCAGAAATCTTCGATATGTCGACTCCAACTCTGACTCCATTCAGCAAAAATTTATTAATAATCCGACTCAGGCTCCACAGCCCTCCTTTTGAGTAATATAATCAAAAAAAGTTTTATTTTCAGTAGAATGATTCTTTCACCCAGAAATGGCTCTTACCTCGGGAATTTTTAGCACAGTGACTATTTCTTATTTAGGAACAACGCCATTAAAGCAATTTATGCTTCATATCACATAGTTAGTTAGCCAGATTCATATAGTTGCCTACAGGAGAAAGAAGGGAGACTCACGCCCTGAATGCAAAAAAAAAAATGAAAAAAACTTCCTTTTTATTTTGTTCAATTTATTTGTTTATTTTCTAACATTTATTTTACCTTTTAAGTACTTATTTGGTAATAATTTTCTCTTAGGCTACGAAAAACAATTTTTTTAGTAGTATCATGTAAAATGAACCATATTTACAGCAATACATACATCCTTTAGATGATTTAGATACATTTTCGTTCTTGTATGAAGACATTTTCAGTCCCCATGACAGATTGTATCCGAAACAAATCACAAAATCAACCATTTTTCTTTCGCACGCGCCCTCTGATATTACACAGCGGCTAGTGAAATAAACAACAGTAATTACTTACTAAGGCCAGCTTATAAAAAACGGACCCTTACTCTTGGCAATAGCCAAGGGAATTTATGTCAATGATACGCCTTTCAAATACATTGGAAATTTATTGAGCGAATTCCAGGATTTTCCCAGGGATTTTTTATGCGCGTGCCAGTGAACGTAATATCTGAACGCCGTCCGACGAAGCAACGGAAAACTAAGAAAAGCAATAGGTTTTTTTTTTATTATAGAGGCAAGTACTTTTATTGAAAAGAACCCTTCGAATCTCACAGGCTGATTATGTTTGGAATCAAGATCCGGGAAGTATCTATCGTCTGCGAGGAGCCTATCAACTAGGATATATTGCTGACAAGTGGCTCCAGTGAAAGTGTAAAGAATAGAAATGAAAACTTAGATAATGATTAAATGCTTCAGATTTTTTTTCTCTTTGATATTTTTTTAAGAGTATTAAATATATATATAGGACTAGCCAATAAACGATAGAAGCAAAAACAAACGCTCCGGACTAATTTACACTAAGAATCAACTTTTTGATATTTCAAAAACAAGAGATTACCAAGTTAGCATTTCCACACGTAAATTTATCAATAATATTCTTGCCTCCTCTTTCGAAAGTTTTTTCTCCATTAATAGTGATCTCCATAGCCATGATACACAAAGGGCATTAAATATGGTACATCCATTTAAAAATACGGCTGGAGCATCTCTAAGGGATGTAAACATGCAATGGGATATTGAAAAAGAGGCCAAGTGTAGACTACGTCTTAATAGGGATACAAACATGCAATGGGATATATAGGATATAGAAAAAGAGCATAAGTGTAGACTTCATCTTATAAGGGATATAACATGCAATGGGATATGGGAAAAGAGCACAAGTGTAGACGACATCTTATAAGGGATGAAAACATGCAATGGGATATATGGGGTATGGAAAAAGAGCACAAGTGTATACTACATTTTATAGGGGGTATAAACATGCACAATCTTGAGGAAATTTGGATGGCTCTAATTTATAGTTTTAGTATCAAACAATTGGATTCCATTTTTACTGTCCTTGCTACTTTAAAAGGGATGGAAGTCAAAGAAAAAGCAAATTAAAACTTACACAGGGAGCATGAGTCTAAAAAACTTTATGTTTTTGAAAAACCAGAAAAAACTGTACTTGTCTGTTACTCAAGAAGCGGAGCTAGATTAAACATGATGAAATTCACTAAAAATATGATCAAAATATAATTTTAGTAACAAAATTATGGAAGCTACAACAGAGAATTATGGACAGCAAGACCTTCAGAACATTATATCAATACATAACCTTAGTGAAGTTGATTTATTGTTTAGTAATTTTTGTTGAATCTGCCATTACAAGCTCTTCAGGACTTTTTTGCAGCTGGTTGTATTTTTGTTGTTGAATATTCTTATAGAAAATAATTGGAATAAAAAAAATAAAATAACCAACTCCATTTAAATTTTAATTAATTTAAAAATTTTTAAATATTGAATTAAAATATACCCGTATAACAGTTTTCAAAGAGTTCGTGGTGACGCACTGTAGTAAGGAGCGACCCAGCTCAATAGTAACCGAAACTCTAAAAACAAATTTTGATATCAATAGTTACATCAAAAGAATCGCATTTTAATGTTGATTTTAAATATATAAGACTCATCAAGTTTAGTCTTACCCATCAAAAGTTAAGAGCCTGAGAAAATTTGTCTTATTTTAGAAAATTGGTGGAAACATCCCCTAAAATATGACAAATCACAACGAAAATTGCACAAAAAAAGTTGATAGCGGGACCAGATTTTCTGGTTACCAAAATCCTTAAGAACAAAATTACATTTAACAATATTGATGAGCAATATTCTAAGAAAATGCCTTACATATCACCCAGTGTTTCTACATCTCTAATTTATTCAAGGTTTTCCAGAATTTTCCAAAAGAAAATTAAGTTCTTCCAAACATCTCCGAAAATTAACGTTCTTTAATGCACAATTGTTTGCACAAACATACGTCGTTAATATTTGTACACGCTAATTTTCCTGGAGATTATGGAGAGCTCAATTTTTTTTTCGGGAAAAAAGTGAGACCCTGCAAAATTTTCCAGACTGTCGGCCATTTTCACATATTTGGAAGTCCGAGGGTTGAAGAATCGACAATTGTCAAAAATCAATGTTAAATCCCTGACAAACTCATGTAAATGGTGATATTTATGCTCTCGTAACTTATTGGACATCGTTTGAAGATCTAAAAATAGAAGACAACCGTTAAACAGCTAGTAAAGAACAGGAATATTTACTACAGAATGCTTGCTAATGGTCCAACATCTGAGAAAATCTCATTCAAGAAAAAAGGCCCACTTTCAGAACAACATCAAAGGGAATTAGCACTTATTTACACTTTTCAGTGAAAAATGAAAACATGAACCCATAATTGACGCAACCCAATAGACAAATCGAGCAACATTATAGACGAGTTGGCACGTGACTTCATTACCTTAAAGTTCTTATTACAGATAAGTTTACTAAAATTAAAATTGGCAATCTTATAATTTTCACTCTGGGTTATTTTACCTTTTAAGATCATTTTGCTAAGGCGTTATGAAATTGGCAGCTCCGAAGTAGAGAGGGGCGG
This sequence comes from Alatinidae sp. Z8VKAUB7J3, assembly GCA_010016025.2. Lineage (NCBI taxonomy): Eukaryota > Metazoa > Cnidaria > Cubozoa > Carybdeida > Alatinidae > Alatinidae sp. Z8VKAUB7J3. The sequence continues at coordinate 94,996,591 of JAAAKM020073195.1, forward strand.
TAGGGCAAACTGTATTGGTGACATAAAAGTCAATTGTTGCAAGGGCAGTTTAGTAATGATGTAAGATAAGGGCTTGAGAGCGCCATGGTTTAAGGGGGAAGAGGTTCCAAATATATTATTTTAAATTACATGGGTTTTAGGGACTGAAGTTCCAATATCGTGCCTTTGCATCAATATATGAGCTAAATCGAATCAGGAAGATCTTTTCCAGAGTTGAAGATGGTGGCATTCCTTTGCAATATTATTAAGGGAGTTCCTTTTTCTTATGTGCAGATACATAGAAACAGACTGATCTTTACTTATCGGATTTTTTAATAAATTAAAAGGCTTTTTCAATTCCACGGAATTCCATGAAAAAGACGACACAGCATGAGCCAATCATTAGCAGGTTTGCTCTTTCTGTTATTAATCCACCCGGCTCTATTTTCATATATGCGTTCCTAGTGAACCAAGTAAACTCAAGATTTTATTGGCTTTAAAAAAGCATTTGTACTTTTTTCGCCAAAAGTTGGATGTACTTAGTAACTTTATTTATTAGAAAGCTTTTCAACCTGTCTTTCCATTACACGTTATGTTCCTCGTCAGTTTGAATCTCTATTCCACATTTTTGGACAGACTACTGATGATGATTGTAACGATTTTAAACAATGAACTTTTGGTTTTTTGGATTTTTACGTCAGCTTAGTGTGAAAGGACTGGTTTAAGTTTGACTTAAAGAAAACAGAAGCTTAACGGAAGGGGTTAAACTGGTTAAACTTTACGAAACGGAACTAAAATCTCTTAGCATAGAAAATTACGGACACATTGTAATTGCCACTTTATCCCCTTTTTTCGTGTTTTGAGTGATGCGTAACATACAACATATATTTTTTATAGCTTGCGCAACAATGTGCTATAAGAACGTGCTGTTGTATTATGTACTGTCTATTTGTTGTTACAAGAGTACATATAAATTGTTCGGAGCGTCAAAAGCAGAATTCATATGAAATCGAACCACAATTTAAAAGAAAAAAGACAAGCCTTATTGTCAGAATCGGTGTGAAAAATGTGTTATTTCAATGAATAGAAGAGAATCATGATAAAATTTCAGTTTCGATTTCTGGCAAACGCAGTTCATAGATTAAATAATTCTTTTGTCGTTATTTATCGTTGAGTTTTCAGGATATTCTCGCTGGCGAGTATGACCCAAGATAAACTGTTTAGTAAAAGACAGCTTTTTTCAGAAAAAGTTCCTTCAAACGATCATATAATTATAAAAATTCATGTTAAACCTATTTATTTAATGGTAAAAAAAAAAAATACTTTCAAAATTTATGACCATCTACGTAAATCCATACACTCCAGTTAAACTAAGAAAAGAAAAAAAAATTAAACACTAATTAACACAAGCCAGTGTATCGAACACAATGTCTTTTTAATTCATCATCGAGAATAATCACCTTTCAGCTATTCAACCCATGGTACCTCTTTTGAAAATTTTGCCTTTGGCAGCTCATATAAGTTAAAGCAGTTCAAGCAAGACATTTATCATCTCTTGTTGTTTATACAGGAGCCTGAAAAAAAGGAGTGTTAATATCTATTTTTACATTTAACTATTTATCTTATTATTAAATCGATGTTAATAAATATTTTGGTACTTGTATGATAAACGCCCTACCGCTCAAGTTGTTCATTTATTGATGCATTTTATATGTTTATCTTTTCATTGCCTCAGCAAAGTTGTGTAGTTGTACAAATGCTAATCCAAAAGCCAGAGGCAAAGTCTCCTTTCAGAAGGGGTGCTTTAGCCTTGCCTGTAGTTGAGACACTTCAATGTATTCTCTATTGATTGTTTTTTGCCACAAAAGACTTCAATGTATTATTTATTAACTTTTTTCCCAGAGCCACTTCTTCTGGAAGGGGTGGTCCAAGAAACTTTGGAAGGGCTCATTAGACCGAAAATTGAAAGTTCTAGAGCCCTTTTTAAGAGTCAAAAGTGATTTGATGGCAGCCAGCCTTCTTCCTTGCCCTTTTTTCTAACTTGTGCCCCATATCCCCTAGAGAAAATCAATCAAACCTTAGAGATGGTAATTTTGTTCAAGATAGTCTAGTAACTATGCTTCCAGAGATGAAATAACCCATAAAGGCACCATGGCAGGGGCCATCAATAATGTAAACTGGTCATTATTCAAACATATGTATTATGACAGAAAATGGGGTTGTGGAGCATCTCAAAAACAGCTAAGGGTATTAAATTGAAACTTTCAGGAAACTGTTTGGAGAAATTTGAACTAAATCAAAAGATACTATGCACATCCATATTACCATCACGTGGAAGGGGCAGTCATAAAAACTTTTGAGGGGACTCATTTAAGTGGGAATTGAGAATTCTAGTTCCCTTTTCAAGAATCAAAAGTGGTTGAGGGCAGGCAGTCCCCATCCCTTACCCTTCTTTTGAAAACAGCTTCCTTTACCGTGCAAAAACAATCAATAAAAATTTCCAGATTGCCTTTTACCCCTTATATTCATAAGGATTATCAAAATGCCCACTCATCAAAATAAATAGGGCAGAAAACCTCTTATTCGTACAACCTGACTAGTCTTGAGATATTATTGTCTTTTAACTTAATTAATATAGGGTTAAACTCTAGGTCAAAACCAAACAAATTTAAAATTGAAGGAATTCCTTACTCCGAATTTTACTTTCGACAACATGGAGTCAAACTCCTAGTTAGAATCAAGAAAATTTTAAGATGAACAGAACTACATATTTCAAATAAGCAAGCAAATTAATTTCTTTAAGCTTTATCTTACCCTGCTGTGACCACTCAACTCCTAGCCCCAAAAATCACAAAAAGGATAATTAAAAAAATAAAGAAACAAATTTTAAGGTATAACTTAAGAAAACACAAGTTATAAAAGCCAAAAGCCTGGAAATAAAATTAAAAACTTCTGTTATTGTTCCTTTGGCCAAGATAAATAAAATATGAGAACCAAAAATATTTTGAAAAAAAACTTGCGGTGTGTTTGTTTTTTAATTGATCAATAAACAATAATTACCTCATCCAAGGGCGCATCAAGGATTTTGTTCGAGGAAGGTTTTACAATATTTTACCTTAGATCCTCCTGTGCCGCCAGAGGCACCCAGGGCATCCACAAAGAACTGCCAGCCATCTCGCATGTGCGATGCCGTCCAAATATCTTCCAGTCGGGGTTGGATCGTCGTGTCAATGTTGGGCATGTTTCGTTGATAGGTGTGCCGCAAGATGCTCCTTGGTCGACCTCTCCTGTGGATTCCCTGAGGTTGACATTCTAATATGTGTCTCGGGATCCTATCGTCCTTCATACCGATCTTATGCCCAAGGTTTGTCATCTTCGTTGCCGAATGGCGTCCGTAACTATGTGCTGGCCAGAGATAGATCGGACTATCTGGTTTGTGATGTGGTCTCTGCCGTCGATGTTCATAATTATCCGTAGAAAATGGTTTTTGAAGGCAAAAATTCGACTCTTTTTTTGCTGATTTAAATTCTAGTACTCGCTGCTATAGAGAAGTGCAGAGTAGTTGGTCTTGCAATAAAAAAACGCATCAAAAATTGGTTTATATGCATTTTTGTTACATTTTTATGTATATTAAACCAAATATTAAACTTAAGGTTCGATATTCTCGAGAGAGAATACCTTGCGTCGGGGAGGCTTGAGGTTGTTTTTTTCAAGCCCAGCTTCATTTACAGTACTAATATCATATAAATTAAGGAGCTAATGCACCGAAGACAGTAAGAATGAAATAAGCCACAAGACACGAGACAAATATTAATAACGTATGTTCATTTTAACTTAAGTAAGTCATAACTTGGAATAATTCACACGTATAAATACGGCAATGAGAAAAAGAAAAGAGAGAAAGATAAATTTCAAAATAAGTGATGAAAAGGAGTATACAAAAGTAAGCAAATGAAAATGGTAAGATGGAAATTGATACTTTATTTGAAATAGTTGACATTTTTGAGCAAATACTTAATTTATAGTACCAGGGAGAGTGAAAATAGACTCTTATTGATTTAACTGGTCAAGTATAAAGTAGCACGATTATATATTTATAAAAAGTGTGGTTCAAGGTATTTGAGTGTTTTAATATAGAGTGTTTTGAAGGTACTTAAGATTATGGAAATTAAATGGTAAACAGAGTGATTTACGGGTGATTAAAAAACAGTTTTTTCGAATTAATTATAATTTGGTTCCACCGTGGTCCCCAAACGATGGCCAAGAAACGACCACAACACGGACGAACTGTTGCGATCAACGTCAATAAGTTGACCGCAGCGATGGACCATCGCGGACTGAGCGTGGAGCAGTTAAAAGAACTCGCCGAGGTTTCGACCGGGACCATCAACAACCTGCTGGCTGGGAAATCCGTTTACCGGTCAACCGCATCACAGGTAGCAGCGGCACTCGAAACGACGCTCGGTGTGCTGATGGGAGAGTCTGTTTCGCACGGCGGTGCATCGACGGTTCACGAATATCTGGTGTCCGAAGTCCTGACGGACTGGATTGCCGCATCAAACGGACTGAGATTTCAGCTTTGCCGCTTGCGGCATATGGAGCTTGATCGACAGGCTCGTGGAAAACGATTCGACCTGCGAGAAATGACCACCGACGAAGAACAGCGGTGTCGTACGTGGATCAAGCGACATCCCAATGTTTGCGAATCACTTCACGGTCACCCAAACATCGTTCGTAACCTGACGGCGTTTCATGATCCGGTCGAGAGCTTCTATTGGGTGATCGACGAGTGGATTGACGGCGTTACGCTCCAAAGCAAGTTGGGACGCGGGCCACTGGCACAACCAACAGCGAAGCAATTGTTGCTCGATGTCGCCCGTGGATTGCAGGGGCTTCATGATCAGGGGATTGTGCGTCGAGAACTCAACCCAGCCACAATCATGATTCGCAATTCGGATGGTCGGGCAATTCTTACTGAGTTTGAACTGGCGAAGTTGATTGACCGTGGACCAACGGTATCGACAGACGACTGGCCTTCCGACCCGTATCGAGCGGGCGAAGCGGATGCGGACGATGTTGATGTGCGGGCTGACATCTACAGTTGGGCACGAATTGGAATTCATGCGTTGGTCGGAGAGTTACCGGAAATCGGACAGGCGGAATCAGCGCTGCAAGAGACGGCGTTGCCATCATCGGTTCGGGAGTGTCTGATTGGGTCGGCAGCGGTGTTTCGCAGTGAACGCCCCAATTCAATGGATGCTGTTATCCCTGTCTTCGAAGGGTGGGAATAGGGATGGCGACTGAACGTGAAGACGATGATATCTGGGAGACAATTGCTCATTATCGAAGTGAGATTGAGTTCCTTCGTGAGTTGCTTGATCCAGTCAATCAGTTGCGAGACGCGGGAGTCTTCGTCGAAGACATGTTGCGGGTGCATTTCCCGGCTCCGGAGATTACCGAGCCGAGCCTTGGGAAATTCCTGAGGAAGCGTCGTAAGTTCCTCGGGCGGCGATTGTGGACGACCGCGAGATCACTGTCCGCACTGACGGCCTGTTCACGCTGGCCGAGCTTTTCAGCACGGCCAATCAGATTCGTGAATTGGACATCAACCTCACCGATCTTCGCGAAAACCTCTCGGGTGCCAAGGATCTGCTGGCGCAAGCACGGGCACGATATGACGACGAGATTCAACGCTACCGCGCCATGGACACCGAATCGGTGGCGGGCATTGAGGCGGGCATCACAGCCATCGCCAGCCGCGCTGAGCTGGCCGTTCTTGAGCTACGTGACGCCCGCGCCGAAGCACAGCTTGCACGCCTTGAGCGCCAACGCGACCAGTTTGAGGAGCAGCAGACTTACGCGCGCCAGAACCTGACCCCCGAAGGATGGGATTCGGAGGCGGCACAAACACGTATCACGGAGCTGGAAACGGCGCTCAGCGAGGCCGAAGAAACGCTGGCGCAGCGGCGCCGCGAAATCCTCGAGATCGATGAAACGACGCCGGCGGGCCTGGTGGAGGCCAATTACGTCCGCCAGCGCCTTCTGGCTGCGCTGCTTGCTACCACCCGACTGGAGCTGACCAGTGCACGCCAGGTCGGGGAAATTCTTTGGCATCAGGCCCAGGACGAGAACGCCGACGTGGGCGTGGAACTGGAGCGCCACTCCAAACACCTGCGTGATTTGCTGGATACGTCCGAAAGCGAATTCAGCGGCTGGCAACGCCTGACCGTATCGTTCCTGCTCGATCCGCCCAATGAGGTGATTACCAGCCGGACCCGCGACCTGAGGAACTTCGACCAGCAGGCCCGCCAACTGGCTGTCACCAACCTGAAAGACATTCGCGAACTCAGCAGCCTGGTCGCCCAAGATCGCCTCCTCGAGGCTTTGCTGGCGCGTGAGCTGGCCAGCGCGGACCAAGGCCTGGCCGGGGTCTGGCTGCGCACGCGCCTGGCCCTGGCAGAAACCTGGGACAATGCCAGGCAGTGGACAAAGGTGACGATCTTTCACGTCTCCGATAACCCGGTGACGTTAGGCGAGCTGCTGAAGGTTGCGCTGATTCTGATGGTGACCTATGTGCTGTCCTGGCTGGTCCGCAAGGGCCTGCAGCGCATGAAAGACCGGCGCCACATTACCCAGACGCATTCCTTGTATGCTGCCAGCCGCATACTGCATTACCTCATCATTACCATCGGTGTGTTGTTTGGCCTGTCCACTTTGGGCCTGGATTTCACGTCAATAGCGCTGATTGCGGGCGCTCTGTCGGTGGGTATCGGTTTTGGCCTGCAGCGAAAGAGAGCTAAAAACATAATGTCTTTGTAACTCCATTTACTTCTGTTGGAGGATGCGATTTTGCAGTCGTTAGACTATTTTAAATTAATTTATTTAAATTAATATTTTAGTAAAAGCAGTTCTAAATAGTTTCTTGAAATGGAAGATTTTTTATTTCAAGTAACTTCCTTTCGCAAAGAAATTGGAAACTCCGTTGAAATTTAAAAACAATTTCCTTAGTTGTTGACACGTATAACAGATCTCGTTTTGGCAGTTGTGCGTCTGATTGTAACTGGGACGTAATACCGCAGAATCATGGACTCTCCTTAAGGACGGGGGTGCCATTTTTTGTTAAGGGAGCAAATATTGTTAAGAGCTCCTATTTTAATTGACTTCTCTGTACTAACGCAAATTTTGAAATTTGGGGGGGGGGCTTCCCCCTCTTTTGTCCCCTTTGGCTACACTCATGAGAAGAGGGAAGGCTCATTGCGAATAGGAAATGCAGTTGTCAAACTTGTATTTTAACTGCCATCTATTTCATTTTAATGTTAAGCAGAAATCATGTTGCTGGTGCGTTAATGACGTCATGCTTTTTTGTAGCCTGCGATAAAAATTTGTTGCGCTGAAGATGCGCGTTTATACCAAAGATGTTTTAGCTGTATAGAGTATGTGCACTTTCTCGCGTCTGTAGTTTGTTAATATTCGTCTGCAGCTCTTGAAATACAAGTTCTTCATAATACAAGAGTAAAAGGGGAAATTTTTAATGGGAAGAAGGCGGGGTAAATTCAGAGGGATTAGTTACTCTTTGGAAGTTTTAAGGAATGCCTAAAGCAAAAATGAATCGAAGTTATGCAGAAATTTCCAGAGCTGTTGATCTAATTCTAAGTTTTATTTACATCACTATGTACATAATATTGTAAACTGTTATATTTGCGTTGAAAATGTTGCAAACTATGATCTTTTTTGCAGTTGGTTAAGATTAATTGATCAATAAAAATGTGATATGGAGATAATTGACTACTCTTTGGAAAACACAAACGAATAAAATCAGGCATGTATTTATGAATTTATGTCGAGGAATGAAGCACAAGGAGAAACATGAAAACATACGTAAATACAACTCTGTAAAGGGAATGACTGGGTTCATTCAGTATATTTGTCATGAAATTGCCGCTTATATGGGTTTGATAAGTTCTTTAAGTGGATAAAGACCCATGTCTATGATAATTTTATATGTTTCCCTCCATCCAGAAAAATTAAAGGAATGAAGAAACAGTTCCTTCCCCCCCGATCATAGAACTCGTCAAATGGATCCTTGTTGAAAATGACGCAGTTTTGATAGATTTCGACAAAAGATGTGCCTTGGTGTTCCGCAGCTTTCAAGAACGTCTCGCCCATATGTTTGACATTGTTGTCATAAGTTCGGGCCACAAAGCTGGCCTCGGCCGCCAAAGCAAAACGAATGGGGTTCACGGGCGTTTCCGGTGAACCCATGGGACTGGATTTGGTTTTTTTACCGGTTTCCGAGGTGGGGCTGTATTGACCTTTGGTGAGGCCGTAAATCCGGTTGTTAAACAACAGAATATTCACGTTGGGATTGCGACGCAAAATGTGCATTAAATGGTTGCCGCCAATCGACAGACCATCACCATCACCGGTCACCAACCAAACACTCAAGTCGGGATTGGCCACCTTGAGACCGGTGGCAAAGGAAGGAGCTCGACCGTGAATGGTGTGAAAACCGTAGGTATTCATGTAATAGGGAAAACGGCTGGAACAGCCAATCCCCGACACGAAGACAACCTTCTCCCGGGGAATCCCGAGTTTGGGCATTATGGCTTGGACCGCAGAAAGAATGGCGTAGTCCCCACAGCCCGGGCACCAGCGCACGGTCTGATCGGATTGGAAATCTTTTTTCGATAACAGGGTCTCGGGCGCCATGATCTACTCCTACAAATGGGCCTTAATAAATTCCGTGAGTTCGGAAACTTGGAAGGGTTTGCCTTGAACTTTGAAAAACGAGTGGGTTTCATGCGCGAAACGTGCCCTGACCATGACATCCAATTGGCCGGTATTCAGTTCGGCCACCAGAATTTTTTTGTAGCGCCGCAGTACCGCACCCGTATTGGCGGGAAAAGGGCTCAAATAGCGAAAATGAGCGCCGGCCACGGAATGACCCAACGCATTCAGGTTTTCAATGGTGGTCAACATCGAACCGTAAGTACCACCCCAACTCAGCACCAAGACGTCGGCATCGGGGTCGCCATAAACGTCCAGGTCAGGAATGGTGTCGGCGATGCGATCAATTTTTTCTTGGCGCAGATCAACCATCCGCTGATGGTTTTCTGGATCATAACTGACGTTCCCGGTCAGTTCTTCCTTTTCTAATCCACCGATTCGGTGTTCCAAACCAGGCTGTCCGGGAACCGCCCAAACACGGCCCAAGGTTTCCGGATTGCGCTGGTAAGGCTGGAAAGATTCAGGATCGCCACCCTGGACAATCTTGATTTCGGGCAACTCATCCAATTGGGGGATGACCCAAGGTTCGGTTCCATTGGGTAATAACAAAAATTAATATAGGTAAAAAATGGTTTTTATCAATGTTTAAGCGGTTAAAATATCCATCTTTTTCTGACTATTTGGAGAAAAAATGATACAAGGATGTTATTCAAAATTAGAATGAGTTAAAGATGTGTTTCATAATAAAGGCAACATTAAGAAGTGATTGGGAATAAAAGTGACATAGAGCTGTGTCGAAAAATAAATTGATATAAGGAAGCTGTGGCGTCGTTGAGGGGGGCAAGGTGAGGCAGATACCCCCCAAAAATTTGGAAAAAAAACTGCAATTTAGAAAGTAGCTTTAAAACTGTTGCTCGTTTGAAGTGTCTTTTTTGCTCTTTATTTTGAACGGATAATTCTTTTTCAATTAATCAATGCTTATTTTTAACATAAGGAAAATGAGAAAAACCCGGTACATTACGCTTCATAATATGTTCCACATTAATATTTTTTCCACATATACTGCCTTTGAAACCTTGTCATCTAGTAAAAATGTGAGCCTAGCTAATGGCAAAATCAAAAACTGTTTTATGGTTCCTTTTTCCACATTTTCCACATATCTATTAGTCCAAGATTAGATTCTTTAGTTTCAAAACTCTCAAAACTGAAAATGAATACACCCTCTACATCTGAAAATAGGGCAGAAATAGAATCATTGATTAACATGAAGGTAGATATATAGTGAATACAATTTTCTTAGTGAAAAGGAAATTATTGAAAAAGAAAACAAGACTTAGTGCTTTTTCTATGATATTTGCACGATAACTAGATAGGCCAAATCAGTTGTAGTTTGGTCATGGAATTTGGTAGAGGGGGTATCCGCTCCAGGACTCATTTAATTATCTTAATAATTACTTCCGTTCTTTAATTGAAATTGTGATTTCTTTATTTGTCATGGAAATGCCTAATAAGTGCTGATAACGCCCTATTCCTTGCGTTTTGGTTTCATATACTAGCGCATAAATGTTGAACTGCCTCTATGTACAATAGCATGCTGATTTCTCGCTATTTTCGCTTTTCTAAATATTTCTTTTAAACAACTCCAAAAGAAGAAAAGACATAGATGTGCTAAGAATTATGACTAAAATTATTCGCAAAAAGTAAAGTAAAGAATAAAGTTTCTGCCGCAAAAGTCAAAAGAGACCTGTTAAAATGTTAGATGCAGTAATTTTCATTTCTTTTCTTTTTTCCTATAAGACATAAGGGTTTGATATCCACAAAAAGTTACGATTATTTCTAGTGTCATACTTGAAAACTAGATCAAGAGCATTATAATCACCAAAGACTTTGAACATTTTTTTTTCTTTACTTTGTATATTTTGATTTTTCCAGTTAGAAAGACTAAAAAAAAAATCGCAAGTTCAGAAACAGGACCTTATGTGTCGTCTTTCTTATCAGCTCAAAACAACGTTCATCATGGTTGCGATGAACGCTTTTGTTCGTATCTCATAGATTTGCAACTTACGGAAGATGTAGGCAGGGCCACGTAGATCAGAATGAAATGGAAATATTATGAAGATTCGCTATATGTAAATACAACACTTAAAATAGTATCAAGAAAAGTTTTTCTCCGACTGGACCAGACTTACAGGGTATGTAGATACAGACGTTGGAACCTCAAAGACAATTATAACATTTCCTAAAGATCATAAGGTAATAAGGTATCTGAATTTTGTTTTTTCGTGATGCCCAAAATAGGGAGAAATTTATTTTGTCACTAGTCGGCTAGTAACTTCCTGGTTATGTATTTTGAAACGTACAGTCCTAAAAGATTAAAAAATATATTTTTAAAATTAAGGAGTCTATTCGTGAAACCCTGACACAGGACAAACACTGTTTTTTTTTTGTCAACCGGTGTGAAACTTACACTGTAAGTAGACTCGACGAAAGCAACAAATTTTGGGATCAAAATATGGTTTTGTCAATTCTTAGCATGGAGAATCCTCCGGGAAAATCAATTGTGCGGACATTTCAACGTTTACCAACGAAGCTATCTCGTCTGTGGTTCTCAGCTTTGTGTTTTAAGTTGTCAAAGCCTAGCTGAAACACAACAATGCACGCACTTTTATTGAAGGAGCATCATTACAATACCTGTTCATCAGTTACGAGATGTGCATTCTATCATTAAATTACTTTGTTGCTGGTCAGGCCAAATAGTAGGTACTGTCTCAGAAGACATACTGGCACTTAGCGACTTATTTGTCTCTAAGGATTTATTCAGTCTGCAATTATTCAGGTTTATTCGGTTGAATAATTGTACATCAACAATAAGAATGGATGCTGGTGGATTTGTTTATGGAAGGGGAGGGGGCACCTAAAACCTCACAAAAAGCATTGTTAGCACAAACAGGAGGTGCTACAACATCAAACCTCTATAAAATTTGGAGGAGTTCAATTCGACTAAGCGTGCATTATGGGTGCTGAGGAAAGTTAGGGCTTCCTCTTATTTTTTAAAAGTTCGTAAGTTTATTATCCCACATTCACAAAATAAGTAAATCAAACAACACTTTCGCGCTGGAGCAAACCTATGGGGGTTTGCCCCTCCCAGGAAGTTTTCATTTGCCTTAAATCTTTCCTTATGACATCCTCCTATCCCATTCAGGGTGACACTGGTGACAGAAATGTCGTTCTATAAGGACTTGCTTTGATGAATAATTGACTTCATTCATAAATAGACGGAAAATTGGGACATATGAACCATAGTGGAGCTCAATATAAGCGATGTAAACAAATCAAATTTGAAAGCCTCAGGAGCACTACGGCTCAGCTTTGTGTAAGGGGGAAATGCAATCAACCCAGTGTGTTCTGTACGCAAGAGATCATGAAGCAGGTGCTTAGTGTAATACATGCAGTAAGTACACCAAAACTTATTGCGAGGGATGGGCGGAGGGAAATTATCAAATTAGCCAAAAAATAAATGTATAAAGCCAAAAAGCATATAATTAGGCTCTGATGATATTTCAAGTACCAAGGACACTAAAAATGAAAACTAATTCTTTAAATTAGTTAAGTGGAAACTTGCTCAACCACATCCGTCTTACAAAATTAGGAAAGATCGATAGTTCAACAATTTTTTTCAAGCTCCAGTCAATTTTAAAAATGGAACTTGTGTAGAAAATCAGCAGAAAATGAGCGAAAAAATGTATTATCATAGAGCTCCAGAAAGTATAACTTTTCCGATTGCTGCTGAAGAAGGAAAACATAGCCATTAATAGGCAGTAAACTGGTTAAAATTCCCGTTATTGGATGAGTAAAATATACGCTAATCCTAACATCGCCGTTTTTGGATAAGTTTTCTAACTATCTATGGTCGATTTATCCTAATTGTGTTGTTCTTGGCCAAGTTTTCTAACTCTCACTGAGCCATTGATTGGCAGTAAACTAGGTAAAAATCCTATGATTGGATGAGTACAATACACATTAATCCTAACAATGCCGTTTTTGGTCAAGTTTTCCAACTTTCAGTAAGCCATGTATTCTAATTGTGTCGTTCTTGTCCAAGTTTTCTTACTCTCGGTGAGCCATTGATTCACAGTAAACTTGGTAAACATCCTGTGATTGGATGAGTACAATGTACGATAATCCTAATACCGCCGTTTTTCGTCCATATTATCCTAACTGCGCCGTTCTTACCCAACTTTTTTTAATCGCAGTGAGCCATTGATTGACATTAAACTTGGTAAAAATCCTGTGATTGGATGAGTTCAATATACGTTAATACCATCATCACTGTTTTTGGTCAAGTTTTCCAATTTTCAGTGATTTGTCCTAATTGCGTCATTCCTAGTCAAGTTTTCTAACTCTCAATGCATAAACCACCAGTTCCAACATCTTGCCGTCGACACCACCACTGCCGTTGACCTGTTCGACGGCCAGCTCGGCTCCGTTCAGCGCCGATTTTCCATCCGCCGCCGCAAATCCCGTCAGCGGCACGTTGAAGCCGATCTTGATCGTGTCCGCATGGGCCGTTCCGGCCAGCAGTGCAGTCCCAAAGGCCAGGCCGGCGATTGTTTTCCCGATGTTCATGCGTCTCTCCCTTTGCTGAGCGCCCAGATGCTCAGGCGCAGCGCGTGATTGTCGTGCCCTTGCCCACGGATCGAATTTGCGAAACCGCGATTAAGAGGCGAATTAATATTGTTATGTATGCACATATGCGTCAACATGGATTATGGCTAGACAGCTGGAAAATTCGCATCAGGGAATTCAGGAAAGGCTGCTGCAGCGCATCCGCACCGGCGAGTGGTCGCCCGGCGATCTCATTCCGACCGAAGCCAAACTCGCAGTTGAATTCGGCTGTGCCCGTACAACGGTGAACCGCGCGTTGCGCCAGCTGGCCGATGACGGACTGGTCGTCCGCAAGCGGCGGTCCGGGACCCGGGTTGCTTCGATACCGGTGCGGACAGCCACCTTGCGTATCCCCATCATCCGCCAGGAGGTGGAGGCCCGTGGCGGCCACTATAGCCATCTGCTGATCGCGAGCAGGCAATCGGTTCCACCGTTGTGGGCGCAGGTGCGCCTCGGCATCGGTCATGATCACGCGATGCTGCACCTCCAGACGCTGCACATCAGTGATGGTCACCCGTATATGTACGAGGATCGCTGGGTCAGTCTCAGCGCAGTACCTGACATTCTGGATGCGCCTCTCGACCAGGTCAGTCCGAACGAATGGCTGGTCAGGGAGGTCCCCTATTCCAGCGGCAAGATCAGTTTTTCCACCTGCGCCGCGGACGAAACGGTCGCGCGGGCGATGGAAACACAACCAGGTGCGGCGATGTTCCTGGTCGAACGCGCGACGTGGATCGAGACAATCGCAATTACCGCCGTCAAGATGTACTACCCGGAGGGATTTCGGTTGACGACCGATCTGTGAAGCGGAAGCGGCGGTTCGGACAGTCGATCATCAACTCTTCGCACATCGCGGTGAGGCGGCTTTCGCATCGTCGCAGTCGTTCTATGCTGTCGCGCCAAAACCGGAGGCTTGTTCGATGATCAGGAAACTGGCGCTGGTAATTCTGGCCTGCATGATCCCGATCGCAGCCGTTGCGCAGAAATCCCTGAGTGACATTCAGGTGGCGCAACATCCTGACTCGGTATAAAAACGAGCTAAGTCCAAGTTACATGCTGACACAGTGTAAAACCGAGCCCCGACATGTCCCAACATTATGAACAACGAGTGAAATACTGATTCGTCGTGAAAACGGGTCACCTAGCTCACCCAAAAATAATCCAAGCTCCGAATGAGTACAAAATATACAAGCAAAATATGCAAAGTATACAAGCCTTGAAACAGCACAAAAGCTAATCAACTCCAAGCGGCAAAATTTCATTGAGTTGGTGCAAAAAAGAGGTAATTGCCGATTTGATACACAATATTGCCAAGTTCTGATTCGGTGGGAAAATGAGCTAGGCCCACGATAGGTGCAAAGAAAGGTTAAGTCTTGACTCGCTCTAAAGACGATAGTCAAGCTGTGTGTTAAGTCCAAGGTGTGGAAATTCAGTTGCACGGTGCAGACGCAATAACTCCTGAGTTAGTGCAAAGACACCGTAAGTCGAATTTGCGGACTGACTCAGTGGGATCAAAAAGTAATCATATCGAAGTGATCAAACTGACTTGAGCTGAAATCACGTAAGGATCTTCAATTAATATGATTGAGAATCAAAGTTTCACAGGCCTTCTAAATAACTTACAAGTCTCGGGGCATTTTATAATCTTAAAAAAATCCCCTTCGATCTTACTCTTGACCTTAGTCTCTGTTCAATTTTAGAGGAGCTAAAGGTCAGACATGGTGCTAAGTGGTACTTGTATATACAAATTTTACACAAAAAGGGTAGAAAAGTCAAAAATTTACTCCATTAAGTAATTCAGCAACAGGAAGGACCACTCAATAAACCAGAAAAAACCATAGTACAAAGTAACATAATAAATAGGTAAATCAGCGTCATTTTAATTAGTAATTGAAGTTGAGCTACTTTTTCTCGACATTCTGCCATGCTTTTCTGTGTTTTCGTCAATCCTGAAAAAAGAATAAAAAATGTCAGTCGGATTTCATTAATTCATGTATTTTCGTAATCCAACGTCTTTACCTTTTCGTTTTCCTTTTCACAAAACCATATATATATATATATTGCGCAATGCACGAGTAATTTTAAATATAACTGAAATAAATGACTTACATATATAGTTCATTGATTCAAATGTTAAGTACCGATTACAGCCCGAACATGTCAGGTTTTAATATAATCTTAATTCTCCGTATCTTATTTCCTTTAATATAATTTTCTCTAATTATTACCGTCACCCTTCTGTAATTTATCACATTATGTTCGACTTATTTTTGGTGACCACTCCGGCTATGTAAGTAGTAAATAGAGGTAAAAGGCAGAGGTGAAATTTTGCCTCTTATTGTCGTTCATATATTACTGACCTTTTTCATCCTATCAATATTTAAAGTAAAATAAACTCTGAAATATATTCACCTGGGTATGATTTTGTTGGGCATGGTGGAATCATACAATCATGGAACAACTTGTAATCCAACGTGTATGGGTATGATGGTGGTTTGTTTTCGTATACGGGCATGGATGAGTCATAAGTGAAATTAAGATCGTAAAGCATTTTGAACATTTTGTTGCCTCCAATCTGAAAAAGATTGAAATTACAGGGTTAGACATATACTACCTCAATTAAGGCTATATGAGAAGCTGGCGTATATGAGCCCAAAGAAGGCTAGATAAGCGAAACTAGGTGTGCTTCTATTACTTACCGTTATCAGCCAAATCCTAACAGACTTTGATGAGCCTTTTAAGACCGTAGATGGTTTGTCTTCAGTCCCCAGCTACATAGTTGATTACAGTTGCAAAGCAGCAACTAGGAAAGGGGGTGATGGACCATTGCCCCTCCCTGACCTCAGTTTACCCCTCCTCCAGACCCCAGTTTGCCCCCTCCGTCTGAAATTTAGTTTCTTGAAAAATCGCGTCAAATCTAAGGAAAGTCCGCATAATTCAAGCATTCATAGAAATGCGTCAGTTTTCTTTAGTTTATTTTTACATTTTAAGTTACTATATGGCTTATTTTTCAGTTTTCACTGTCATTTTGCTGATTTTGGAAAATTGGCTCCAACTTTATCTCCCCCCACCCAGGATTATGACTCAATTACACCACTGAAATCAAATAGCCTACAAGTTTATGAAAAAATAGAAAATTTTATTATTCAATTCATTGAAGCAGGATATAATGACCCCAGATATACCATTTCTACTGTCCCCTCCGCAGCAATACTGGGCGTTTCATGTTCAAGTGATTGGTCATTTGACAGTTTTAGCGGTATGTTTATAATATTATAGGCAGGACAATCGCACTGCCTAAGTAAACAGTCATAAGGCTATAATGTGTTATATTTCCTCTCAGGCCACATTGTGTGGAAGGGCCGCATTGTATTGCAGAAACTTTGGAAGGGGTCATTCTATTGAAGTAGGAAGCTCTAGTTCCTTTTTTAGAATCAAAAGCGATTTGACGGCAACCAACCCCTACCTAAGCCCCTTTTTGCTGTATAGGGGCTGCATATATTCGTCCATAAAATGACTACTTACGGATGCGAATACTATTACTGCTGTGATTGGTGCCCCCTTTGGCGAGGCGTTCGCCAACGCCTCGCTCTTTACGCTAAATTTTTTTACTGTTTTAAAAAGTAGAGCTAAGAGAAAGAGTCAAACTTTAGCGTAAAGAGCGGGGCGTTGATGAGGTTGATGAGGAAGCAGCCCCTTTCATGTACGAAGTAATTTCTGTTTGTTTTAAGTTTTAATGTTGCTCCTTACTTTTCCTTAAAAAAACTGTTTTTTTATTTAATTACCACAAAAGCCAGCTGAGAGGTGAAAATCTTTATTTCATAATCACAGGGAAGGTAAATTTAAAATCCTAACTTCTTTAGGCTGTCGAAATGATATTTCGGGATTGTGATTTCCCAACGGGGTTGAGAAGCAAAATATTCACTTGTTTTTACTGTCAAAAATTTATTTTCGAGTCTTGCTATGGCAGTGGTGCAGATAAATTGATATTTTTACTGTTTTGGTTTTTTGGGTTTGATTTTCTTGCAAAACAGGGTGGTTTTTACAACAGTGTTGTTTTTTAGGGGATTTATATAATAGAAAGTAAATGTATGGGGAGTGCAAAAATTATTAATTTAAGTTTTAGATTTTGGTAAGCAAATGGTGGGCACTTTACTGCCTATTTTTTACGCTAGAGTATAACTCTTTCTCACAACTCTACTTTTTAAATCAATAAAAACTTTAGCGTAAAGAGCGATGCGTTGAGGAGGGGACAACCCTTTTAATACACGGAATAATTTTTGCTCGTTTTAAATTTTAATGTTGCTCTTTACTTGCAGGTAAAAACTTGTTTTTTAAATTTAATTTCTACCTCATTTTAATTAATGCATGTTTCGATTATGACTCAGCGCACATGAATAATTAAAACAAATTTGCATAATTGTTTTTTTTTGGCTAAATGGCTGTCTCATAGTTTTGATCGGACAATTTTGATAAAAAAAAGGGTTGGACGAGGAGGCCTAGTTGCACTCCAATTTTTGGTTGCTTAAAAAGGCAACTAGAACTTCTTATTTTTATACCAACGTTTTTATTAGTAAAAAATGTACATCATTTACTAATTAAATTGCGTAACGAACTTCAATATTCGTATGTTTTTATTACGTATATGAGGGGGTTCGGTCCTTCGTCAATACCTCGCTTTTTACACTAAAGCTTCAATTTTGTCCCAATTCCTTAAGAATGACCCCTGAATCACAAAGGCCGTTTAATTAGAATAAATAGCTCTTTTGTAATTGCTAAAAATACTTTATTGTAAAGAGCAAGATATTAGGAGGTGAACCCTATCATTGCGTGAGGTAATTGATAGTCTGGAAAGAACAGAGTCTGAATTGATTGAAGATAGAACCAAAAGATATCTGCGTGATGTTTATGGACACACTGTCCAAGTTATGGATAACATTGAAGGTCTAAGAGATATGATTGGTGGAATGCTTGACACATATCTATCAAGTGTCAGCAATAAAATGAATGAGGTCATGAAGACCTTGACAATTATTGCAAGCATCTTTATTCCAATTACATTTATTGCTGGAATCTATGGAACAAACTTTTCTTATGTACCAGAACTAGAATGGGAGGGAAGCTATTTTGTTATGCTTTTTGTCATGGTAATCGTTGTAATAATTATGCTAGCGTGGTTTAGGAAAAAACAATGGTTGTAATTTATGGCAAATCAAATACTACAACGAGCATATGAAATCTTAGAAGGAACCACAAATGACAAGATTGCAAGGGGATTTCAAATTTTTATCATTTCATTAATCTCTGTAAATGTTTTAGTGGTAATCATTGAAACAGAAGACTCTGTACTAGATGAGTACGGATATTTGTTTACACCCTTTGAAGTGTTTTCGATTATTGTTTTTACAGGAGAATATGCAGGAAGACTACTAGTATACAAACTCAACCCCAAATATCAAAATAAAAAATATGGATTTTTGAGACTAATCTTCTCACCAATGATGCTAGTTGACTTGGCGGCAATATTGCCATTCTTCTTGCCATTTGTGATTGCTGATGTACGATTTATCAGAATCATCAGACTTTTGAGATTGTTCCGTCTATTCAAGCTTGCAAGATATTCTGAACCCATGCAGACATTGGGTGAAGTATTCAAGGCAAAGGCAGGGGATTTGGCAGTTGCTTTCTTTATCTTGTTTATTGTATTGATTTTTGCATCTAGTCTGATGTATCATGCAGAACATGAGGCACAACCTGAAGCATTTGCAAGCATACCTACTTCGATGTGGTGGGGAATTGTTACACTTACAACTATAGGATATGGTGATGTCTATCCAGTAACTGTTGCAGGTAAATTAATTGCAGCAGGGGTTGCCATTTTGGGAATAGCAGTATATGCTATTCCAACTGGTATTATGGCATCTGCATTTACTGAAGAACTGCGAAAAAGAAAAGAACAGAAAAACAACACATGTCCACATTGTGGAAAGGATATAACGCATAGCTAGGAGAAAAAACAGATTGGATGTAAGTACTATAGAAGAATCATTTGTTCCAACTAAAGACAAAAAGTGTTCTGTTGCAAAAAACGGAATAAAAGGGTTGTTAATCTATGTTCCTTGTGTGTTCCCTTTCAATCAACATAATTGCTAGACTATTTAGTCTGTCCTAATTTATTGTTGATATCAAATAGTGTTTTTTTTTTTTTTTACTGCTTTTAGCCTGGAAAAGGATCTCTCTCCAGAAGCAATGCTTAATGCAATTGTTAAGACTATTTCACAATTGCAAAAACCAATTGTTCATTTTGATGGTGGTGTGGTTCCCTTTCAAACTTGGGGCCCAATTGTTCCAATTACCCTTTTTCCAGCCCTGACAGCAATGTACATTAATACCCAACATTAGGATCAGACATACCTGTTTATAATGGATAAATAATCTTTCCATGGCATTTTCGGTTAGTTGCTTCCATCTGGCATATTGAACTATTAATTGCAAGAATCAAGAGCCAGAATTTATTATAATGATACAATTATTCAATTAACTGGGTATGTCCCAGCTGCAGCAGATGTAGCTCCTCATAAAAGAAATCATAATTTCAGTAATAATTGCTTATTCTCTTCTTTGCCTGGTTTGTCAGTAAAAAGAAATTGAATTATTAATTGTTAATTTGGCACCATTTAAGGTTTAAATCATTACAGGACATTATTTCTGCTCTTCTTAAGTTGAAATAAGAACACAGGAATAGTTGTAATGCCCCTGAAAGAGAGAAAATTGAATCTGTTCAAAGAGAGGCAACATAAGATCTTGATGGATGCAAGAAGGGCAGTCCACAACCAATACTTCTCTAATAGAGTGATTGCCAATCAGAATAATCTTCCTGATATCACTGTAACTGATACCTCTGTCTAATGGTTAGACCATTGAAGACACAGTGGGATGCAATTGAGTCAATGGCTCCCAATCATCAATGACCGGCAACTCCACAGGATTATTCCTTATTTTGCTGGACAACGCAATCTAAGGTAGAAGTTGCTTGGATTAAACCAGTGGCCTTACTGTAAAATGTTAAAGAAACTAGAGATTGCAATCTACTCAACTCAACATAAGCATAACCTTTTGCAAAAAGTTCCTTGCCAAGAAAAAGCCTTTGGTATTTTCTTAGCTGGATATAGTAAAGATTATACCCCAGTTGCAACTGAGTTCGCCATATCATTTTTTAACGTCATTTATAGTTGTAAAATATAATTATGACATCAATTATCATCTTGTATACAAAGATGTAGTTTTTGTCAAAAAATTGATTTCCTTTAAATATAGAATTTTGATTATAAAAGTGCATTAATGTAGCAGTTTCCTTACAAATGGTCTTTATATTTTTTTTACTGAAGGGTGATAATATCGAACTCACGGTCAGAAGCATTGAAGATAGCTTCATTTGAAATGCTGTATGAAATTTTACTGGATTTTTTAAAGAAATAAAAGAAACCATACCGCATCAAGCTTCAGATTTCTTCCGTTTTTTTTTTTTCAAAGCCCAAATTTTTTCATGAACACCGCCAAAATGCAATCAAGCAGAAATTTTGGAACAATCGGTCGTTCCAGAACTATCAAAAAGCTATTGGAGTTTAGGGGAAATAATACCGCATATAATGATACCTGTAGAGGGAATACTACGAAGTTTAAAAACATGGGCTCAATACGCCTTTTCAGGACTACACTCCTTTCCAATAAGAGAATCCATTGACTAACATCCTAAAAGATAAATATGCTATATTCTATAGCCATTACTTTTATTCGTATATAGCCTATAATGGTTCATTTTTATTGACTGCATTCACGTTTTGGGACGAATAGTATACTGCATGCCAGGCTTTCTACTGTTATTGAGAGGGTAAATAAACAACCTTTCAATATCCCTAAGAGTTTTTCCTCAATAACATTTCGACGATTGAGAAATTCGCTTATCTGCTGCTTGGAAGAAACGCTCGACGTCGGGTCAATTCGACTCTTCGCTCGCTTTCGATAAATTTCGCGAACGCTTTCCGCGCTGACGGGGCCCAGCAAGTAGACATAGTAGGGGCCATAGTTGCCGAAGTAGTCGATCGCGTACCGTAGCCCGCGTCGGTAGTTCGCCGCCAGCGAGCCATCTTCGTTAAGGCCATCCGCGACGAATAGCATGGGAGGGATGTTCGACTCTTGCTGTGCTGGAGCTACGGTGGCGAAGCAAGCGATGAGTAGAATTGTTCTGAGTAGCATAGGCTGTTGTCTCCATGTATCGTCCCAAGAAAAGTTGCAAGGATGCATTGAACCCATCAAGAGTGTTGGCTTGTCCTTCTCGGGCTTCATCCCATTGCTGACGGTGTACAGCACTGAGGCATTCTCTCCATTTAGCATACCTGGAAGCACCAGTTGATAAATGAAGCTTATCATTGGAGCAAGCATCCAAGAACTCAAGAAGGGCAGCAATGCTGTACTCCACATCTGATTCATCTGTAACAAAGAAGAGTTGAGCAGAACGTTTAACCATTGTAGGGTTAGCAGCAGTTCCCGTGTTGACATCGGCCTATTCACTGGGGTATCATTTACAGGAAACCTTCTCCTGATCTGGAACTTCCAGCATCCACCCACACACCTCTGGAACGAACAGTGTAAATGGTTGACGGGTAAAGGGGTAGGTGTTAGCGTTAAAGTTTGTTAAAATTGTTGGGCTATAATGAATATGATTAAGAAAAAAACTAAAAATATTATTAATACTTTGGCTGCTTTTTGCGCTACATACGGTCTTGTATACGAAAATTCCACTTACAAGAATTTAGGTTTATTGACCAAAGCTATGGTGGAGTTAATTGATAGTTATGAAAAAATAGAAAAGGTTTACCACTCACACAAGAAGAATGAAGATATAGTATCAATTATTGACGAGATATTATTATCGGCTATGAAAGTTGTTTGCTCTTTTGTTGTTATAAATGTTATGTCAAAAAAATTATGGTCTGCAAAAGCAGATAACGCTAAATCTAAAACACCTATCGAATTAGCCGAGCAATATGCACGCGACAAGCTTGAAGCACAAATAGAAAAAATTAAAGAACTGCATAGAGTATCTAGCTCATATGATTTTGGTGGTGATTTTGCGCAAACGATAAAAAAAGAAGCGCAAAGCGAGAACAATGCAGTTGTGAATATGATAAATGCAGGGAATGCATGTGATAACTTTGGCATTAACGTTGCAAATCAGCTTGCACTTTATAGATGGGATATGGCTAGAACTCGAGAAGTAAATGAATATAAAAATCAGATTAGTTTTAGCAAACATGAAAATATCAGACCTAGATCTTTAACAAATTGAGTGTTATGGTGAAGATATGAAATTAATTGAGGAGAGCTCTCATGTTTTCTGATGACTTTATCACTACTTTGTTGATGTTTTCCGATGGTCATGAAAAAAGCCAAGGACGACAGAGCGTAACTGCTAAAGGAGACCAAAAACCATCGGGAAATGAATCTGTGGCCTTACATGAAAAAACAGCTCTTGATTTGGCAGAAGAGTATCTAAGAGAGAAGCATGATAATTATATGTCCAAACGTGCTTTGTTGGTAGAGTTCATATATAGTCTGGATGATTCTGATCCGATGAAGGCAAAAGCCATAGTGGATCTCAATAAGCATGATCAAGCTTGCATTGATATGCTTGATAAGTGCTATGCTAGTTCCAAACAAACAATTATTACTAAAGACATAGCCGATAAGGTTAGCACTCTTGAAACGGCGGATAAGGTTAAGGCTACAGGGAACGATGAAGTTAAACTAAGGCCAAGGAGAGCATCTATCTAGGTTATTATAAATGTTGCTTAGATTGTTTCGAAAGTCCTGGTTTTGCTGTTGCATCTTTAGATTCATCACTCTCCCTCCCATTAAAAGAATTCTCCAGACAATTCCGACCCCAATAAAAATTTCCCTTGGAACATCCCCACATATTAACTTTAGTCGCCAAAGTCAAAGTAAGACAAATAAAAAAAAAAAAAAAATGTGGGAATTCTGGCATGTTCACCCAGTGTAAATTAATCCCTGGACAGCAAATCCCCGTAAACTTCCTTCCCCACGGAAAGTTATCACAACTGGAATTTCTTCAAGCATAAATTCACCCCCTCCCACAAAATATATGCATACTTTTCAATAACAGATGAAATTAGTAAATAATGGGTAAATTTAGGAATTTACAGCCCTTTCCTTAGGAGTTGTGGATGTCCTGTTATCTCCAAAGTCATACTTATTAAACTTTTCAACTATACTGAACAACATGGCTATCTATTTAAATGCTAATCATACAACTTTGGGGAACAGGGCTAGGGAGGGGGCTGGCTGCCCTCCAATCTTTTTGGTCACTTAAAAAGGACCCTCGAATTTTCGATCAAATAAGCCCTCTCACAATATTTTAGGAGCAATGGTTAGATACGACCACCCCTTGAAAAAACAACAACAGACAAACAAAGAAACACGCATCCGTGATCCTTCATGTGACAAAAAAAAAAATTCACGACGCTAACGATGGAAAAATTGAAGCTGTAAAACTTTCTTCGCATTCACATAACTTGAGCAAAGCATTTGCTCACTAAATAGTCAACATACCGGTGTAGGCTGCCCATATTTTGAGAGGCTTATGATACCCCAAAAATATATTTTAATCCTAAGCAATGTCCCCATTACTTAAGTATTTACCCCACTTTGGTAATTTTTTTCAGCCTTGACTACATGTGAAAAAATGCTTATAAAATTCTAATTATCATTTTCCACTCACAGCTCAATTATACTCCAAACCTAGTACTGAAGGAACTCTGTGACGGTTTCCACATTTGGTGGAAAATATTAAAAAGTTTGATTAAATTTGAAGTAAAATGAGAAATATTTTAATAATTCAAAGATTCCAACATATCAGGGACAGGGTATTGTTGACAACCTTCTCGTAGTACTCCTGCAAGCAGTGGACACAAATAGAGGCCGATTACTGCTAATTTCAGTGATCGTTCAGCCACTGGCTGCCTTCTCCGGTGTCTGACCAATAACAGTAAGACAGAAAGCACTGCCAAAATCATACCCAGGCTGCCAATCTTCGTGGATATGTAGAGCACCGGATATGGCGCAAGAAAAGATGTCATACAAGAAAAGGTCTAATGAATAAAAGAGGAGCAAGATTTTGCTTAAATGTAAATACGAGGAAAAGATTTTGAAGCTAGGATTCTACTGAAGCTAAGGAACTTCGTGAAACTTTTTTTAAGCTTATTTAAGTATCCTAAGTTTTTTTTTTTACTATTGCAGGATGTTAGAACAGCTTACAGCTGCAGAAGACCCAGTTTATGCTAGTCAGCTCAATATAGCTAAGGATACAATACTTGCACTTCGTCATTTTCGACGGGAAATAGTCAGTACTGTTATGAGGATACTTGTTGCGTCCAGAATCAAGGATGAAATCGTGCTCATTCAAGCGGCCAATGAATTGATCGTTAAGGTAAGAATTCTTTTTTTTTTTTTTCTTTAGTTCTGCTTATTCCGTTTTGTTATTGTGTTTACTTTTTTTATTATTCTTATTCTCTTATTCACCATTTTGGTAGATTTTATTATATTTTTCTGATTAGTTTTTACTATTATTCTAATATTCTTTTCTTATTATTGTTGAAAGATAACTATTAATTTTCTTCATTACTTTTCTATTTTTCAAATTAATAATTTATAAAATTGCAAGTTTTATCATTATTTTTATTATTTACTACTATGTTAATTTTCTTTTAGGTTTTTAGCTATTATTAACAAAAGAGATATTAATCCGTTGAATTACTAATTCGTCACTTCTGCTGTATTAGTTTTTTGTATTAGTTTATTTTCTGTTAGTTTTCATAAGTATTATTTACTAACTGTTAGTTCAATTTTCTTTTTGTAGTAACTATTTTTGGTTTTTTCCTTTCTTCTTTAGTTTTATGCATTAGCTTTTGCTATGAAATTAGTTTTGTTTTAAATTAGTATCAATAAGATTATTCGTTTATGCACTTTTTCTGTTACTTTTATTTATTCTTTTTTTTTCTATTACTTTGTTTCCTATTTGTTTTGCCCCATGAGGCAAAATCTTTATAATGCTTGAAAGTTGGAACTGTCTTTCAGTAGGTAATAATATCACTGCAATCTAATATCTCTTATCTTTCTAGATTGTCATTGATTCTCTTTCCTATATTTCTTTCTTATTTTTTTTGATAATCGTTAAAATCCATCAGCCTGTTTTGACTAATACGTGTCCAAAATATGCAGTTAAATGTGTAGATGTACAATTTAAAGGGGATGAAAATGTAGAAATCAAGTATAATTTGATGGAGCTCAGAAGCACCTCATGAAATCTGATGCACCTCAGGTTTCGACCGCCAAAAAGGTAAAAACTGCTATTAATTATGCTATTCTGCGTTTTGCGATCCGTGAAGGTGGCCGTACTGTCGGCGCCGGTGTTGTTACCAAGGTTATTGAGTAAAAGGATAGGCTCCCGACATTTGCGGTTCAGGACCGCTGTGGATACGTCCATGTACGCTGCGCGGCGACATCCCTGTCGCCGACGCTCCTGAACCGCAAACGCTCGAAAGCCTATCCGTGCCTCTTGCTCGATTGGCTTTATGCATGCCTTTTTAAGAGGCACCATTCGCTAGGTAGTGTGATGAGTGGGTGCGTTCATCAAGCCACGAGGAAAGAACCCTGCTGAATCGCACGCCTGACTACCACCCTCATCTGGACGGCATTCGCTGTCTCTCTATTGTTCTTGTTGTTCTCTTTCACTTTGGCATAGGTCCGTTTACCGGCGGGTTTATCGGCGTGGATGTGTTTTTCACGCTATCCGGATTTCTCATCATCGGGGCCATCGTCCGCCAGTCTGAGGCGGGGACCTTCAAAATTACGGATTTCTGGCAGCGGCGTATCCGGCGTCTGTTTCCCGGCATCCTCGCCACCATCCTGCTGACCTCGCTCGCGGGGATCGCTATCATGAATCCGGTGGACCTGGCGCACCTGGGGAAACAGTCGGCGCTCGCCATTGTGTCGCTGATCAACTTCGACCTCATTGGTGGCCAGGATTATTTCGAGCTCACACATCCTCGGGATGCACTCATTCACTTCTGGTCGCTCGCGGTGGAAGAACAGTTTTATCTCTTCTTCCCGCTGCTGGCCTGGTGTGTCATGCGCCAGGGGGGAGCAGACCGATATCGGCGCAATGTCGTGTTGGTGCTGTTGGCGTTGTCGCTGGCGTCCTTTGCCCTGGCTCACTGGTGGGTGCTAACAGGGAACAAGCTGATCGCGTATTACATGATGCCCAGTCGCTTCGGTCAGCTTGCTCTCGGTGGCGTGCTCGCGCTCTATTATGAGCAGCTCAAGATGTCGCGAGCTTTCTCAAGCCTGGCGGCATCGATCGCGATCTTGGTGGTTGTCTTTTTGAGCGTGACCCTCGATGGGCAATCAAGTTACCCGGGACTGGCAGCCCTCGGTCCCACGGTCGCGGCACTGCTCCTCATCGCAGCGACACACGCGGGGATCTGGCGCCCAGTGTTCTGTCACCCATGGATTGGGTATCTCGGACGGATGTCGTTTGTGCTTTACCTCGTGCATTGGCCTGTGTGGGTGTTTTTCTCCTACTACCTGGGACGCACGCCTGATGTCACGGAAACGGCCTTTGCGGTTGTGCTGACCTGAAAGTGATTGGAGGTCCAAAATTTTCCCAAATACATTCAATCAAAATTTGAAATATGTATTTGGTTCAACGTAAATTAAAGATCCGGAAATCATATCTTTGAGGATAACAACCCCCCTCCCAGAACCCTCAGGACAAGTGTT
Organism: Alatinidae sp. Z8VKAUB7J3; assembly: GCA_010016025.2. NCBI lineage: Eukaryota > Metazoa > Cnidaria > Cubozoa > Carybdeida > Alatinidae > Alatinidae sp. Z8VKAUB7J3. Next base: position 95,023,819 of record JAAAKM020073195.1, read on the forward strand.
GTAAGTTTTGCCGCGGGGACATATAAGGCTTGTATTGAAATGGTGATCGCATAAACTTTGGAGGGGGCTCTTGGGATTCGTAATTAGAAGTTCTAGTCCCCTTTGTGAGATTCAGAGTGATCAGAGGGTGGATACCTCCCCCCTTATTTTACCGAAATGCATCTGATAGATTGAGATGGCAATTTGATGTCTTAGAAACTTCGAAAAAAAACTCGTTCGATTCGAAATTTAAAGGGCCAGTGTCCTTTTTAATATTCAAAAGAGATTGGAGGGCAACTAACTCCTCCTCTCGTTCCTACCATTTCCCTAAACACATCCAATAAAAATTTTCAAATAGCCATTTTGTTCAACGTATTTGAAAGGTCCATAAATTATGTCTTTGAGGATGACAAACCCCCCCCCCACACACACACAGCCCTTAGGGCAAGGGCTGTAAGTTATGCACTGGGATTATATAAGTTTTATGTAGAAAGGGTAATCGGATAATACTAAATATAGATAATACTACTATGACTACTATTAAAACTACGCCTAAGGGCAGGAAGGTGAAATTTTCAGGAAATTCTGAGAGGGGAAGATGAAATGAATCAGGACACGCCCTCAGTGTGCAGCTTTTCAAAAGTCTGTAACAGCAATATCTTAGGAACAGTTTGGTGTGTGAAGTTGAAACTAACAGGGTTTGTTGTGAAGGATGAAAGATGTGAATGTGAATGAAGAGAGTGTTTATGAAGGATGTGAAGAGAGAAAAAAAAAATTGTATCGTAAAGCTACTGCTTTTACTTTTACTACTGCTACTATTACTACTACTGCCACTAAAGCTTAGGCTACTACAATTGATACTACAGCTACTACTACTACTACTGCTATTAAAACTAAGATTATTAAGCGAAAAATTTGGGATATATAGAAACTATATGGAACTAAATCGTAACACACTATGTCCACACATGTTGTCAAGCAGACACATCAGATATGCTACAGGAATGGTTGATGGTCTTTATTAAGCTGAAACTTTCAGAGTGTGTTGAAGAGGTTGTTAAAGGAACAAAAGGTGCTATGCGCACTCTGCTACTAATGCTGCTACAGCTATTGCTACTGCACAAGCTAAGGGTATTAAAGTGAAGCTTATGCTCAATTTTTCATTAGTGTATTTGTCTTTACTTAAAGGATTCCAAAGGCGATGCAACCACGTCCTGTAATCTCTGCAAATAGAAAGTTAAGCAAAAGATTAAAATTTTTGCTGACTCAATGGTGATAGGAAAAGACATGAGACTTACAACGTGATTGAATTCAAAGAAGAAAAAAATACTAGAAGTTAAGAAAACATTGCAATTCTCCTAGGGTTTTCCGATTCATTTAGGAACAAAATGAAAAAGGGAGTAACAGCACTCTAGCTTTAGGGAACGAAGGTTTGTAGAAAATACAGTAGACATTATGTTGAATTAAATACATTCAATTTTATTGCTCTTTTATCTATATACAAACAAAATGAGATTTTCAAAAGCCATCTATATTCTATCGCATTTATCTAATACTCATAAGAAAAATTGTGAAAGAACGGTGACATATCAACACAGTTTTTGGAGGGGGTGGGTGGGTAGATATCCCTTTTATTTATTGAAAAATTTAGCTTTCTAAGGCTTAAATAACGAAGATTAATTAAATTCAACAAAAGTATTTATAATATGGTAAAAAAACGCATTAAATTTTAAAATGAACCAATACGAGGGACGTTAATTTCCCTATCAGCAACCTTCTTCTTTATGCTAATGCTTAGCTTGCAATTTCCTGCAGTCAAATTTAGACTACAATAAATATATTCAGTTTGGATCTACAACTTTTTCCTAACTGAATATCTTTTCTATTCGAGCTTGAAAGTGGGGAGGGACATAAGGTTTTTTATGAGAAATTGTTTTGTTTTAGAGTGCAATTTTGCATGTATAATTTGATTTTTAATTTTATTTTTATAAAAAAGCTTTTATAATTTGATGGAAAATCAAATTTGAGAAATTTTTGAAACAACAATTTTGCCGTTTCAAATCCAAAAATAGAGAATATTTCCCCGTAGCTTCTAAACAATGTCCTTTTTATCTGCCGTTTGACTGAAATATCACCTGCTTCCCCCCAAAATATTAATGCACATAGGTGCATATATCTCTACACAAGCTGCGCATAGATGCTTCTGTGAAAGTCACGGATGTAGAAAGCATATACGCACATTAGAAAGAGCGGTCAATAAAACTTGATAGAAAGCTCATACTATAACTTTCGTTAACCAAGATAGAAAGGCTCTGGGGTCCCAAAATAAAATGCTAGACTGTATCTGTATTATTAAGACTTTCAGTTATGATAGCTTTGAGAAGGAAATTGCAAAGCTTGCAGAGTTTAGAAAGCATTCAGGAATCCTACTGAAAATTTTGAATCCACACTGAAATATGATATTGAGTTAAACGCAGGTCTCTTCAAACCCTCAACATGCAAATTTTACTGGTGCAGTAAGAAATTTTCTACCTACTTCACTCTATGAAATACGACCAATTGTGTACAAGGTAGAAACCAGATTCCATCGGTTTGTCGTGGCCAAAATCTATTACAGACATACTTATCAAATAACTTAGAGTCTCATCCCTTATAGTTATATATTTTTGTCAATGTTACCATGATAAAACTACCTAGGTTGTATTTACAGCTACAACTATAATAAAAGCCATTTCAAAGCCATTTTCATTGAAAAAACTTAAGAAATGACTCTTTCAACGGTCAATGGACAGAACTGGAAGGGGAATGGTCAATGGTCAATGAATGATCGATGGTCAATGGAAGGGGACAAAAGGCCTGCGAAGTGGCTAAATTGTTAAAAAAAAAAACACGCGCACACACAAAGTGACAATGATTTTGATCATCTGTTTTGCATATGACGATTTGTATATTTGCTTTATTACATTTGGCAAGTGTTCTTACCACCTTTCCCAACGGAGATACCAAGTATTTATTCTCTATTTACTCCCAAGATTTGATTATGCTCCTTGTCGCTTCTTCCAATGACAGGGGAAGGACGGAACCAAGGAAGAGGTGGGCGAATGGCTTTTTGGGTTCCCTATCAAACACTCTACCTTACAAGATAGCAGGAACAGTGAGATTCTGGTTGCAAATTGTCATCGAATATTTGTTGCCCACCCACTAGTCTAGTTTATACATTTAAATTGCTCTTAAGTATTTTTGGCCGAACAGGTAAAACCAGTTGAAATAGTGAACCTCTGCAAAGAATTTTCCACCTGATTCCCTCCTATTGATGATTTATGAATCGATTATTAATTATTCCCTGCTGTTGCTGATTGGATCTCTAAAAAGAATAAAACTTAACCGTCCAAAATATTCTCAAAACGGCGTTAACCAAGATACATAAATCTATTGATTTAGAAATACCTATGAAGGTGGGGGAGTTAAGGAGTTTGAATATCTCATTTCCTAAATGTAGTAAAATTTATAATTACACGTATTTCTTTGTTACATCGAGGTAAAAAGACGTTCCATACACTAGAACCCCCCCCCCCTCGACGGTACTATAGTAAAGGGCAGGGGCCTCCACTTCAGCATCGCATATACAGTTAAGCTGAAACCTGGTAAAGAGCATGAAACATAGTAACTGAAATTTTTCATAGTAAATGGATCTTTTTCAAACTTTGGGGAATTAAGTTTCGAATGAGTAGGAGAGGTCTGCATGGGCATTGAATTTGAAAAAAATCGAAATAGTATTATGTGATATAGCATGAGTTGGAATGGCTTAATTTCCCAAAGCTTTTGATAAATTAAATTAAGATGGCTGGCTCTCTGTGCCTCTAATGATTATTAGCTCCAATAATACGATAAAACTTCCAATATAATAATAATTGGTGTCCTTTATCTTCGGATTGCCTCTACATTACCACGCCATGAATAATATGTTTTCTGAATACGATTAAACAAATGACTAGATTTTATAACATTAGCATCGATATGCAAACATTAAAGCAATGCAGAAACTCTGCCAGCTTAAAGTGTCAAAGTAAATGGCCAAATTGTTTCAAAGTTGAGTATCCTTTGCCAGCTTCAAATTAATACCCAAATGGCCGATATTGTTAAATTTATTAATACATCTAAGACTTCACTACCCAAATCTTGATAATTTTACCCAAGTGTTTGTTTCGACAAAAATTTAACCTACTACAGTTTCCTGGTAGGTTCTTAATAGGGGCAATTTTATTGGACATGCGCTATTGAAACTTTGATGTTATTGCCCATCTCCATGAAGGTAGAACGTGCAAAATCCTAATTTTTAAAGAATCATATAGGGTTACCGCCTGTGCAAAACTTAGTCTTTAATATCTTACTTTGTGTTCCTTATTGAATTTCAGCGCAAATCTACTTCCTGATCCAACTACTTAACATTTCTGTATAGTAGCTTTCCATAAACATTTTTCAAACAGAGACAACTGCATTGTTGCTGTACATCCTGAAGGTATTTAGGGGGCTTCAAAAATTCTGACCTTACCTACATTGACAATTTGCAATCAAAGTTGCCAGATAAAGCGCATTTCCGCCACTTGGTCGTTTTTTGAGGTGGTTTTGCATTGAATTTTTCAAGTTCGTGCATGTTTCCTTAGAATTGGGGAATTTGTTCATTTGGCGCATTTTCACTAGAAAAAGACGCTTTCGCCGCACTAACCCCTTTATGGTGGCACACTTTATACCATACATCTGGCAACACTGTTTATAATTACTTACCGCTGTCAATTTAATTTCTCTAACAGAGAACTAAAACTCCCTTTAAGTTCTAATGATGACTGTAGATGGAAAGAGTACTTGAAGAAAAAACTACTGTTTTAACCTGGCTGAATGACCACAACTCCGCTCTTTTAAATATACCAGGATATAATTTCTACAATAGGAATCGACAGAGCAGCCTCTTTCATATACGAAGTAATTTCTGTTCGTTTTAAGTTTTAATGTCGCTCCTTACTTTCAGTTAAAAAAATTTGTTTTTTTTATTTAATGTCAATATAAGCCGTAGTGTAGACGTATGACAAGCTCTTCGTATCTTTTCTTTGGTGTGGGTGACATTCTGCGCCCAAGTTTATTAATCTTTTCTCCTGTATAAAGGTCATTATGTTCTGAAGTGCTTTTTGGAAGATAAATCCTTCCATTTTTGGAAAACTTTCAAGGTCTGGTTTTATGGGAACAGCTGTTTTTTCTTAAGAAAAATTCACAGTGATGAATCTATTTTTTGTGTGTGTGTTGAAATAAGTTTTCATTCAAGTTAGTTATAATTAAGTTGACTCGAAGAAAGAGGAGTAGGGTAGCTGAAATAAAAAATGGAAATGGAGGTGTAGATAAAGAAATTGAACATAAGTTTTAGAAAATTTTAGACTGCCTCCAATGCAAAATTACGTTATTTCATCAGTTTTTTTGTCTTTTATGTTTGTGTGTAGACAATTGTTTCAAGTATACTTTAGTGTGGAGCTAGCAAAAGAGTAACATCAAATTATTTAACATTAATATGCCTAAAAAAGACTTATTGTCATTTTGTCATAGCTATTCTTATTCTTAGGAATATTCATATAAACATAAAAGTTCGTTTCAAGCAGTTTGTTGCTGAAGTTTTAATACAAATTGAAGTCAATTGCTTTGGCTTGTAAACTGCTCATTTATTGCTCATAACATAGTAGCGAGTTACTCTGGCTTATAACATGCATGTAGTTTGATCAGTATCGCATGGATTTATTTAATCCTGAAAACATATTATATTTCTAATCCGACTTATCCGCGTAACGCTAACTACCCCGGATATAATTTGTAAAAGATAAGAACCACTACTTATCTGGCAGCTTTTTACCTGAGACGCTAAGACATCTAGGCGAACAACAAAATTAATCGCGTTTACTGCGTTGTAAAGATAGCTTATTTACAGCTCCATGAAGGTGTGCCACGTTAATATCTACTCTCTCTTTGTTCTCTGCATATAATTCTATATGGTTCATGATAATTGAGGATTTCACTTATCCCCATGTTTCATGATAATTGAGGATTTTACTTATCCCTTTGTTTCATGATAATTGATGATTTCACATATCCTTACTTATTCTGCATTTTCCGGGGTGAACTAATACTACTAACAACTCACCGCATCACCAAGCCGCCTGAGGCCAACACAGCTGCGCACGCTCCTCTCCTGGTTGTCGATCCACACCTGGCCGTCGCGGATGCCGGCGAGGCCCGGCACCTCGGAGAGCGCCGCGTCGTCGTTGCCCTCCAGCGCCTTCAGGAACATCGGGAGGGTCTCCTCCGCCTCCCCCTTCAGCACGTAATCGAAGTGCCCCGAGTCCAGGAAGATGCCCTGGTCGACCGAGGCGTGGGGCCCGCCAATCACGGTCGTCATGCCCTGCTCCTTGGCGTACTTGGCCCACGCGATCGCGCGTCGGATGTTCGGGGTCAGCGCACCGAAGCCGATGATGTCGTTGCGCTCGATGGCGGCGCGCATCTCGAAGCCGGGCGCCCGGTCGGCGTCGATGACGTCAAGCGGGCCTTCGATGCCGCCGGCACGGCCCCGCAAAGCGGCGATGTGGTCTGCGTCAATACCGGCTGGGGGCGTTACTTCATGAAGGACAACGCCAAGTATCTCTCGGGAGAGCCGGGGCTGGATGCCGAAGCGGCGCGCTGGCTCACTTCCCAGGACGTGGTGGCGATCGGCGCCGACAACATGGCGGTCGAGGTGTTGCCCGGCACCAAGCATCCCGAGATCATGATGCCGGTCCACCAGCATTGTCTCGCCGAGGCGGGCGTGCATCTCATTGAAAACATGCTGATGGACGAGGTCATCGCGGCGGGCATCACCGAGTTCTGTCTGGTGATGCTGCCGGTCAAGCTCAAGGGCGCCACGGGTTGTCCGGTGCGTCCGGTGGCGATGGTTTAGGCAAATGTCGACAAGACCCTTCGAGACGGCGCGTGCGCGCCTCCTCAGGGTGAGTGTTGATTTGCATACAAGCTCACCCCGAGGAGATGCGGAGCATCGTCTCGAAGGGTCTTGTCGCGGATACTGACCCAATATCCTACCGCGACACCGCCACCGCCCTGCCATCCCTGAGGCGGACGATGATCTCCCAGGGCTCGGACTTCCATTGCCGTTGCTTCATCGGCGGCACCATTTCCGAGCCGAGATCCACCCGGTCGATTTCCTTGGCTACACCGCTCTTCAAGGTACTGAAGCGCAGGACGGAACGGCTTTGATCCGGCACCGCGATATCCGGCACGCCGTCGTTGTTCCAATCAATGACCGCGTGCAGGCGCAGGTCGGCGGAGCCGATGGCGTGGTTGGACACGTCGCGCATAAGAGCCTTGGGCTCCAGCTTGTCGCCATCCTTTTCATAGATCGTCAATATGCCGCCGATATGCGGGGTCACGACCGCGACGATCTCCTTGTCGCCGTCACCGTCGAAATCGTCGCCATAAAAACGGAAGACAAGAGTTTGCTGTTCTTTTGAAGTTACATCACTCATCTCATTAGCCAGTATCAAAACACGTCCCAATTTTTACTCTATTCAGAATTGGGTCCCAAATGACATTGCCTATACTACTGACAATATCAAATTGCACTAGAGGAGATGCATATTTCACACTCTTAGCGAATGATTCAAAATGCTACCACAATTTTTATTTCTGCAATCCGTCATCAATTGCAACAAGCAGCTGAATACCCCTTCATTTTGAACACTTTTTGGGAGGAAATCCTTTTTTTTCGCGAAGACCTGGCAGGGCTAGTTCATGAAAAACACAAAATAGAATAGTAAGGAAGATCTTTCTTAACATTTTACGATTTTTAATCTTTTCCTCGTGACATTTCAAATTCAATTGCTGGTCAATTGGAATGCTTCGTCCTTCTTGTGCCTTGATAAACACCATAGACTTTTGTACTACAGTCACGAGATAATTTCTTTCATCTAGATACTTGAAGTCAGCGAGAGGATATTTAAGGTTAGTAAATTGCTACGAAACTAACCATCCAAGCGTCTGATGGGAGCCTTTACTAGGTGCATATTCGGCAAAAAAGAAGCAGTGTTTGTAAAATGAATCTTTTTTGAAGGGCTGAACTAGCCATGATTACCTTTGGAGCCATATACTTCAAAAACTACGATTTTTTGACACTATGCCCTCAACATTCTGGTGAACTATTTTTGAGAATTCTAAGTCATTTTCTGGTTTCCAGTTCCTTCACATTAAGTTCAAATTTTAAGCATCAGTAATCTGGTCATGGTTACAAAGGGAATCTACACTAATGTCAAACAAGGTTCACATATTTTTGAACTAAGGTCTTTAAATATTTTTCAAAGATTGAAACATAAAATTTAAGATCTTTCAATCCAATGACCAATGGGTGTTTTGTGTGGCTCTGTTCAACATTATCAACATTAGTCAACATTAGTCGTGTTTTTTTTTCAGAACGACCACAGGCCTTCCTGCTAAGATCTATACCCTTTCTGCTAATTTGACAGTTTCTTAACACAGGATTGAACAAAGGATTTTAACAAAGATTGAAACATAAAATATAAGATTTTTCAATCCAATGACCAATGGGTGTTTTGTGTGGCTCTGTTCAACGTCAGTCAACAATAGTCGTGTTTTTGTTCAGAACGACCACAGGCCTTCCTGCTAAGACCTATACCCTTTCTACTAATTTGACAGTTTCTTAACACAAGAGCTCTGACGCCTTTTTCAACTAAGATTAGAGAGTCGGAGGCTATAGTGATGGCGGTGGTCAACTGTAGAAATGTAGACGCTCCAAGGCAGATGGTATTTGCTCGATTTTTCCAAAGGCATTGTCTACGGACGGGTGCGCACCTGACTGGCTGTATTTCAAACAGAAGGATATACGAAAAATGTGGTTCCATCAAGGGCTATCTTGGACTTTCCAGGGCTATCCTGAGAGAAAGGTTGAGATGGCTAGGACAGATTCTGCTGACAAAGTATGACGGATTGCCAAAGATCGTCCTTTTCCGCAAACACCCTAGGACCAAAAAGCAGGTCTTTCTCAAATAGGGTGTGAGGGGGTCATAAGAAATATTTAAGGGAAACTGAAACTAAAAGGAGGGTGTACAGACAGAGGTTTCGAATAGATTAGGATGTAGGAAAAGCATGCATACCTGTGCTGGCCTCAGGTGGTTTGGTGCTGCAGTGAGCTATTGGTAGCAGCAGTATACTAAGTTGAAAAGTGCAATGATACATATACTGCGCAATGTTATTTTTTGTCACCAAATGGTGCCTTAAAGAAGAAAAAGTAGTCCCTTGAGCCCTCAAAGGTGCCTCAAATGGTGCCATAAAGAAGAAAAAGTAGTCCTTTGAGGCCGCAAAGGTGCCTCAAATGGTGCCTTAAAGAAGAAAAAGTAGTCCTTTGAGGCCTTTCGAGGCCTCAAACGTGTCTTAAAGAAGAACAAGTAGTCCTTTGAGTCTTTTGAGGAAATTTCCTAGGGGATCAAGCTGCTAGCTTGTTTGAAGGTATTCCGTTATAAGGGGCGTCCATCCAAACCATGGATAACAAGCTGGGTGGCTATCACAGTATTGGGGGGAGGAAACTAGATAAAGTTGATTCAAATATCAATACACGAGTAATGACAAAGAGATCTTTTTGCTATTACTTGAAGCCTCTTACTCCGTTAGTTATAAAGTCGATGCTTAGAAAAATATTAAAGACTAAAGGGGACTTTCAAGACAAGGAGCAAAAACCAGAAAAACTTTGTTTAGGGTGCCATGACTTTTTTGTTAATCTTCAGTCTTTTAACTGGGAGGAGTCAACTGTATCATTGCTTTGATATCAACAACAATTGGTTATTATGTTGAATTAATTATAATTGTTATATTTAAAAATAATTGGAGCATGAGCTATGTGTGCAACTCCTTGTTACTACTCCTATAAAAGCCTCCTACTCCTTTTCTATAAAGAAATGTCATACGAGGGAGCTTCGCAGGCAGGCTACTGGAGTTTTTGATTTCCAAATTTTCTGTATCCATGTAAAACAAAGCAGATTGTAATTGTGATAACTTGGCTTCTTTACCATAATTGAGCAGTGTTTCCATCATAGCACGATAAGCATATGTATTGGAAGCAGAGGAAATCAAACGGCCTCCTAAAGTAACATCCACCTGGCTGAAGATGGTCGCCAACGGATAATTAATGAGTGTGACTTTTGCAGCATCATCCAAATCAGTACCATCTGCTTGGGTAATCTTAACCTTGAGTGAAAGAAACGTATTGGCTAAATCCAAAAATTCTTCCGATGATCCAGGGATAGAAAATTCAATAGGTGCCGTGTGTGATAGAGAGGCAATCGGGTGTACATCGATGATTTTGTAATTTGTCAGTGCGGTTTGCAGGGGAGGCACATGAAACAAATCGATTTCACTCTTGCTACACTCCTCTTGATGATGTTTGGTTTTCGATTCCATGTTTCTTTGTTACTTAAATGGTGTCAAATATATCCAACGTATGACCTGTTTTTCCTGCTCCTTGCTGTACACGTCTTCGTTTAGATCTGTTGGCGGGGGGTTGACGTGGTTTACCTTTTATACCTTTGGTTGGCGGGCGTTTCCCAAGTATTTGAGAGCCGGCTTTGTTTAACAATTGTTGTCCTGCTTCTTTAGTTCGACGTGTGGCTGATGACTTGAAGTTTTTTCCCTGGCTTACATCACTTAGGATCTCAACACCTGTTTTTAGGGCAGTTTTTCCTAATGTGGCCAATCCACGCTTCATGAGTGGTACTGCTGATCGAAGTACTCCTTTAAAGATATTTCCTAATCCATACCCTTTTTGCAGTGGAGGCCCTCGAAATCCCTTGATGTTACTGCCAGTTTGTCGGATGATCATTTGCTGTGGACGTGCTTGTAGTCGAAAGTAGTTTTCCCATACCTGTGGTGACGGTGACATACTGATACCTCAGAAAAGAGTACTTTTGATACGACGAAAGTGAAGTGTTATGATCACCTTACCATATGCAAATGAGATGGGCTGATCTGTGTCGTCTTTTATAGCTAATTCCAAAGACTCCAGATGACAGAGGCGTACAGGAACATAAAATGGTTTTTCATAGATACGACACACCATGTTATTATGTTTCCCCTCGACGGGTACAACACGGAGCAAGGGAATGTCAAAATCTCCCACCATCTGATTGGCAACAATGTCTGTGTAAACGTACATACTTTGAAAGTGAACATGCATAGTTGGGGTAAAGTCACTCTCCACGGTAGCATCTTGAATGACTTTCTGAGTCAATGATTTTGCCGTTGAGATTGATCTGAGTAGTGTGATCATAGTCAGTGGGCATTTGAAACCAAAAAGTCATAATTCCGCGAGCAAAGTTTTGGCCATAAGAAGCTGGCTCAATTAACCAGTCATCAAGGCGCCAATAAAGAGAATCATTGAAGGGGTGCCCAAATTCGCCATGTTCCTGTGACGTTAGAAGAACTCCATTAAAAGGAGAGATATTATTTAAACTACTGGCATTTCCTAAATAATTGCTAGTTAAGTCTTCAATTAATGAGATATTGGGGTAGCTCAGAGGATTTTTCCAAAGATCTTCTGACACCTCTTGTATAGGTGACCAAGGTACTGGGGCCTCATCATCTAAATCATCCGGAATTCGAAGGCTCAGATTATCAAGAGGATTGATCAAAATATTTTCGTCTGAGAAAAAAACAGTAACTCGTCCCTGTTCATCTACTTCGCTGTAAGAAAAATCTAGCTCTCCACTTTCGTCTATATCTTCTGTAAAAATATTGTCTTCGGTCAAGATAAAGTTTCCCGCACCATCTTTTAGGGGAACCTTTTTTTCAAAATATCTGAAATTCAGTACCACTTGAGGTTCGTAGCCCCCTAAGTAGGTCATGAAAGTATCGTTGCGTTTGCCCAGGTTGAGATCGTCTTGAAAATCTTTTAACCCGACAACGCCGATATACTGATCGAAAGCACCTGAAACACCCACATAATCAGAAATATAGGCACGCTCCGGGCCAAAAGTGATGTCTTTATGGGTGGCTTCAGGGTCATCGGGGTTGGGTGCAATCACGACGGGAGAATATTTCTCGTGAGAACCGTAGTTATAGACGCTGATATTCATAAAATCTTCTTGGGTTCGATAATATTTGGTATCAAAGAAATTAATCTCAGCTTTGATTTGATATTGAGCGATGATTTTTTGTGACTTATCTTGAATCTTGCCATGAGAGCTGACAGAAGCCCGGCCGAAAGAGAGGAAGGCAATTTTGGTAGAGACTGAGCGCTCGACGAAATCTTCAATCTTGCGAAAACCCTGTCGGGTCAATGCCCCATCCCCCCTCGAAAACTAAAACTTTTTGAAATAGGAAATGAGCCTTTAATCACAATCTTTACCATGTGCAATCATAAAATAGTCTAATATCTTCATTTTTTCAACAGACATAGCTATTACCCTCAAAAACTAAAACTTTTGAAATAGGAAAAGAGCCTTTAATCACATTCTTTACCATGTGCAATCATAAAATTGTCTAATATCGGGTCAAAAGAAAGTTGTTTGTACGTTTTTTCATCTTTCAGTAAAGCGTTTAATTTTGAATCGTAGTCCTTGGTGTCCATTACCACTAAAGTGTTACCCTTGTCTGCTTTTGTAATAATAATAGATTCATCCCTTCTTAAATTATTAAGAATCTTTATGTCTTTGATAGAATTGTTAGGGATTTCTGGTTTTAAAGCAAACTCTGACAGGGCTTTAACTGTAGAAGCTCTTACTAGGCTAACATCTTTGATTAGGATGGGGTTTCTATGTAAAGATGTTTCTATTGAAGAGATAATTTCTTCTACTGGGACTTTATTAGTTTTAAAACAAAATTTTGGACCTTTTTCTAATACGGACTTTTCTTGTAACGTTAAGGTCCTTGATGAAAAATTAATTACACCTGGTCCAAGAGTTGACGAAGGTATTACGGCTTTATTTTCAGATAATTTTGAAAACTTTTTAAGTAATCTTTCTCTGGAAAGGTGAAAGTCATGATTGAAATGATTTCTTGCTGTTTGTTGAATAAAACAAAAATCACTTGCACTCACCTTTTTTGATATAATATTTTCCAGGAAAAGTTTATCTTTCACTAATAAAGCTCTTTTTCTCCTTTTATCTTTAATCAGATGATTTAAAGTCTTGAATTGTAGACCTCAACTTTTCCTGGAAAATATTATTATGGCAGTTACCCCCTGCCACATAGAAAATTACGCCCCTAAGCTCCAACTCTTGAAAAGAGGAAATAAAAGGCCTTTAGATAATTCCACAAACAACATTGGCCGCTCATAGCAAAGAATATAAATTAAGGAACGGGATTTCAAGATCCCGATCCCAAATTTTTTGAAAAGACAACGGCTTCCTTCCTCTTCGCTATAAGAGCAAGTTGTCAAGAGACATATTCAAGTTAAAAAAAAAAAAAAAACACATAATTATGTAGGAGTAATAAAACTTATTTATTACTTATTATTTATATTATTTATTTATTTATTGACAAATCTGAGCTTTTAGAGAGAGACATTCTTGTTTAATAGCTGTGACGAGTCTCAGATTCTTATTTGCTTCGCATTGAATGCTCAGGAGCAGAAAAAATACAGTAATAATAAAGAAACGATGCAAATAGGTCACAACTTTGGGGATGTTCCCTTAGGATCTTGATTAATTTTAGAGAATAATTTTCATATAAATGACGGGTAAAAAACCCAAACGTCCAATGTTTTACTAATGGTTTTACTTTCTACACCGCAAAATAGTATGAAATTGAATTTATTTCAGACTGTGACCTAAGTGAAGAAACTTTTGGTATGAAAAAAGGAATGTAATCAAGTTGCCGTTTACCAGCTCGTACGATGCCATCATGTATGTAATGCCACTTTTAAGACACAAGCTACCTCAAGTCGACGTGTTTTGATAGAAAAGAAAGATAAAACGGCAGAGCACCGGCTCGATCTATCGACCTTCGGATTGCTAGACAAGCACTTAACCGATTGGGCTAACAGGAATGTAATCAAGTTGCCGTTTACCAGCTCGTATGATGCCATCATGTATGTAATGCCACTTTTAAGATACAAGCTACCTTAATTCGAAGTGTTTTGATAGATAGGAAAGATAAAACGGCAGAGCACTGGCTCGATCCATCGACCTTCGGATTGCTAGACAAGCACTTAATCGATTGAGCTAACTCGCCACCCGCCCTCCCTTACAATTTTTAATGATCTTAACTTACAAGCTTTGCTCAATAAAGAGCAGTGCTTGACAAAAGATGACAATTTTCACACTCTGTCTTAAGTGACCAATCATTTGGTATGAAAAAAGGAATGTAATCAAGTTGCCGTTTACCAGTTCGTATGATGCCATCATGTATGTAATGCCACTTTTAAGTCACAAGCGACCTTAAGTCGACGTGTTTTGATAGAAAAGGGAGAGAAAACGGCAGAGCACCGGCTCGATCCATCGACCTTCGGATTGCTAGACAAGCACTTAACCGAATGAGCTAACTCGCCTCCCGCCCTCCCTTGCAATATTTAATGATCTTAACTTACAAGCTTTGCTCAATAGAGACCAGCGCTTGGCAAAATAAACCATTTTCAGACTGTGACCTAAGTGAAGAAACTTTTGGTATGAAAAAAGGAATGTAATCAAGTTGCCGTTTACTAGCTGGTATGACGCCATCATGTATGTAATGCCACTTTTTAAACACAAGGGACCTTAATTCGACGTGTTTTGATAGAAAAGAATGATAAAACAGCAGAGCACTGGCTCGATCCATCGACCTTGGGATTGCTAGACAAGCACTTAACCGATAGAGCTAACTCACCACACGCCCACCGTCCATTAAATTTTTTAATGATCTTAACTTACAAGCTTTGCTCAATAGAGACCGGCGTTTGACAAAATGAACCATTTTCAGACTGTGACCTAAGTGAAGAAACTTTTGGTATGAAAAAAGGAATGTAATCAACTTGCCGTTTACTAGCTCGTATGATGCCATCATGTATGTAATGCCAATTTTAAGACACAAGCTACCTTAAGTCGACGTGCATTTCCACAACGTTGAAATATTTTCAGGTTTATTCATACCACAATGTACCTATCTTTGTTACTGATGCAAGTCGACTTCAGGACGAGGGTTCTAAAGCACAGCCTCATTCCTGTGTAGCCTATAGTTGATAAAACGTGCAAGCTCCCATGCACAAAGAAATATGGTGCTTTCCCTTGGTCCAATGCACTTCATTTCTAGGGGTGCTACCCCGCTCCCTGTCCACCATCTATGTGAGTTTGCTTAAGCAACTTCTTTAAACGATGATAACGAATCAAGAAATTTGTACTAGTCAACAATCCCTGCTTTTATTGTAAGTTAGTCCAGGATTGCTTGATTATTATTTGACACCAAATATGTTAAGGATAAATGACTGATAAGAATGATCACTTAACTTTCCTAGCAGTTTCCATGGAGATGTTAAGGCACTACATCAATTGCAGTACTGTAAAATGCTCACGCTTGTGTTATTTTACAAACTGGAGACTCGTTGGAAATATAGCATTATTAGACCTCCGAGGCAGTGTTAGAGTATTTATGGATGGCAGCATTTACAATCTGGGTGGTGTTTTCACAGCCGGAGAGTATATAAGAGACCCGTGAAAGCACCCGTTGCCGCAGTGTCATAGACATTGCAAATAAAAAAAGGTATTATTCAAGATAATGTGAAGTTGGAAGCAAGAACGCGCCGCTTCTTTTTATTTTGTAGTTTTTGTTTTTTCATTTAAGAATCAAAATGATTCGCAGTAGAGGCTTTGATGTTACAGCTTAGGGTCGTCAGTAGCAATGTAAGGTTATGGTGAGGTTATCATTAAAAACGGTAACATACTCTGAGCATAGAATGAACATAATTATACCATAGCCATATACTGATAAGACCCTCGTGCACTTGCCTATTTTCTTTTTAGCGATCTCACCAGCAGACGTCCATTACAGTGAAACATTGAGTACCCTGCGTTATGCTAGCAGAGCAAGAAGGATCATTAATAAGCCAATAGTAAATGAGGTAAATAAACACAGGCTAATCAGTGATATCTCCTGCAGATTGCTGGTAATCAAAAGTGGATGTATATACATGTGTTTGGAAAGTTCCATTGTATGTTTGCAGATTCGTTTAAAATCTTCGTACATTGTGCTGATGAGTTGTTGTTATTACCGTTGGAATTTCACGAAAGAGAGTGACTGTACTTTTGCACGGCGGTAGATAAAGAAGGGTTGGTTCCAATTAGTCTTATTTAAAGTCGTGCCTGCACTTGTGGCCGGATTAGGTTTCGCTATTTCGTGAAGACTTCTTCTCTAGTCTATATACTTCAGGCAAATCCAAAATGTTCTAAACAATACACAGGTATTACCTGCTCCTAAAAATAAATAACAAGTGTAAAAGAGCACAGGAGTACGATTATTAGTGTTCGAGAAGAAAGGTAAGTTAAGAAACAAGGCAGAATCAAGTCTGGTTTCCATTTAGACGAAAAAACTACCCCTTTTTGGATGTGACGACAAACTCAGCGGGGGCAGTTGCTAGAAAACTTAAAATTGGTGAGCTGTATTATTTCATAAAACATAGATAAACAATTCACAGGGCACTATCAGAATAAAGCGGGAAAACAATGCCCGCCGTGGTGGCCAGCGGACTTAAACTTCTGTTGGGACGACTAGGTTTGTGTACAGAGGCTAGGTCCGCTGGATCTACGGCATTCTTTGAATGTGATGACGAACCCAGTGAGCGCTGTGGCAAAAAGATTAGAATTGCTGAGCTGTGTACGATGCCCAAATCATTGACGACTGCTTCACAGGGTATCATCAGAATCAGGTGGATAAACAAAGCCTGGTCACGGTGGCCAGTTGACCTTAAACCTCTCCTTGGCCACTAGGTCCACTGCACCACCTCTGTTGTACGTTAGTCCGTGTAAAGGTTTGTAAGCTAGCAATTCTGGTCCGTTCCCATTTTTGCAGTCGTGTGTAGTGACTAGGTCCACTGCAGTCTCTCAATCAAAGACCCCTGATGAGCAGTGGGCCCGAAATTGAGACTACCCTAAATAAACAGAAAAAACACCAAACAGGCTAACTAATAAATAAAGTGCAGCTGGGGCATCCTAGGACGACGACGGTCCATTTCGGCTAATGGGCAGAGAAGCAAGCCATGAAGCAGGCTCAACCACCCAGCAGGACCAACTCTCCCGGCCCATGGGAAGAACCTGCCGTTAATGTGTCATCAATGCGAACAGATACAACATGGTCCTATACCACCTCTGTTGTTGTTAGTCTGTGTAAAGGTTCGTAAGTTAGCAATTCTGGTCGGTTCTCATTTTTACAGTCGTACTAACAACAAATTACATCAATACTCGACTTTGTTGCTTAGACGTTTCCCTTCTTCTACATCTTACTTCGACTCGCCAAAAGGATTATCGAAAATTTGAAACAAGAAGTTACTAACACCAAGATTTCATGTTCTGCCCTCTAGTACTTACCTTAACTTTTGGATAATCATTCATCAGAATGGTAACTGTTCCTATATATGGTAAAAACCTGTTAATAAAAGCAAAGCATGGAATGATTGAGATGCACATGCAAAATCAATAAGCTCATCGGTCTTCAACTAGGTAGACCACCACTTGAGCATAGAATTACTGAGCATAGGCAAAACAATTTTCGGTCTCTATAAAACGGCAACACAAGACAACTTTTTGTGTGAAATAAAACTGTAGATGCCGAGATCTCACACTTTTCCTGTTCAACGAAGGTCTCTTGATATTAGACAATTGACATCTGCGTACTCAGTAGAAGAAAAATTATTACACACTGACATTGAAATGTTCTTCTCTTACTATGATTGTAGCTTACTGAGTAAAGACAGATCACAACTACCAAGTATCAAAACCTCAAGGCACAAAGTATTCATAGCTAGGTCTCTAATATTCTATGTACGCGTGGACGTTTTATGCAAGTTAGTCACAGGTAATATGAAGTCTCGATTGAGGCTAGAAAACGTTGTTTTCGTCTCTACTTAAGTTCTTGTAGACAAACTGCTATTAATTATGCAAGGAGCCAGTGACAATTAATTAATATGGAAGTTGTGGCACAAGTATAAAAGAAACATTAGGGAACTTACCTTGTTGGAAGGACACGCCTCTAGGTAAATTCCGTCGGGGAACCTGCGAGTTAGAGGGATGAGGGATATACACACATAATTAAAAGGAATTTAGGCATTTAACTTTTGACGCATAAAAAGTGATCATAAAAAATTAACCCAAACACATACGTTCACTACTTACCACAAAGAAAGTCACATATTTTGGACTAGGACCAAGCTCATTATTTAAGTTCAGCAGTAAAGTACTTCACGTATGAAAATATTGTAGTGTTGCTTCATTCGCTTGTGCAGTGTGACAAACGCACGGCAGCCAACCACCAACAATAGAAGAGCATCGTTTTCATCAAAGGCCCGGGTAGTTAACACAAATGGTCTACAATTTCTTACCATATTAAGAAAATTTTTTACCATAAATGGAAATGTCAAAAAATGTAACCCTGGACTCCTAGTAACACTTTACTCTTAGCCACCCCAGATATTGTTTATCAATTTCACGCTATTCGTTTTTCCAGTTGCACAATTTTTACGGTTACGATTTTTGGCAGAGTCAACATTGACATAATGAACCTTATTATATCAAAACATTGAGTTGACACGATTCCTTATACTGAATTTATCCATCATTTAAAATTGGCAATAAAAGCGTTGATCAAGCTGCGTTACTACAAGTTTAGCAGTCCTTCCCAAGCATAATAGGTTGGTAATACTCCTATTTATAACCGGCTGTGACAGCAAGGCGATATAGCATTGTCAGAACTGGTGCCGTCTCCCCATGATTCGTAACCATGTAAATAGCCACTTTCACTAGATCAACATTGTCCTTTTGAGCTTCGTGTTTAAAGGACCCTTTCTCATACTCCTTCAGCAACATTTTTGGAAAAACACGGCACTCTGCAACCATATCTTGGGCGTTAACACCCTTTACCACAAATTTGTGATTTATCTCACAATGAAACCTGATCAATGCCTCAAGAATGATCTTTAAGCATTTTGCATCAGTAGAGGGCAAGAGTGTGAATGTCGTTTTCATAACCCTTTGTGGTGAATATGTACAGAGACAACGCATAGTGCATGCCTGCAGAGAGGATTTTCTTGGGATGTCAAGAAATTGTACGGGGAGGGGGCAACTTGGGGCAAGAAATCAGCTTTGGGGGCAATGCCCCCCCCTTGCCTCTCACTGGCTCCGTGCCTGCAAGGGGTTCAAGTCTTATTTTTCAATGGTTACTTGACTGGCCATTTGAGGTCTACCAAATAACCAATGATCTTTGGAACGAGACTCTCACGAATGGCGGTGTAATAAGTGCAGTGAATAGGTCAAGGTCCAAAAGAAGGCCGACCTTTTTGGCCTTGCCTGGTTCGTGTTAACTTGTTAGGGTCAGTCAAGAGCCCATATATAGTGTCTGGTCACTCGAGTGTGAAATTGTAAAGTATCACTGTTATAATCTGAGCTCAAGACAAACATAAGCCGAGATGTTGAGTTGGCGCTTCGTCCTTGCTTCCAGCAAGAGCCCTACACGTGCTGGTCGACTCTGTGTACAAGGGACACGAAATCTACTGACCTCGGTGTTCAAGCTCAGCATGGAAACATCCAACACGATACAGTTAGGAAATACTAGTGGAGTATTATCAGTTAGCAATATTGAACCTTTAGTTGACGAAATAATTAAAATCAAAACGAAAGGTTTAGTCCCTGGTGAGCAGGTTACATTGAGAGTTGAAACGTCTGTTGGTAGTCAAAACAAGGTGCATTTCCAATCATTTGGACACTTTCAAGCAGATGAAAATGGGACGATCGATTTGTCAAGCCATTCACCTGTTAATGGAACATATTCAGGCATCGATCCAATGGGTCTGTTTTGGAGTTTAGATGAAGTTGATGGACAGAGACCAGGGTCAAGAATATTTCAACGTGACGCAAGAAAACCTGTGGAGATGAATTTAGAGTTTTATAATGGTTTTGTTGATTTTAATGTCCCAATTGATTCTTACCAGGACCTGTTGCATATTAAATACCAATGAAATTTACCTTTGCCTCACAATTTGAATCAATAACATTAAGGAGCAATATTGGTAATATTTTCTGTTGTTTCACCATAGAGAAATCAAGCTGAAATGATACAGGAATAAATGATTTTCAGAATCTTGGCAAGTCCGAAAAAGAAAGTTGGGTCACACTCTAACGTGGAAGACTAACTCCTAATTTTAGGAAAGTAGGAAGATATCCTTGAAGTCATAGCTTCCTTGAAAACCTGAAAGCTTTTAGTTCATAAAAATGCAGTGTAATTGCAACTCACGAAGTTCTTCAAAGTAGCATAGTATAGTAAAGATTTGGTCATAAAACAAAAATTACTTCTGCTTAAATCATACTCTCCAATATCTTCCAAAGAAACCATTTCAATTTGTGTGCTGTACCTCGGACTTAGTTCGTCTCTTTTCTTTTTTAGGGGATATCGAATACCAATGATCTGCTCTTGCCACTCTACGGGTATGTTGGTGTTCATTGCAAACGGTCTCTTCGTTGAGACCGGATACTGTATATCCCTGTTAGAGGTTTCTGTGTTTTTCTTCCTTTACTTTTAAAAAAGGCATTTTATGTGTATATTCGAAAATAGTTTCTTTGAACTTTTTGCTACATGGAGATACAGTTTTTATGGATGTCCCTTCTTTGATTTGCTTTACAGAAAATGCACTGTTGTACGAGGAAGAAAGCCTTTACTTCATTCTTAAGCAGCAGAATCTATAATCCCCAAAACCATTTTAATAAAAGGTTTCACACCTATTGCTCATTAGATTGAGACGAAGGCTACACAAAATCTTAATAAACAAGATTTTATTGTAATTTTATATTTTAGCAATTTAAATTCAAACCAGTTTTTCATCAGTTTATTCCATTAACTTTGAATTGAATCACTCGTCATATTTTGTGACAAATGTATCCTGTCTTTTATTAACACTTGTATCAAACCTACACATTGAGCGTTTTATCAGCAGTCAAGGAATAAAAGTGCATGAAAGTACTAATCGCCACACGAATATTTATCGTTTGTTTCTGCCATAGGATCTTGTATTGTTTAAAGTCATCTCATGCAAAAATAGTGTCACTACACGACTCTGTAAGATTAGTAACTATTTCTGTTAACTTACCTATTGTTGCGAAGAGACAACACAAGAATGTGAAGAAGAACAAAAATATTGGGAATTCGATTTTCCACCTCTTCTTTTCTGTACTAAATCCTTAAGATTATAACATTATAACATGAAAGTGGAGCTAAAGGCCCTGCATTCCAAAATGGACTCTTAATCAGCATTCAAGAATGAGTTCGCAGTCTCTGGAGACTAATAATGGAACACCACCACCTCTACCCCCACCCCCACCCCCTATTCTACAATGGATTCTGTGGATACCAGAAGACTCTTTAAACTGGCCAACTGAGTAAGCGTATGAGAAATCGTTGGAGGAATCAATAGTGTTACCTTTAGATAATAAGGAAACCCTTTTCCATAAAATGCAACCCTAAAGTACTCCGGTTCTGGTCGTAGCTCCGTCATGATGTTATCGTAAAACTGTGCTTGAATTCTCTGGAACAGACAAAAGTATAGAAGCTAGTACATAACAAGGGTATGTTACATTAGATGGCAAGTCAAGCTTTAACACTACTTGACGTTTAAGAGACATAATGTTAGGTATTAACGTTCACTCGAATCATACCAGAGTCCAAGAAAGGTTTTGTAACCAGAATACGGTGTAGGCCTTGTATCGGATAATTGTCTTAGCTCACTGCATTTACTAGCAGCAAGATATCTACGTGTCCTTCCACCTACCATTTTAAAGGACAATCGCTGCAACTTCAAACACAAAATTCATGGCCTTCTTAATGGCATTTAGTTTGTGAGAAATTGTGATTTCCTCCTCTTCTGGATAAAACAGGATTAAAAACTGGAGCTCTTTCTTCTTCAATCTGTTTCTTCCTCTGGTGCCGTGACATTGCTATACTGTTGGCGGACCATGATCATTATTAAAATCCTTCCTTCATCTCCCTTTATCGTTTGCAACATCCTCAAGGTCCTTCCATTCCTTCACTCTCAACTCTTAGTCTATGCAATCCAACATCGTCATTCTCTGTCTTCTACTCGCTCTCTTTCCCTTGGAATTTTTCCTTCGTTATGTTTCATTCTATTCCAAGTTTCCATTGTCTCTTCCTGACAGTATCCACCAACTGAGAAAAGTATAAACTGTCTTGCAATTCCAGCTTTCTTAAATACTTCTCAACTTGTCATCTTTTCTGGCCATGAGATCCTAAGCATCCATCTCCAGACCCACATCTCTGCTGCTTCTAGTCTGCCCTGTAAAGTCTGGCTTATTGCCTTTAACTCACACCCAGCGACGGCTTCTCAACTCGCAAATGAGTTAACTTAAACGAACTGTCTGAGGACACAACAGCTATATAACATTCGTTGTCAGGTCAGTTTTACATGAGCAGTAGCACAAGGGAGTTGGTACTTAGTATTTAAGTGACATCAAAATGAAATGTTCTTTAAGTTATGTTAGGTTGGATAATGCAACTTAATACAGAAGGACGCCTACGTTTTGATGTTGAATTCGTTCAAATGAGAATTAATGTCTTCAAATTTCAAACCTTATTCAAGCACGTATTACTGCTTTTCCTTCTTAGCACATTAATTTTTAGCAAATACTTAAACAGGGTCTTTAGACACTACCTTTATAACCCTTTCCTCCCCCGCATGTGCGTCAACGTGACCCAAATTATCATTAAATAGACGAGTCACCATATTCCGCCATCTTTGGTCTGCCTTTTATACGTGCTGTTCAGTCATCGACCGCCAGACAAGTGGCCCGTCCTGAAGGGGATCTGTTTTGACGGAATGAAACAACGAGATAAAATGACAAACAAAATAGTGACAGTGACGTACATAGAACCGCATCTGAACGCTAATCGATGCAGTGGGAGTACATATCGTAGACATGAGTTGAAAGCGCGCTCTCGTCAACATCCGGTCACCAAGAAAATGTTAAACTTCACCGCTTAATCGTTTTATCTTCGAGGTTAGATTATTTTTGCCCTCCGTCTGTTTGTTGTTGACCACATCGTAAAGATTACAGAGGTGGTTGAGTTGTTCCATTAACTGTAGTTTCCCGTTATTTAAGACTAGGTACCGAGGAAGAATCTGATGGAAATAGACCTCAAAAGTGGCAATAAAGATCTGGACAATTGTAAGAAATATCTGTGCCTACAGGAGTTGGAGAGAGCGATCACGCCACAGCACCTTGCTGTTGTAAAGAATGTGGAGAATTTTTACGGAAACAGGCGTCAGATATATGCAAATCATGTCTAAATATATCTGTGGCAACAATCAACAACTATAAATAAACTAAAGAACCTGCAGAGATGAGTCTGGATGCCGAATTGTTTCAAAAAAAAGGGAATAATTGCCGAAAATTTGTTTTCAGTAGGGCAGACAGAACATGTTTTGTTTTAACCCCTCCCTCCCTTTCAATTCACATAGCCGAGTTCAACAGCATTAACAGTGATCAATTGATTTTCTGGTGATATAACGTAACTAAACGAGATGACTATTTCATAAAAGGATAATAATTACGCATAAATTATCAACACTAACATAAATTATCATATAATTAGAGGCAGACTCAAAACAAATTGTTGCTATCTAATTAAAACGAAAGCAATGAATTTATTCTTCGAGCACGATTCTTCGAGCACGATTTCATTTCTCCGTCAGGAGTTTCCAAAAATTAAAGTTATGGCCACCTAGTTAGAAGTTTTGTTTTATATAATTATAAAACTTCAAGATCTTGTGGATCACTTTACCATAATAGGTTTATGAAAAAGTGACATTCTGAAATTGTCTACCTGGTTGACATTTTCATGAAATGGCCCTGATACAACTAGATCTGCAGTGGGATCCTCAAGATCAAGTTGGTGTTACTCCATATAAACATATTTCCTCTCACCTCTAAAAGTGGTCACTAGAACAAGAACTGTAATATGGTGTTCCTGAATTCCCTTTAAGAAATTTTTGTTATTTTAGTTTTCTGCTGTTCTTCGACTATGGTATTTTAACTAAGAATTAATAAACAGTAGATGGTAGCAAAGAATTTTTAAACAGAATGGTAGGTAGGAAGTTTTTAATGAATTGTAGGTTCAAGAACTTCTAATGGATTTTAGGTAGAACTTTTAAACAATGTTTGTAGGCATTTTATGTAATCCTTGAAAATATTTCAACTTTTTATATTTTTGATAAATTAAAAGGACCAGGATTGTATAGTGCTAGCAGAAGCAATGAAGAATGCAATAGCTCATGTTGAGCCACCAAGTTCTGATGATTTGTATATATTCATAAGTGTATGGTTGTAGTGGCTGTTTTGTTTTATACATAGTGTATTATATAAATTATAGATCAATAGAATTAAGGCTCTTGTGATCTTTAGGAAACATAGTTTCTTCAACTGGTAATGTTTAGTTGAACACCAGTTCCTTAAAAATGCTAAATATATTTACAATTATAATCTTCATTTTCTCTCTCAATTTAATGTCTGTTTTCCATGCTAGCAAGGGTTGGATGGAGTATACTAATTGCTGTCTTCCAGTATGATCTACACTGTGTTTGATATACTTTTAAATTCTTTTGCTGTCCTTATCAACTCTTGCCATGTCTTTCTTGGTCTACCTCTAGGCTTTGCTCCAGGCGCTATCAAGTGTCTGCACTTGCTTACCCAGTTGTCCTGCTTCCATCTCTCCAAACGGCCCAACCAACTCAAGCTCCTCATCTGAATTCCTGGTGAAAGTATACCACCCATGTAACCCATGTCTTTGAAATCCTTTGATATTTGAGGTAGACTTGGGTATACCAGGCATATTGAGTTTGCCAAAATCTTAACCTGCTAATCAGAACAGTTTAGGAGATATACGACTCTAAAATTTAGACCAAGACTAGAGGATATTTAACTGATTTATATCATGTAATTGTATGTGTTCACAGGTACCTGCATCAAGCGTGAATCTGTATTGTCAGAGAAATAACTTCTGTTGGAAGAAGAAGCGTCATTTAAGTTTGAAGATACTGTAACATCTCCCAGTGTTTTTATGATGGTACCAGACTAAGCCTTATGTGAAGCAAGAGCCAAGGGAGTGTGTAAGACTGACGCGTCTTTCCAAAGGGTTCAACCCCGTATATACCAAGGCTGGCCAACTCACACATTTTGTTGAATTATCTACGTCGCTAGTGTTATGCCCCCGTTCTATACATGCCATTGGTATTGGCTTATATTTACCGTGTTTCGTTTACTTTGTACCTGTAGTCCTATTACAAGCATACTCTGAACCTTCTCGATGTCGCCGCTTTTGCTAGTGTACGGTGTCCTGCAGTAGGTCTCCAAACAAAGATGGAAGGGGTGTGGCGAAATGGAAGGCAGAGTTGTGAAACTTCCGCGTTCAGTCAACAGAAGACAGCTGATACGCTTCATATATCAGTCCCAAGCAAATAGAAATACTAGTAACGAACAACTTTGACTATGTGTTTTCACTGATTGGCATGAGTTTTAGGCTGCCCCAAAACAGCATTGTACTCCTTGAGAGGGAGGCAGGAAGCGAGGAAAGGAAAAATGTGACAGCTTTGAAGCGGATGGGGAACAGTAGTTTCCGCATTTATGCTCACCAGAAAATTCGGGTGAGGGATGTTAATGAGGTGTTGAAGGGCTGGACTTATAGTTAGAAAACAAACTTAGTTAAATTATTTGTCGTAGAACCAAAGTACAGCCAAGTAGTATTTTAGGATCGTCCGTGTTTAAAAGGCTGGTTAAATGTGGGATTTGCCTAACATTTTTTAAGTCGCGCTCGCTATATTGAGACGGAAATTCCAAGTATATTTCGCAGAAAATGTGATCGCTTTCTAATACGCCAGCCAGGTATCATCATATGACGTTGACAGGATGGGTAGAGGCATCATTCCTACAACCTGCTCACTGTATTGAAGAACCGACTGTAGTAAACATTACTGCTATTGAATTATAGACTCTGTATGCATGACGTCGGCTTGATGGAGAGAGGCAACGTTCCATCTCACAGTTAGTGTCGGCAACTTCACTTTAGCAACGTCACGGTTGTACGGTCACTTAGCGCAGCATTATTAAACCTCCGTTGTGTAAAGAATCTGGAGTAAGTTACCTCGTTTTCAGATGTCGGGGAGATGTTGGGGAGATGTTGAGGAGCTGTTAAGTTCGGCACCTAGGCCCTGAACAAAGATTTGCCTTTGGGCAATACTCCTAAATTTCTCTTTGCTCTCGCCTGCTGCTACGCTCTGAGTAGAGTAGGGGACTACCTTAATCTTTGCCATATCACACCCTGTACGCTCTGAGTAGAGTAGGGCACTACCTTAATCTTTGCCATATCACACCCTGTACGCTCTGAGTAGAGTAGGAGTACCTTAATCTTTGCCGTATCACACCCTCTACGCTCTGAGTAGAGTAGGGGACTACCTTAATCTTTGCCATATCACACCCTGTACGCTCTGAGTAGAGTAGGGCATTACCTTAGTCTTTGCCTAGCCTTTTTAAAACCCTTGGATTATGAGACAGCTGGTCTAGGTACTCGATCACAATGCCACTAAAGAAAATATGTTCCGACTTTAAACACGATGGGTGATTCTCATGTCTTCGGTTAGAGCGAATACATTCTTTTTGCTTCATAAGCATAACGTTTATCAGCATACTTAAGCTCACATGCTTTCAAAAATAAGCATATACTAAGCATATTTCCCACCTTCGGAATTTCCCCCTTACTTCTATGTCTTCCCAAATCAAGTGTAAAAAATAGTGGACGGGGTTTAGTGATAAGAAACAGTATTTTTGCATGAAATAATCTTTCGAACTATGTACAAAGAAAAGGAACGAAATATTTCGAATTTTAAAGAGACCATGTGAAACGCAATCGAGTGTTCAAATTCAAACAATTAAAATAGACCATTGCATTGTTCATACCAAACGCAATATCAGGCCATGAAATGAGTTTTGAAATTAAACAATTAAGCATAATTTCAGGCTCAAATTGGGAAAATCTGAAGCATCTTGAGCTGAGGCCCAATTTACCCGCATGCTTATATAAAAAAAGAGTGTATACGTCGGCCCTAAGACACTGCTGAGTAACACGAGGATTGTCTAATCCTGACTTGCATAAGGTGGCTGGAAGAAAGTATCATCCGAGTTATCATGATGAACAGTTTTTGCGTACTTATTGATAAGGTTGAATGGGTATTAAACTTTCATTGCGTTAAATAAATTAAATTAAGAACTCTTTCTCTTCCATTAAACAGATCATTCGAGAAATTCAAGACAACATAGAAGGAAATGTGAAAGACGAGGAACTAAAGCAAGGCTTGAAGGAGGTAAGGGTCTCTTGTGTATGTAGTCGACGTAAGGGTCTCTTGTGTTTGTAGGTGAGTTAAGGGTCTCTTGTGTATGTAGGCGAGGTAAGGGTCTCTTGTGTATGTAGGTGAGTTAAGGGTCTCTTGTGTATGTAGGCGAGGTAAGGGTCTCTTGTGTATGTAGGTGAGGTAAGGGTCTCGTATGTATGTATGTATGTATGTATGTATGTATGTATGTATGTATTTATGTATGTATGTATGTATGTATGTATGTATGATGTATGTATGTATGTATGTATATATGCATGTATTTATGTGTGTATGTGTGTATGTATGTCGGTATTTATGTCTGTTTGAAGGTCTGTTTATACGTCTGACTTCAAGCTGCAAGGCTCCTATGGTACTATAAATTTTGTTTTCCAATGGGATAGCAATTTTTTTACCTGAAAATTGCAGAGGTGGCAGTTTTGTCCGTCGATAACTGGGCAATGTTTACTTTCCAATTGATGACTTTTGAAGCCTATATTATTACGTTTGTGCGCGTTGAAAGAAGTACTCTCTTAGACAGCTGGGAAGAGGGTCTGGAACTCGTCCTTCTGTCAGCCAGATTATACTGTGGGAGTATTTTCTTTCATTTGATGACTTAAAGGACAGAATCACCTTTCAGAAGGTTTCTAATCCCAGGAATTAGCGAAGTAGTATGCAAAATGTGAACAACCAAAGAATTTGAATGAATGAAAGTATGTCTTGACCAACGTGGCGTCGTGGAGGTTGCTGGGTCCGTTTTCTGCTTGAAAAACACTGAGTGGACCTGCAATAAGGGACGTTACATGCCATAAAAGAAACTACCAACAGTATGTCATATTTTAGTCGTCAACAAATGAAGTGACGATGCTCCTTCATATAGTTACTTATATCCATAGACAAATGAGTGTAGTACATATACGTGCTGAATTTACTAACAATTTTAGTGCTGCTGCTAGGTTTTATTTGAAGTTTCTGTGTGGTTTGCTTTTGCATGGGGCTATAATGAGTGGGTTTCCATTCAAGGGATAGAGTGATAAGATGATTTCCTATCTAATGTTGTGCTACGCAACAAGTTGGTATAGTGGCCAACCATTTTAGATCACGTGAATCAATGGCCCACAGCTTTTGGATACCAATAATGGCAAGGTCAGTCGCAGCAAATAGCAATTTCTTGATCGTAACGTTCAAACTAAAGCACAAAACTTACATGAACCAAGAACATTTTCATCGCGAGAATTACTCAATATTCCTTTCTTACGTAAATATGAGAAACGTATATACATTGGTAGTTGGTCTGACCAGTTATCAAATTTTATTTTTATACGTAGGGCTCTGCATGACGAAAATGAATACACTTGCTCACTTGGGGTAATGTATAGGTCCGCAGTAAGGGATCCTCAGACTCTTGATGGCCTGCGTGTGGTGGAGCCCGTTTCGTTAATATGATAATGATGATGATGATGAGGATGATGATAATGATGATGATGATAATGATGATGATAATGATGAAGATGAAGATGACAACGATGACAATGACGATGATCATGATATTGCATATGATGATGATGATGATGATGATGATGATAATGATGATGATGATGATAATGATGGTGACGATGATGATGATGATGATGATGATGATGATGATGATGATGATGATGATGATGATGATAACGACGACGACGACGCCGATGAGGGCAACAGTGATAAACATCGTGTCAGTGATACAGATGTCGACGTAGTGACCAGATCAATAGCTGCGGTCACACACACCGGAGTGAAACGGATTCTCCGCTTCGGAATCCCAGATGTCAAATCTGTTTTGGTATTTCAGTTACCCCAGGGCGTGGTGTCACACTGCAAAAATTAATTACTCATAGCAGGATCTAAACACCCAGATCAGATCGTGCCTTCCTTGCGTTGTTCTCCAGGTGCGATGTCTCTGAACATGTTTCTATTTGGCTGGGAAATCTATTTTGAGTTTGAGTTTACCCAGAACCTTTCAACAATCTGTCAAAGGCTGCTACACGATTGGTTAATTACATCTGGGGTTCGGAACACACTACTCACTAGACATGGTGAACGTAATCAGAAACCCTTTTGTTCTTTTTGACGTTGCTATGGAAACTCAAGATCGTCAGATCTGAAGTGGGATTTGCGGTCACACACAAAAAGTCGTTTCCCTAATCAAAACCCGCTGTTTCGCTGCGGTCAAAAGTGGCAGTGTGACCGCAGCTATTGCAAAAGCGGAATTGTTTTAAGTCTTCAGAGTAATGAAGAGACAGAATTATTCAATTAAATTTGATACGAGTGTTTGAAACCTGAGGAATCAAAGCTGTTCGACAAGAATGCACTAGAATCCATTTTGTGGATATGGACGATTATACCGATCTTTCATAACATGTGTTATTGTATCAACTTGTTCAACCAGAATAACTCACAACCGAAAAATGCAAAGATTTGAGAAATATTGGTCGGAGACAGTATTGTCTGCACCCAACATTATGTGGAGCACGGGCATACGCATGCAAGGCATTATTCCAAAAAGACTTTGTGTGCGTGTAGCGGGGAGGGGGTGTCAAAGAGTTAAAGATAGGTCGTCCCCCAGGCTGATAGCGGAGGTAACTGGTCCATTGGTGTCCCGTAATACAAGTGTATGTTCGTTTTTACATGCAAGGACTTTACCTCCCATTTTCACTCTAATCATAGCTCGGAATATAGCAGAATCCAAGCCAACGAAGATTCGAATGTCAATAAGGTTTGTAACCGATTTTGATCAGGAATCAAATTTGATAAATCTA
This sequence comes from Alatinidae sp. Z8VKAUB7J3, assembly GCA_010016025.2. NCBI lineage: Eukaryota > Metazoa > Cnidaria > Cubozoa > Carybdeida > Alatinidae > Alatinidae sp. Z8VKAUB7J3. The sequence goes on from JAAAKM020073195.1 coordinate 95,054,230, forward strand.
TGCCCACGGACGAACAGGAAGCGATGTCAATCATAGTGGAAATGCGCAGGGTGATAATAAGAATGAGCTCGTTAGATGTCCTGCCTCAGTGGGATAATGTTTTTTCACCGGGCTAAACCATCGTTGGTATCTTTACTCTTAGGTGCCTAATAAGCGGGGGGTCCTAATAGTAGGTAATAGTAAATTTGCCAAAATTAATAAGTGGGTGGGGGTTCAAATAAGGTCCGGAGGGTGGAAAAAATTGCCGAAATTAATAAACGTCCAGGGACGCTTATTAGGCACTCAAGAGTACTTATTGGCATCCTATAGCATAAATAGCTTATCGTTATTATTTATTTACTTTTACCCAGAGCGGTCTAAATAACAGGCCTGGAGAATATGCAACCGGAGGCCAGAACTGGAGGCCATTGACTAAAAAAAACAACCAATGACTATAATTCCAGTAAACTTCTAGCATAGCATGTCTGAGAACCAGTCGTCTATTTTTGTCCATTACAGTTCATTAGACAACATTTCCGAGGGATGTTTGTTTCACAAATAGTAATAACTTTCTATCACATTATCTTCCTGAATAATATACCCTTTCACCTTCGAGGTAAATCTTTAGTTTTTTAAGGCTACAATCGTTTTATGAAAAATAGTTATAGAAGTAGGTGATTTAAGCTTTCGTTTTATTTCAGCGATTGCATTTCCAATACCTAAATGCTGTATTGTGCATATAATATTCTAACACAGAAAAGCTAAGAGCTGAGAGACAAACCCAATTGCTAGTTCTGGCCTCCCGTTACATGTTGTCCAGGTCTGTTATTTAGATCGCCCTGCTTCAATCTTGTGCTAATGAAAGTGGTTATTATTTATCGGTGTGAGTACATTACTCATAAGGACACAGCTAGTATCAATGAAAAATAGTACAGGAACACAGAAATAGCAACCAAAGGTAGCTTACTCCGTCAAGTCATGTTTCAGAATAATCTCATATAGCGTGTAGGTGAACTGGCTTCCAGTTGAAGCCAAAGATGTTAATTGAAAGTGCTTGCCGTTGTAGTTACCAGTTACTTAATTACCGTCGTTCTACTTGCACTGACTGTTGATTTATCACGGAATCTGCACTAGTACCAACAGTAATTAAGGGGCTTTCAAGGGATGTGTTTTACGTCCCCGGTAAAAGTACTCCCGCCCAAGAAGAAGTCTAAATCAATTCTATCCTTAGTCGACCTGATTTGATTCCATAGTAAGAATAACACATGCCATGGATACTTTATCTCAAGCGAATTGTATCAATTTTACTTTAATGTAACTGAGAATTTACCATATACGGGAACATAGATTTCCTACCCAATAATTCTCTACACATTCTACAGTCTATCATTTCTTCACATCAACAAATTACAATATGTGTAAATAACCTTTTAAGAATAATTATTACTATATACATAGCTCTACTTTATCAGATTCTTAAATAATTATAAACATTTTCTTCCAGTAACCTCTAACATATTAATAACTATAACTATAGTTCATTGAGTTGTTTATGGCTTCATTTTTTTTTTCTCATCGCGTTTAGATCAAGTTTCCGAGAAGACCACGGTAGTAGTTCTTGCAGTTGCAGTGGCAGTCCTCCTTGTTTGTGTATTTGTCTTTATCGTCAAGATAAAGGTCTTACAGATAGCTGAGAAGAATTCCTCCGATCTAAGCTAACCGATGAAATAGTGAGGTCATCACACTTTAAATGTTAAGTGATGAGGCTTCAATTTGGCAGTAATTTTTTCGTTTGGGGGTGTTTTATAAGGCTCTATGATTTTTTAGAAGTGTATGAATAATGTCCACACACTACTTATTTACTGTAGCTGTAGAATACGAAGTTATTTTTAACAATTTTATATGACGTCATCATCCTACCCTGCTGGGGATAAAGTTAAAACGTTTGACACATCACGTGCACTTTTTATGTAAGAATGCCAATAAATTTCTTGTTCGTCCATGCGAAAGAAAAGACAGTGTTGCAGCAGAATTTTCTACTCCACTCCCCTAAAATAATTGTTTTTGTTAAACTTTTGCCTTAGAGGTTTTATTTTTTTAGCAAAGTTCCCTGTCTTTTTTGGTACCGCACTAAAAAATTCGTCTGACAACAAAGGCATTTTGTATTATCCAGTGGTTGAAATATGCCCTCTGTTTAAAACAAACCATCGGGTAATGAATCTAAGATAAATGGTCCAGTTATGGATACCAGCATGTAGTGTATGTAATTTAATCTAGGAACCACTTTAATCTCAGATCTAATCAAAATTTGTCTTCTCATTACGTCTTTTCAGTCAATAGCCATAAATTTTGCAGATACTGATTGGTCCAATACAGAGAGGCAGATTCCGACTGGCTCTTTCAAAAATATCAGTTGAATTGACGTTCTGTGCTGTGAGCGGTTTCATATTAAAAATGAATTTCAGGACAGCCCGTTCCATGAAGGATAGATGTCCAATTTACAAGAGTTAGAGATTTCGTTGGATCTCACGAAAATTGCTGGATTACTGCTGTGGAGTATGTCCTCCCCCATTTCCAACCTTAACCTTTCTCAAGTTCTTGTTCTTACCCTTCCCTCTTTTCTACTTTTACCATTCCCTCCTCTCCGCCTTAATGCCTCCCTCTTTTCTGCTCTTACCCTTCCCTCTTTGTAGTCCTCGTACTGTCCTCTTTCCTGCCGTTACCTTTTGTTGTATACGCGCAGGGCAAGAAGCCAATCACAGAAGAAACATGTGATCCAGTGCAAAATTACTCACATAATCCCATATACAAGGACTCTGAATACTGGAATGCGTATAATTAACAAAATAGTAACTTCAATCTCTTAACGTCGAATCTCCGCTAACAACTTCAAACACGAGGCAAAACTAAGTCAAACCACTTGGGCTCTGGACACTAGTATGACCAAATACGGTAGTACATAGGGAGCCATGGTCAAATACCACACCTTTCTTTCTTTCCTGACTTGCCCCTTCTTTCTTT
>JAAAKM020073195.1:95057329-95174948 GCA_010016025.2 Alatinidae sp. Z8VKAUB7J3
CCGCGTTAACGCTTCCCTATTTCTTTCCTTTACTTTTCATGTATCCAACCCTTACTCGTCTTTTTTACAACCGTGACTCTTTCCTCTTCCCAACCTTTACCATTCCCTCCTCTCCGCCTTAATGTCTCCCTCTTTTCTGCTCTTACCCTTCCCTCTCTGTAGTCCTCATACTGTCCTCTTTCCTGCCGTTACCTTTCTTTCTTTCCTGACTTGCCCCTTCTTTCTTTCCGCGTTAACGCTTCCCTATTTCTTTCCTTTACTTTTCATGTATCCAACCCTTACTCGTCTTTTTTACAACCGTGACTCTTTCCTCTTCCCAACCTTTACCCTTGCCTCCTTCCTGCCCTCGCTCTTCCCAATCTTGACCCGAAACATTGTTTTTAATAATAATTAGCACAAGCCTGAAGGATATCTTTTGAATCTGTTTTGTTGTATTGATGTGTAATAGATTACAATGTTTGCCTTATTTTAACCGTATTTCTCTGTTAACATCTGCTATGTCATTAGTTTTTTAATCTACAGTTCTTGAAAATCATTTATTTTTACTAATTGTCATGGAAAACTCCTTTGTTTCTCCCAATGACTTATAAATTAGTTATAAACTAGTTAGCTGTTGTGGTAAAATTCAGAACTACCAGTTGTTTTTCGTGCCATTCCAAACTTTTAGCGCCGCTTGTACTCTTAGAATTTACGGCTCCACTCGTGCCAGCCTTACACATGGGTATATTCCGCATTGTAATACATCATGCGCCTCGTCATTTGCATACAATCAACATTGCACTAATCCTATGTCCCCCTTATAGGCAGTTCACAATCGCAATTCATGGACATTCAAACAAATAAGGAATACGTTAGATTTTCCATTGACAATTAAAAGTAGTACTCTCCACAAACGTTGTTGCAGCTAACCCCTCAACACACACCTTTGGCTGATACGAACACTTATAAGTGATAAGATACTTTCAAAATACCTCACAATCAAGCCACAGTCGGATCTCCTTTCCGATTTTCATTACAACCAGCGCGGTTTCCAATGAAATGTCTTAACGATCTTCCTTGTAATAAATTACTAAACTTTTTCCTAAATTTATCTTCTTTATTTGCAAAATTGTCATATATTGGTACCTTATTTTGATTACATAGTCCCGACACGTACAACTGGCTTTCTTCAGGAATTCCCTTTTTTACTACCAAAAGAATACAAAATATGTTTTTACAAATAAAAGAATTGATACATTTATCTTACCCTGTTAATAATAACAGCTCCAATGTCTGCCATGGGGGAAGCCTCAACAGAAAGTGCAGTTCCAACTGTAGCACATAGTTCGCGGTACTAAAATTGGGAAAAAGTAAAATGCAATGCAACATGAAATGCACAAGCAATGCAATATCTACGGCACCGAGAAATATAAAGCATAAGTTACCTATGATAAGAAAAGAAGTTCGGTAAAAGTTTTACTCAGAAAATAATGCCGAGTGTAATGTGAATTCACGTGAAGTGTTAATAAAGGACCCAAAACTGACTTACAACAAAAAGAAAATATAAACATTTATTTCGGGCGTCTATTTGCAATTTGTGTATGTCTTTTTCATCTGTTGAAGCACTTCCCCTGCAATGATTACAATACTTAGACCTAATCGAGTATTGCTCTTATTGTTAAACATTTGGTTCAAAAACAGTATAAAATCAATGATAAATGAAGAATCTCGGAGTGCTACCTCCCCCTTATCCTGAAATTATACATATACACCATAATGTCCTAATTCATCGCTGTCCAAATTTCTGCTGGCCTCAAAAAAACAAGATTTCAGTCTATTCCCTGGTTACCAAGGCTTCCCATCAACAAGCTCGTGTACATGCTTCTGTTTTGGAAAATTAAATGTCACACAATCTTACCCAAATAATAGATAATTGACAGAATTGATATTTATTTCAAGTTGCCAATACCAAATATAGCAGCTGGAGTAATAAAGTCCTGAAGCATATAGACATTGGAAAGCAAAAATAACATTTTAAGTGAGTGAGGCGGGCTATTGAGCAGCACGATCAGGGAAACATAATTTCATGGCTGATACAACTTGTACATCATTTCACTGGATTTTGACAAATTGTAAGAAAAAGTAGGTGCGGTTAGCAAATATCTTGTTCCGAAAGTGTGATATGCAAACGTAAACGATTGCTAGCTACCAAATAATGGATTTTGGATACGAATAATTTTAAGAACAATTTGTTTGCTTATTAGGTGACGAGTGCTGTAGCTATTTGTTGCCGTAGCCAGAGGTCATCGGCCTTCTTCATGATAAATTACAGTTGCCAACATGCTGAAAAATATCTGTACGGTTTGAGAGGAAGCAGCGACGTTTTTTCTCTCTAGCGTAGAGTTTTATTCATCGTTAATCAACTTGACAATCAGAGAAGTGCACTATCCCCTAACTTCTTTATAGCTACTTATCTGATTTTAATCCTTACCGAATATAGTCACTTGCTTAACTTTTATCTATCCAAGGAGCATAATTAGTTCACATTTTCAGGACCAAGATCCTATTTTTTCAAAACTTTATGACCTTTCATCAAACTCTTTGGAATTCTTTTTTGCAAAGTATACGATTCTTTGCAGGTGTAGATCTACTGTAATTGTGGGACTAAAATATTGACACGTATACCATCGTGAGCAAAAAGGATGACGGTTGGTTCATATGAAAGCATAAAAACCAAGCAGCAATGTAGCTTACAAGTGGGTAAGACAAGAATATCGTCCAAATTAATACCATCGTAAAGATCAGTCATCGATCAATTCCAAAAATAAATTGGTACGTAAAGTGGAGACGAAAATCATGGCTTAAGATTTTACAAAGAGTGAAGGACTTTCTCTTCAACAAAACCAATTCTTGAGTTGACAAGTATCAGGTCAGTAATTGCATTAGCTTCAGCAATTGGGGAAGCACTTATTAATTCCTGTGTGGCCAAGTCCCCTCCTTTAACAAGGGGTAATGAGCACATTTGAGCTCGTGTCCTTCCATAATCTAACAGTGACGTTTCCAAAACCTGCTTTAAAAGCTATAAGTTACCTACTACACGCCGTTTCTTATTTTTCCGTATATTTTCAGCCTAAGGTTTTTCTTATTCTGTTTCTTATTTTCGTTTTCGAATTTCCGTCTTATTTGAGGGCTGAAGCCTTAGCACCTGGGTTGCTTATATAAAAAATGTGTAACGCAAGTAAGTCAATCGACATGATACTAATGAAATGTTTGTGTAGTGCTTAAAGCATGCTTATAAAAGTAATCTATTAGGCATAAATACAAGTCCTATTTTTGTTCTACTTTCAGAATTAGAAGACGATGATCTTGAAGACGATTGGGACGAAGATAGAGATTTCAATTCCCCGGAAAATGATGACGACGATTCTGCATCAGTACCATCCACGTATGGCTTAGTACCACAGAGAGTAGTTGCTATTTACTCATTCCAGGTACGAGATATTAATTTCCTCTTCATGCGTTTAAGGTCCGTTGCACCCTTTCCAAAGTGTTAGAACGGCTGCTGGCTTCACGTAGGCTGTATTTTCATGTATCCCTATCATCCGCCATGCCCATGGTCAAGTTCCATGCACGGTAATCTTCCCTGATGGTCTCAATCCATGTCTTCTTTGTTCTTTGCTGGTACTACAATTTACTTTGATGTGCTGACATTGGTTAGTTATAATTCCTTTAAAATAGATGTATTTAACATATCGTAAAATCCCGAATATAAGCCCTGGGCTTATAGAGGTTCGTAAGCATTTTTGGTGGGCGTATATTCGGAAGGCTTATATACAGGAGGGGCTTATATTCGGAGGATCTTTTGGTTTAACAGGTGACTTGTGCACCCCAAGAAATTCACCATTCGGTGTCCAATTAGAGATTCTAATAACAACTTTTAATGCGTAAAACCTCACAAAAGAACGAAAGTAAGTAGAGATGCTCTATATATACTCTGTCCATGTTCATTCAGATTTCGGATCTAACGCACAGAATCCCCAATGTAAGCCCCGGGCTTATATTCGAGGGGGCTTATATTTGGAAGTGTATTTTGGTTAGTTTACAAGGGGGCTATATTCGGGAGGGCTTATATTGTGGATTTACGTTACTCTTCAGTCTCATGGTATTTGTTGCAAATTGGAATTTGCAAAGCTCTTTTTACAGAGTTAGGTCACGTATCGGATGGACGCTGACCTTCAAATGTTGTAGAGCTGGATGTTGATGACCGTCAGTGATCCTTCCGGCGATCCATGCGGCGATCCATCCTGCCAGCCATTTCATGTGTACCGTTTTTGAGCACCATGCATTTCTTTTAGGCTGCTGGTGATGAAGAACTTTCAATCACAGTCAACGAGGAGCTAGAATTAATTGAAAGAGATATCGATGGTTGGATGAAGGTAGGAAATTCTGTTTTCATTCCCTCTCAGAATCTGTCAGTAGATGAACAAATGATAGGTGCTAAGTGTAGAGTTTCTTTTATTCAGTTTATATGACAAAGAAACCAAAAAAGTTTGGCATGAAAGTCTAAGCCTTATGCAAGTCTCGAACAGGGTATTGCCTTCAATCTCAAATATACACAGGGAAGGTTGAGGGAAGGGTTAAGCATAATTTAGGGATAGGGTTGTTTTTTAATTTACTTCAGACCTGTTTAGGCAGGAATTAAAGAGTTTCTTTAATAACTTTATACTTCTGTGCAACTGCTCTGTGATTTGCTGCAGCATAATACTTTTCCATGTGGCACAGTAAGGCCCAATAGGGTTGGGTTCCCTAGGGAATTAGCATGTAGGAGGAAATGAAAAGAGGCTAGGCACAGTTTATAAGAGAGGGTAATATAACAGTTGTTCATTGGTTTGATAGGAGAGATTGTATACTCTCACTTCTCTCCGTGGTCATAAAATGATCAGTACTCCATCCAAACATAATTAGAGTACAGTAATGAAGCCAAAGTGGATTGCTGATTACAACCAACATATAAATGGTGTTGATAAGTGTGATCAGTGTTCATTGTATTATGAAACAAACTCTAGGAAATCTGTAAAGTGGTGGAAGGAAGTGTTTTTAGGCTTGTACACTTGTCTATCATCAATGCTATGACATTATGTTTTGCTAAGTACCAATTGCTTGTTACTCTAAAAGGCACAAGGTAAGTACAAGCAGATGAAAGCGGTGAACTACTGACCAAATGTATATATGTAGAAGGTGCTTTGAAGTGTATCCCACCAGTGTATAAGTAATACTATCATGCATTATCAAATATTTTCTTTTATTCTCTTGAGGAAATGATCATCCTGGAGTCACAAAATGCTTCTTCTTTATGATAAACAAAGGGCGCATTATATTCCGCTATAGTAATTATTTTAAGTTTTGTCATTTTCTGTCCTTAAATGTAAATTGAAGTATTTCTTAGTAAATATATATCTCCAGCCATTTTTTTAAGGTTAATACTAAAGGTGAGGGCTTTTCTGAGAGATTTTTTATTTTAAAGTCAAATAACCTCTGACGATCATGAAAATCGAGAAATTTGTGATTATAGAAAATGGGCCCTAGTAAGCTGCCAATTTACATTTTAACATTTTTTCTTTCACCATTAGAAACGTCTATCATTTTAGCTGCTTTGGTTTAAATTTTGTTTCTCTCCTTTGAGATTCATGGGTAATTTTATAGACCCAAGCTCAATGACCCCAGCAAACTTACCTGTTTCCCTTCCGCTATTAACGCCCTCTGGTACAGATCTCATCATAATGCATGGTACGGGTAGAGGATATGATTTATAATGATGATGTAAAGCATTCTGTGATATTATAGATGAAACATTTCATAGCAGACTACCATGCAGGAGTAACCACGACTTCGCATTGCCTTCGGCATTCAGTTAACTCGTAGACAACTAGTAGTCACGTGAGGTCAAACAATGCGAGTTGAAACGATTGCTGAATGTGGTTACGTTAGAAGAATGCGTTGTGGGATACCCGTTTAGTGTAGAAGAATGGGATACTATGTCAAGGAAATAAGTATTGATGAACAGTATGAGTATCGGATGATTACAAGATTTACCAATTGCAAGGGTCGAGGGTTAAACTTTAGCCGAATTCACAGCGCAGATATGACGAATTTATTTACACTGAATTTCGCCCAACCGCTGAAAAGTTTCCATGCCGTGTTAAGAGGATGTTTGGCGAAATTTTGGTCAAGTTTTATTTACGCTAGTAATACGTAGTCATCGCGTGCGTGTGAGATTCATCATGCTCACAAAATTTTGCACTAACTATTGTTATGCAATAAAAGTAATTGTAAACAGCATTCTATCGAGTCGGATGAACTTTAAAAAGAAACGTTTAACTATGGACACCATCGTTTAGATGAAATTTGGAAATGGTAGTGTTTTTATGTCGTCGCCGTTCATAACGTTGATGACATCAGATGCTGTTCTTTGTACATCATTGCATCATTGCATGGGTTCAGTCTTGCGTCTCGTTTACAGCCAGTGTCGTTGTAGATACCTCTACAATGGCGCATATATGGAGGGGATAATAACAGGATAATAACAGGTTTCCTAGCACTTTTCAGTTATAGGAAAATCTGTTGGGTCCAGAGAAAGAAATTCACAGAAAAGTTGCGGTTGTGTTGTCGGAAAGATGCGATGAAATAAATCATGTCTATCTTTCTATTTTTTCTAATTATATAATTTTTAGAGGGTAAGCAATTCAGATTTTCAAAAGTTTTCCAATTGGCCCTGTTTAACGCAAAATATTAACAAAAACGAATAATTACGACATTACATATATATCAAACCTTGCAATAGCTGAAACAAGATACCTTCAAATTAAAACAAAGTGCTTGAAGTAACAAGCTTTGAAAGGTCCTGAAGTGTTATCAAGACACTATCCCAGAGTTTTCTCTTAAACGCCGTGAGAGTTGTGGATAATTTGGTATTTGTATCGAGTTTATTATTATTATTATTATTATTATTATTATTATTATTATTATTATTATTATTATTAACAATCTTTAAACAGGGTGCTCACATCACTAAGTGGTAGTTTTCAGTGAGACCCTGCCATGTAATGATTCCTTCCTCTGCGAAGAATTTTCTTGCAGTGCACAATAAAACTTACTAGTTTAAGAAAATATTGGTTTACCGGTTTAAAATAATGAACGGTCTCACCGTTGTACACTCATTGTACCGCTATGCTACTTTTTAGTCATCTCTCAAACACCTGCCTTCTTCTGCGAGAAGAAATGATTTCACGGACAACCTTAAAACCCTTGGGGCGAGAGTTCAGCTCGAAAGAGAATCTTTATCTCTATTGTTCATAGACGTCATATTCCAGCGTAAATAATGGATTTAAAATTTCGTTTCCTCGCCTCTTCATTGTTGTTATTTGTACAGAAGCTTGTATATCTTGACAGAAGTACTTGTTTTCAGGAGAAGGCTGTTGGAAGAGACACATAGTTAGTATAATTGCTTATATCCTATCAAGTTTGCATGTAATCACCGATTCAGACTTGTCGTGAGACTGGGATACATGGAGAGCGACTCGAGAAAGCAGATTGCTGTTCAATTAAGTAACCCGTAGGTATACGAGTTGTATGATTTTTATCAAATTAGCAGTAGGGCAGGGGAAGCGTTGGTCATATTTTTATAACTCTTGTGGGATTTGCTAAGTACAAGTGGGCGTTTGACGCAAGGAAGTAATCTAAACGTTGGCTGGCAAGATGTCGCAAGAGAAATTAATCATGTTTGTACATTCACAGCATACGATAAGCATCTCGCTTTCGTTGCATGACAAGATTAAGCGGGTATTGCAGCAAGTTTGGGCACCTGCCTGAGTTTGTTTGGTTTTGAAATATGACAAAAGAATTGTCTCCCATTGCACACAATGTGGAGATGGCGCTGGTATCTTAAGATCCACTTTTCACGTGGACTAGAGGGTGCTTTGCAAGACGTATGAATCACTGTTTAGGACAGTCGTCACAGCTGCCCTTAAACCCCGACTGACAAAGATAATGGCAAGATAGCTTACTTTATTTGTTAATCATGTCATCTAATGAGCAACGTTACTTTATTTTAAAATGATTTTTATCACACTATCTCTGCCTGACAGCGTCACGAGCCGTTAGGTTAACAAAACTTCTTTTTAGTTTTGAAAAGAACACTAGAGAAATAGAAAAGCATGTCACCACCGGGGATCGAACCCGTGACCCACGCTTTCATGTGATATGTGATATGTGATATGTGATATGTGATATGTGATATGTGATATGTGATATGTGATATGTGATATGTGATATGTGATTATGGTGTGTGATTTTGTGACATTATCTGAAGGTGTGATACGTAATCAATTAATCAATCAATCAATCAATCAATCAATCGTTCAATCAAGAGTCATCCAAATTCCTAGCGTGGACGACCATAACGAGCCGCTGATCTCTGTCCTTTGTAATTTGTGTTGAAAGACGACCACGAATCAAGCTAAGTTTGTTAGTAGTCTGACAGCTTCTTCTTGCGTCTAGCTTTACACTTGTTTTCATTAATCTTTCCTGTGGTAACTGAATAATTAGGCATGGAAAATGTCTTGGCCCATGCACAAGCTTGGGTTGATAAAATCACCAATACACCATAGCATATTACCATGCAGTAATTAGTACAATTAATGTAAGAAAAACACTATAAATAATCATACCTGAGAGAAATGTCGTGCGATGAGACTGACAATGTTTTGAGCAAAGGTTCTAAATTCTGAATTCGTGTGTCGAGAGAAACCAGGCCTTGGGAAACCAACTTTTGAAACATCAAAGCCTACGAAGGAGAGAGAACATGGAATTACACCTTTGCCTAATAGACAAAAGGGGGTATTCTAGAGAGATAGAGAGAGATATTGCCCATCAAAGATAATTTGTCTTTCATAAATGTGATAAAAAGTGTGCACACTAAAGTTAACGTTTGTATATCTTCCCCAGAGGAACTAGAAAATGAACTACAAAGCGGTGGTGATTAGCGAGAAGCTGTAACACTTAAGGAGTCAGAGTCTGCCGGGTGCATTTATATGCTAAAGAGTTTGAGGACCGCCCTATAGAGTAAATATTTTGACACAAAACACAGAATTGATAACGTGTATAAATACAATGTTGATCGTCTTTGCTATCAAAACTGTGACAAACAAAAAAGAATGAAAATGACGAGGTACCCAAATACGGAAAACAAAAATACTAACAGACACTATGTTAAGTATACCGGATGCTTTGGGATCCTCTCAAGCCCTAAATCAAATGTTCCTATCAGGTGAGAACAGACAGATAGAGGTGCTACCATATTCAAAGTAACCAGGTCTGTAAAAGCATGATACTGTAGCTAAACCTTGTATTGTGGAAAGTATCGAGGAAGGTTTTTATACCGTCGAAACACGCGACAGGATAAAAAGCTAAACAGTACATTTCTTTTTGTTACCGTAACAACTTTCGTTAGGCTAGCCACAGGATGAGTAGGCAGCTAAATTTCTTGGGGCACGTTATCAGGCAAGAAGAGTGGGAAGAGTTGGTGCTAACTGGGAGAATAAAGGGGGAAAGAGCAAGAGGAAGGCAGAGAACTACTTTCCTGTCAAACATACGTGATAGGTTGAATAATGGTGTAAAGCCAGTGGGCTACATCTGACCAAGGAGAGAAAGGGTTGGACAGTCATGGCAGCCAATGTCTTAAGACAAGGCAACTAATGAATGAATGAAGGTAAATAAACAGTTTCTGATCTCAGAGCTCAGGGCTAAGAGCATTTCGATACACAGTGGAATAGTGCTACACAGAATCAAATTGTATTTGTGAGGCTTATAATAAACTTCCAATCACGATAACGTAACAAAAGGAGACCTGCTGGACATACCTGCGTATCGATTCTAACTCCACATTCACAAAATATTACTTGCTTGTTTTCCTTTAACTCATGCCTAAAAAAACATACAGCAAAAGTGTACATGATGTGTGAAAGTAGAGCTAAATACATGATATTCCAGAAATGGAAATTACCAATCTTACACAGAAATTAAATCAACCAAAAGGGCTACGCTAACACAGTGCTTCTGTGAACAAACTACATCTTCTCTTGTTGACTTAAAAGGAATGCGTTTAACTGTAAATTGCCTAGTATGGTAAATCTATGAGACGGGGTCCATGTGATCTGCGATAATGGCTAAGGCTTTGATACGTGTCAGTGTTTAAGCCACTTCTGCGCCTGTTGGCGTGACCACCGCAGATAAATAAATACCTTGGAGATGAGGGAAAGAAGGAAACTACTTTTAACAGTTGCTATGTATTCCATTAAATTATTTTGTTCTTCGTCTAAAGTTCATCTTGTCAGACTGACCGTTCAAATCAATTTTTCGCATTGTTTGTTATTCGTGTTTAAGAATTTCCCATTGCTTGTATCCATGACACAGGGGTGAGGGGAGAATTTTAAGATTAAGTAGTGACAGTTTGTATTTTATGGCTGTCCACATGACTTGACATGCTCTGCCTTAATTACCTTTACATAATTTTGTACAATTTTATCTTTACATACATCCAAACATATCTATTAAACTGGTTATACAAAATATGAGAGCGTCATTGACCTTGTCCCCCATTTGAAAGCCTTGTTACCTTTTCCAAAATAGTCCAATATTAGGAATTCCATACGTTGTGAAAGTACCATTTCAATAGTTTTACTGTGATCTCATCAATATTACTCAAGATAAGACATCAATATTAAGACTTCATGTTACCCTCATGACGTTAAAGGTAGACTAGGCCTTCCCAATTGTTGGCCTGCAAATTGTTGGTCACTCGGTCCTGAAGAAAATTCTTAGGTTTCGACTAAAAAACAAACTATCATCAAGAGGAAAACTTTTATCCTTATAAGATAATAAAGTGGATAAACAAAGGTAGTATGTATTATGATTCTTTTTCTTATATTTTACATGTTTCGAATAGAGTTAAAATAATAATGTTACTCATTTTTCTTTTTTTTCTTATTTCCAAAATTGCAAATTGTGCGAATAGTGCAACGCGTAAACTATTCCAACCATGTTTCCATGCCCAAGACAAGAAATTAACGCTAAATTTTTCTTATCACAAATAATATCGAATTACTAGAAATTAGAAAATTGTAAGAAAATAACACACATAAGGGCAATCCAATGGAATAAATTTCATAGGTGGTCAGTTACTCTGAAGGTAAATGACAGTTATAAGCAAATAAAACCTATGGAAAGAATATCAAGGCTATAATGGTCTTTCATGCTTGCGAATAAAATTATAAAACCACCTCTTCAATTTTAGTTAATGTCTTTCTACTTACCTGATGACTATGAAACACTGGTATCCCTTCATATAAGTATGTCCAGTATCGACCTAGAATTCTAATCAAGATACTTATCACTTTATAAAAGTTTTCTTGTTTATCTTTGACGTTGATTGAACCTTTCACATTTTCAATAAGTTTTTGTAAAAGTACGCTGGCAGTCGGAGTGAAACGCATCTATTTGAAGACAGTCAAAAATTACTACAATTAATATCTATAAAGTCTTATTCAAAGATGCTAATATACAGTATTGTATTAAATGCCATATTTCTAATTTGTTATGTATGAGAAATACGAAGAAAAAAGGCTGTGGTTCTCACGAGGATTGGCTGGATTTTACATGGATCAGCAAGCTTCCTCATCCTCTTAAAGCTATTAAAATCTTGTTTATCTGGATTTTAAGAAGGAAACACGAATAAATACCAAGCAGGATCGTTAACATCACCCAACAGGGATCAATTTCGTAAAATCTAATGCTATCAGGGTCATTTCATCTACCAATGTGAATTTAGTCAAAGTAACATACCAAATAACTAACAAAATGTCGTTTGCCTGGCTATTAACAATTTTGTCTACTCAGTTACTTTGAGGATGAAGTTGGCAAATCGATAAGGTATTGAGCTAGATCGAGTCAGTTGTAGGTTCTGGTTTTGGTTTGGTTTACGGGCTGGGCGTAAGCCTAAGCGTACTATGTTGCAACTGCCTACGCTAAAGGCTGTCCACCGTGTCACACATTAAGTTCGCTGTGGACAGTACTAAGTTTGTAAGGAAGTATTTCAAAATGACAAACATTAACTTTTGAAACTTTCAGCCAGAGTTTTGTTACGAAATCATCGAGGAGCTCCTTAACTTACTTTGATTTTAGAAATTTTAAGTGGGATATCAAGTGTGCAGGAAAATATTTTTTAGTTTAGAAAAGAACACTAGAAAAACATAAAAGCATGTCACCACAGGGGATCGAACCCGTGACCCACGCTTTCGCGGCGTTCGCTCTACAAACAGAGCTAGGTGACCTCCAATATTAACATACTTTTATTTCTCTAGTCGCCACATTAGCTCCCAATCATCCACCGGTGGACATCGACAGGCAGCTCGACGCAATTGGAGACCAGCCTCTCTGCACAATGTGACTTGACCTAGGAGGAACTGCCCTCCGGCCCGTCATCAATCCAAATACCATTAAATTTACAGAGTATCATCGAGAAGAGAGGATTTGAAATGTTAGTTTTGAAAAGAAAAATATTGAAAAATAGTTTTTTAAGAGCAAAAACCAAGGCTCATGAGAGTATTATGTAGACCATCTCAGCATTTTTTACCATGTAACCAAGTCGTTCTTGGTTTAGTGGCATGTAACAAAGACCCTTCTCGATTATTAGACCAATTCATAAGCAGTAAACTTAAGTAAAATGACATTGCAGAAGGGGTAGCACTGGACAAATATCTTGTTTACCTTCGCTTCCCCTAGACTGATAGGCTCTCGTTGCCTGAAAAGTGGCATATGGAAAGCTACCAAAAATTTACGGAAATTGTTCCATGATGAAATGAGTAAACATTCTGCGGTGATAGCTAAAATGAATGTTGGCAAATGTCTGGTTTCTAAATTTAGGTCTTAGTACATCAATGCATAGGCTAAAGTCACACGTAACCGGAGGAGAAAAACTTTCTTGGTATAAAACAAAATTACATGAGGCACGTAGAAAGATTTTCATTATTAAGGGGGCCTTGAGTTGCTCGTATGCAGTGGTTGACGAGGGGCAAACTATTTTAAAGAAAAGCGTGTCCCAGATGCCTGAACATAGCCTCTTTAAAAACTTTTTAACACAAAAAACTTTTTCTTTATAATTTTCCTTCGTAATAGTGCTGAAGTAACAAAAGCATACAACATGGTAAAATCCTTTCCTAATCCTTTCTGTAAAAATATTCTATCAGAGTAAAGTTTGAAACTTTTTGCCTGCATTGAAAAAGACATTTTCTCCTCGCCCGCAAAAGTACCCCCACAAAAAAATTGTCATGGATTACGTAAAAATTAAGGGGGGGGGGGGGGGGGGGGGGGTGGAATAAGAATGTCCTGGGTGGAACCTTTTTGAAAATAAATCAGCCGGGGAGGGGGCGTCTATTAGGCACCCAAGAGTAATTGACTCGTGATTCAAACTTTTCTAATCCTGATGGACAGGTACGGTGTCCTCCGGAACTAAAAAGTACTTTTGCTCATAAAAGTAATGCACATACAACTTCGGGAATCTATAAAAATAGAGTGATAATTTCGGGTTTTCTCCCCGGGAGATGCTGTGCTTGGTTTTGATGGCGTAAACGAAACATAGGAGAGATAAGGAATAGTTTGAATCTATAACGCGATTTTGCACGAAATAGCGAAAACATTATGTTCTTAAAAGCTTTTTTCCAATCTGACATCAGCTCCTAAAAGGGGGGCCAAATATCGGCTCCTAAAAGGAAACAATCGCCTCGGGTTTCGAGACGAAAAGCACTGTTTAGCAATGTGACTCAACCATAGGACAGCACTTGCTTTAAAAACCAGATTGTGGCAAAATGTTCCGGGACGATTGCTTCCGTATCATAGGAAAGGCCAGGTCTGCATTTCACTTGGCCGTTCTGGGGTCAGTCCACGTAAAACCTTTTCTATATATACAAAATGAATTCGTTTTCTCTTCGGGCGTATTGAATTTGTCTTTGTGGTGGACGCTGATCTGTCCGCAAACACAAGCCATTAAGGCAGACAAAATTCTGTTTAGTTTTTTGAAAAATACTGTTGGGCTTATTCTTTTCTATGTTTGATTTCGAGCATTTCTGACAATTGTACTCTGAGGAGTGTCAAACGAAAGAGGCTTTTAAGTACATAATATTTTTCGTTTTGTCGTGAAATATTCTTGTTTCTACCGCAAACCAACTGTTATTTGGTAATGCAGCGGACGTTAAAGTTATGGAATACTTTAAAAAAAACTTAGAAACTCCCTTACTTTATATTTCTTTGCTAACAAAGATGAAGTACTGCCATCCCCAGTTGCGGCACCAACAAGTCGAAATGGTTAGGGGAGGGGGTTAAGAGAAAGTAAAAGTTGAGTTCATTTATTCCTATTCGTAATTAGAGGAGATTTGCATCTTTGGCACGATTCGCCTGCCACGGGACTCTCTTTTCATCTTCTCTTCCTTGTTTTAGCGTTTTCGTTGTTCCCGACGGGTTCCGAGTGAGTTCGACCGGCTCTGAGTTTTCTGGAAAGACTGTCGTCAAAACCTAACTTCAAGAAAGAATCATATAGTTACAAAGGAAGCTAAGGAAACTAAGGATATGAATATATTTTTTAAAATTTATCATTCTGTAAAGCAATTTCCCCATTTTGGCGTGCTAATCATTAAAATCACACCCCGTATCCAGGGGACAAAGAAAACTTTAGCAGGAAGTATAGTTTTACCATTATCCCTAAATTTTAAGTTTTGCGTTGAGTAACGGATTCATTTTACTAAAAGTTTAGCAAAATGAATCCATTACTCAACGCAATATTCAAGTTTTATACCACAAACCAACTTTTCAAATTTTAAGTTGCAAGTGAGCAACTTGACCTACATTAGGAGATAGATGATTTCATACAGTGACTGCTAAGGATGAAACACAACTGTGTGAAAGATGTCTTTGCAAAACAAAGTCAGACAGCACAACGACGTAATTAAGCCGAAGTATGAAACGACAATGTTTGAAATGTCACAAAAAGACATTCTGTAAAAACATTACTTCAACAGATTTATACAGCATTGGCAGGATGTCATCTTTGGTGTGATCCTGACGTAAGATATCCCACTGCTCTGAGCTTATTTTCTGGCAACCATACAGAAGTAGAAGGTCACGGTAGGACAGCATGGACGTAGGTAGTAGTGGTAACAATATGTGCAGAGGTCTGAATCGATGTAGCCCATGGTGAAACCCTGCTGCTTTTAAGCTTTCTAAACCCCACCCCACCCCATGTAGGCAAATCTAAATATAGATAGGATATTATTAATAAAAACTGGAGAAATATTGAGTGTAAACCTACCCCTTTTTGTCATCTTTTTTGTTAGTTTAGAATAGTATGTCATTGCTAATTAAAATTATGACCCACAGTCAGCGTCAAAATGATGTCCGATATGCTTGCTTCTACTTAACTTGATCCCCTTAGCTTCATCTGATGGCTTTGCTTACCGAGAGATGAGGCCCGCGTATTGATTTCAGGTGCAAAATAACGTTTGCATCATCTCCAGATGGCATACAATTAGATATAATTTTGGTTTAGTCACTGTTGCTATTTTAGCTACCTTTGAGGGGGAAAACACGAGTAAAATACTAAGTGTTGGTTTTCACTCTCCTCAATTTCGTTTTCCTAAAATGATGCAATCACTAACGAGCATGCCCAGACTCCAATACGCAATTCGGGTTCCGGAAAATTCCCTCCCAGAAAACTCCCTCCCGGAAAACTCCCACCGTATAATTCCCTCCCGGAAAATTCCCCAGGACAAGAGTTTTCAGGTGGATAGTTTGTGTCATCAAATCAATACACTACAATACCACCAGCAGAATGCATGTCTGTAACACCTATGGTGAATCTATAAATATCAAAGTGGGTATACATCAAGGATTTGTTCTTACCACACTACTTCTTGTGATTATGCTTCAGGCTCTCCCTGAAGAGTTGGGAATGATAAGTCCCTGGGAACTCCTGTATATTGATGACTTAGTAGTGATTGCTGATGCCATTAAGAAGCTGAACAAGAGTCTGCTGTCAATACCATAAGATTATCTCCACATGCTAACTCCCATGGTGCTCCAAGCCAAGCCTCTCCTGCTTCCTCATCTCGTACTATCATAAACAGTAGTAGGCTTAGCATTGAGTATTATTGTATATAATATAACTACCATTTTAGTTCCACAGCAAAGGGCTTTTATTGTTCTCGCCATTCTTTTCAGTAACCCTCTTTTTTCTTAAGGCCATTCTATTACCTTTCCTGGCACTCTCTTCAAAGCATTCTAAGACCTATGAAAATGTGACAGAGCTTCTTCTTCTGAATGTACCTCTCCTCCAATTATCTTGCAATAATTTTTTTTCTGTTGTGGACCACCGTGGCAGAAACCAAGCTGATAGCTCCTAAAATTCAAAAAATTTTGTCTCCTTTTTTATCACTACTTTATTCACTTTTCATGCCATGCTCTAATAGTAAAAGTCACAATCAACTTTAGGAACATTGTTGAACTGGAATGCATAATAACGTAATTCCTAGAATTGTGGTGGTTACCTAGAATGTGGAGTTTTGCCAGGTGACAGTGGGCAGAGCATGTAATATGAACTCAATACATTGCATTTAATGAAAAGCAGCAGCAAGACAAAGTGTTTATTAAACAAGCACCTGCTAATATTGCATATTGTTGTGATCACTAAGACAACCAACTAACTCCATAATCTTACCTTAAGGTATTCCAGGCCAAGTTGCACAATTTTTCAGTCCAAATTAATCTTAACCATAGTTTGAATTAAAGATGAATGTGTTAAGCAAGCCATGAAGCAATAAGTTACTGGTAATAGCAATTGAATTTGTAGAACTAAGGGGTGCAGATAATGAAGGTGAAATACTTCAGAACAGTGGAAATAACACATTGCACCCACATTGTTCTAAGTAGACACAGTAAAACCAATTACCCCATTTCCCTTGAATGAAAGGTGAATAGTCCACCGACAAGTTATCAAAAGTAAAACGCCAAATATAGAAACTTTATTGACAACGCCAAGTATTGTAATCTGCCCACTGTCACAAGAGCCACCCCCTCCCATCTTGAAATCTGTCAACTTGATGCTGCATCACCTTGCTAGGAGAGCACAGGCCACTGCACAAGATCCCGTTTTCCAGAAGCTGAAAGGACAGTTCACTGCAGACTTCGATTTCAGGTACACCATTCTTAGAATCGCAATGAGTTCAATGTTCATACAAGACATTAGGAAAAGATTTATTGGTGGTTAACATTCATTTGACTATGAATCAATGATTAAAGTACTACTTTTATCGCGAAATAGTGAATAAATTCCAGATAAGAGCCATCGAGTACATTCCCCAACTTATGAGTATGCCCAGGACATTTGTTCAAAGGATTTTTTAAAAGATCTTGAACTTCTGCTGCTTATTAAAATATGAAAATGCGTTTTATATGAACGACGTGTGGCGTAATAGGGTGTTTTAATACTGTTTGAAACCTAACAAACGTATCAATTACTTAACACATACCAACCAATGCCTGAATTTCCATATAGTTTTAATACCCATTTGAGAATAAAAGTCTCTCAACTGGTATCCTCTCTCATCTGTAAGTACCTGAAAATACGCCCATGCGGAAATTCTGTGAACCCAGGGCTTATATTCATTGTTTTATGTTATGTTATTAGGTATGTTTGTGAAAACAGTTCGTTACTACTATCGTCATTATTTGATAACTGAATAGGTGTAACAGAAATTGAGGGTTGCAGTTCCACTCGTGACAGCTAATAAAGAACTGACTACGGAAAAACATTTACAATAGAATGTGTTGTAATTCAAGTGCTGAATCCGTCGCCCTTTCCTGCATGTGAAAATATATAGAATGAGCCATCTATGTTTGTTAAAATGTCATACTGTTCATTGTTGTAGTCAACCAGGAGCCATGAAACTACACAGCCTCATCGCAAAGCTGAAAGACTGGATTCGGATATTAGAAGCCAAAGCAAAACTTCTCCCCAGGTAAGCTAAGCCTGACTTAATGCTTTATTGGGCTACTTTTGGATGGTTTTGTGGTAGGCGTTTGCATTTACGTAAAGAATTGTTATGAAATGTCTACCAATAAGTATAAGTTAAAGCAGACCACTAGGAGTCTAGTATGAGTATATCATATTTTTCATAGTTTACATTCTTAAGATGCAAGAGAAAACCTTTTAGTTGTACTACTTTTTCATGCTTATCTGTTTTCTTCTAGCTCGTTTCTTCTGGAAGAGAGATGCCGATTTTTGAGTAATTTCTCACAATCGACCATATACGTATTCTTTATACGAGTGACATCCTTTCATACCTGATGTCTTGCAGCATATTACACAATGTCTTTCAAACATCAGCAAACAGTTTATAAAACAAACCTACATTTCAAACGAGAATCTCAATGGCACCGGCGGTATACTGACTTTGGACCCTACTAGGACTCAAACCTAGAATCTAATAACCCGTAGTCAGGCGACTTATCGATTGCGCCATTGGGTCATGGAAGTAAATGGTTGGTTAAGAAGTGCAGTTCTCATTGGGCAATAAATTCTTTCCTACTGGATAATTTATGCCTTTTAACACAATGGCTGTCCTATGGCTTCAAAAATGTTCAGAAGGGAAGCCTACATTTCAAAAGAGCATCTAACGTCGACCCTACTAGGACTCGAACCTAGAATCTCCTGATCCGTAGTCAGGAGCCTTATCCATTGGGCCATAGGGTCATGGAAGTAAATGGTTGGTTAAGAATTCCAGTTCTTATTCAGCACTAAATTCTTTCCTACTTGATCTTTGATACCTTTTAACACAATGGCTGTCCTATGGCTTCAAAAATGTTCAAAAGGGAAACCTTCATTTCAAAAGAGCATCTAACGTCGACCCTACTAGCACTAGAATCTAAAATTTCCTGATCCGTAGTCAAGCGCCTTATCCATTGGGCCATTGGCTCATTGAAGCAAATGGTTGATTAAGAACTACAGTTCTTGGTGGGTGTTAAATTCTTTCCTACTTGATCTTTGATACCTTCTAACACAATGGCTGTCCTATGGCTTCAAAAATGTTCAGAAGGGAAACCTACATTTCAAAAGAGCATCTAACGTCGACCCTACTAGGACTCGAACCTAGAATCTCCTGATCCGTAGTCAGGCGCCTTATCCATTGGCCCATAGGTTGATGGAAGTAAATGGTTGATTAAGAAGTACAGTTCTTGTTTGGTGTTAAATTCTTTCCTACTAGATCTTTGATACCTTCTAACACAATGGCTCCTATGGCTTCAAAAATGTTCAAAAGGGAAGCCTACATTTCAAAAGAGCATCTAACGTCGACCCTACTAGGACTCGAACCTAGAGTCTCCTGATCCGTAGTCAGGCGCCTTATCCATTGGGCCTTAGGGTCATGGAAGTAAATAGTTGGTTAAGAAGTGCAGTTCTTGTTTGGTGTTAAATTCTTTCCTACTTGATCTTTGATACCTTCTAACACAATGGCTGTCCTATGGCTTCAAAAATGTTCAAAAGGGAAACCTACATTTCAAAAGAGCATCTAACGAAAGAAAAAACACAAACAATCAAATTTAATGCTTCAGAGGAAATTCTGAACCTATCATCAATAATGAACCTTAAAAACCAAGATCTTGAAAACGTCCGATAGTTCAAATATGTAGGTCACATGTTATCCAATATACCCTTGGCCACTCCGTTCTTCATTACCAACCAGATAAGCAGTGCCTATCAAAAATGGAATCAGCTTAAACCAATGCCTCTGGAAAAGGTGAATTTGCTTGTCCACAAGAAATAAATTGCTTGATGCATATATTCGTAACTGGCTTGTTTACTCAGTACAAGCTCGGCAGTTGAGTGCTGCTGAAACGAAAAAGATTGGAACTGTATGAAATTCCTACATGGTATGGTAAAGGGAGGTTTCAAGCGTAAGAATAGTCCTCGTGATGAGCACTTCAACCCAGAACTGACAACATTATGGGCATACGTTATGAACAATAAAGAACTGAATTACAAAGACGAGTAACATCAAAGATTTCTGTAAGAGACAACATATAAAGTACACGCACATGTAACACGACCTGGAAACAACTGCCGCCGAAGACAGTTTCTGTTCTGTAAGTCTGCTAATAACAGATGGAGAAAACTTGCCTTTGGCCTACAGATAGATGATGAACAACTGAAAAATATGATAATGATCAAGAAGGACATACACCTTTTGCCAGTAAAGATCTAAGCGACAGCGCCTTAAAGAAAAAATATGTCTTTATATGGGCAAATTAATGATGATGATGATGGCACTTTTGATCTCGTAATACCTGGATTATGCCTCAGCTACCCTAAGTATTGGGTGAATGCTCGCTCCATACACGATATGGTTCTTTAATAACCATATCGTGTACGGAGGGATCTTATCAAACGTACTAACAAACAACCCAAAACATTTCTTTGGGCGTTTTCGGATAAAGTTATTTTTCATGGGCATAGTAATTAATTCAATGAAATGTACACTTGCATTGTAGTATGTATCTGTTGGTATCATGATGTAAATGTTTGTCAATGACACACTGTACTTTGTCAATGACTTATATAAAACACGTCTTAGTGATAACACAAAACAGTTTGTTGATAGCAAGTCACGTCATGTGTCACGTGTTGATATTTCACCTGGAATCAATAGGAAGAGAACTCTTTCTAGAAATGATTTCTATAATTATCTATTCAGTATGGCAATTGAATTGAAAACGTGATTTGAAATTTCTAGCTAATCATATTTCCTGTCACAAGTCCTTCAACTGATTTTCTCATTTCTCTTCTACTCTCTGCCTTTCGCTGCTTCCTTTCCCCGCTTCCTTTCCCCGTTTCCCTTCCTCTCTGCCTTTCCTCTCTGCCTTTCGCTGCTTCCTTTCCCCGCTTCCTTTCCCCGTTTCCCTTCCTCTCTGCCTTTCCTCTCTGCCTTTTCTATGTCGGCCTTGTGAACTCTTTTCATGCATAACTTGCATTTTCTTGCCTTGCTAATCTTTCCCTCAACTGCCTTGCCTTACCTTACCTGCCATACATGCCCCTACCTTTCACTGCCTGCATTTGCTTTGCCAATGCGGTCATGCATTTCCAGGCTCGAGCTCTTCCATCCGTGATGTTTCCAACCTTAGGTTTCCCTTGATTCCGTTGATAACTCATGTTCGTCATCAGGACGTTGCAGTGCCATCCATAGTGGTGTACGGATCTAGTTTCGAAGCATTGTAACAACTAGTCTTAATTGCGCATTGCAATCTTCTTTCAACAGAGGTGTTACTGATGCTATTAACGGATTGCTGAATGCTTGCATGGAGGCAGCGCCAGGACAGAAGGAGTGCGATGCCGCTGTTAGGAACGTTCAAGTACGTAAAGCGTAGAGTGAATTTTTATTAATGGAATTATCTTTATCTATTCACAAAAATGCCATTTTGCCGTTGACGTTAAAGTTCCAAGTTGATTATAAGTTTATTTATATCATGCGTATAAACGCTATTGTAAAAGATATTTGCAGTGTGGTACATCATTGCAGTAGATTTATATGCATTGATACCAAAAAGTAGTCAGGTTCAGGTGAATAGGAGAAGCAATTCAAGCGTTACCAATTTAATGACCATACATTCTCTTTAATTTCAGACGGCATCTTGAGTCGTTGACATCCCGACTAATTATTGCTTTATTTATATTATACGTATGAACGCTATTGTAAAATCTATTTGTAGTATGGTATATCTTTGCAGTAGATTTATATGCATTGATACCAAACATTGATAAGGTTCAGGTGAATAGGAGAAGCAATTCAAGCGTTACCAATTTAATGACCATACATTCTCTTTAATTTCAGACCGCATCTTGAGTCCTTGAGATCCCGGCTAATTGTTACTTTGTTTATATTATACGTATGAATGCTTGTGTAAAGTTTATTTGTAGTATGGTATATCTTTGCAGTAGATTTATATGTATTGATACCAAACATTGATCAGGTTCAGGTGAACAGGAGAAGCAATTCAAGCGTTACCAATTTAATGACCATACATTCTCTTTAATTTCAGACCGCATCTTGAGTCCTTGAAACTCTCGGACTGGTTTGTTATAGAGAACAATTTACTTTCTCACCGGTAAATCCGTGTTCAATTTTCTCATTCTTTTTTAATTTGGTCCCAGTCCTCTTTTAAAGTGCCATATTAGAACCGTGGAATTTAGCTACTATGCAAGGCCAATAAGCCGTTTGACAGGCAAGCCATTTGGCTTTATGAAAGAGAGGCTTGAGGACCGTTTCGGATTTCAGAAATAATAAAGCATCCATCCAAATTAATTTTATTTCGATATCATTTTTCCCAACTAAACTACAAACAATAAAACAAGGCGATAAGTATAACAGTCTACAAGTCAGCATCGCCATTTTCACTTTAATATCAAGCCTGTTTACGATAGAGCGACCAAAGTTATCAACCAAGAGCCTATCGTTATATTTAGCGAAAGTTTGACATGATGTTTATCCAGCAGTTTTCGATTTACGCGACTAAGCCAGAAACGCTCGTTACGTCATAACTACCTTGGTTACGTGGTGGCAACCACATTCTTAATACAGTGTTTTCTTAATACCACTGCAAAAACGTCTACGTCTATCAGGCGAGATATGTTTTCATTTTTGATAGACTAAATTAACTTACAGGTAAAATTGGTACAGAGAATTCTTTTATCGGTGAGAACGTTAAGCCTGTAGGAATATTTTTGAGCATCTTGTAGGAAATACTGTGCTGAGCATGTCGTTGCCACCATGTAGCCAAGGCAGTTCTGGATTGTGGTTTAGAAGCGTCAATCAAAGACCCCTGATGAGCAGCGAGAGTTAACTTAACGGCAGTCTCAAACAGGATAACTAATAAATAAAGGGCAACTGGGGCATTAAAGGGCGCCCCCAAATTTTGGCTACCGGACAGAGAATCAAGCAACGAGGCACGCTCGACAACCCAGTAGGATCACCACTCGCGGATTATGGAAAGAGTCTTCCATCAATGACAGGAGATACTACATCCATTCCTTGCCAAAAGACCGTGAAGCGATGTCTCAGCTCCTGCTTCTCGCAGAATGTTCAAGCATCAACGAAAAACTGTCGGAGCAGGCAGACAACCCCCACTTAAAAGGAGGACTGGAACATAGATAGATACGATTTGTTTATGAAATTGTCGAGGGGCAAATAACTGCAAAAAAATTGTACGTGACTTTTTTTAGTGATATTTTCTTTGACTTTTTGACTTTTTTTCTGACTTTTTGACTTTTTTCGGACTTTTCCCAAATAGCGTACGTGACTTTTGCAGTTATTTGCCCCTCGGAAATTGTAAACTATTTTTATGGCAAAAGAAATACATACATACATACATACATACATACATACATACATACATTCATACATACATAAATACATACATACATACATACATACATACATACTTAAAGTGTAACGCTAAAACGTCTCTGACACTAGAAATACAGTGCTCTATACATAAATATGTAGAACGTTCATAGATTTGAGTCAAAAGAAAGACTAAGATTTTTTAAGCTACTCAAAAAATCGTAGTCTTTTTTTTTACTCAAATCTACATACACACATATACATACATACATACATACATACATACTTGCATGCATACATACGTACATACACACATACATACATATATACATACATACATACATATATACATATATACATATATACATAGAGAGGTTAAGTATGTTAGAAGGAAAAATAACTTAAATTTAGAATATGGCCATCAATATTTTGATCAGGTTGATTGGATCACTATTGGGAAGCAGTTATTAAATTTTATTTTTCAATCTTAGTTTTCAACCATTGACTGGACTAATGAACCGGTTTTGGTGTTGCCAGCAATTAACATGTACTGAGTACGCCCCTGAAACCCCTTTCTCGTAAAAACGTTTTGAATTACCTAGCATTGGAACAGTAAAGAGTATGAATAGAGGATTAGGGACGAAGTACATCATACCACAAATTAGTTAAGATGATAGAAGAAAGGCTTAAGGCGGATGATAGGGCAGAAAATTTAAAAGTAATTGCAAGGAGCGGATAATGTGATATAGCTGGTGCAAGAATGATATCAATACAGCACTAAACCTTGTCTTCTGAGCTATGTAAAATATCATTCCAGGTATGAAGGCATCTGCATCCAAGACTAGAGAATCATTACTTATTAATATCTTTGGTTCACCGGTGACTTATGGTTGTCAAAGGATTAACGCAATTCCCCTCCTTATCTTATCACATGTTGGTCATTGCCCTGTTCTGAGAAGATTTCACAGCTTAAGTGTTGTAGATCGTGATAACTGCAGATGAAAAAGTATTTGACAATGTAAAAAATGTTAAGTTTTGAAAAGTTGCTAAAAAAATAAAAATTATGTTACCACTGAGACTCAAGCACACGAGAAAGCCTTCGCAGCATGTGCTCTAATAACTGAGATAGGTAACTCTAGATCAGGGGTCTCAAACTCAATTTACCTGGGGGCCTCTTGAAGCAGAGTGCGGGTAAGGTTTGACCGCGTCTGGAATTCCACTGTTCTTAAATACCGCTGTGGACGCCGAGCGGCTTCAATTTCTACGATGGTCGAATAAACTAAAATAATCTCATACATACTTTAAATTGGTGTTAAAATAGAATCCCAACAGAACTTCAGTAATCACAGAAATAATATTCTAATCCTTTAATAATCATAGAAACACGAGTAATATATAAAGATGTCTATTCTCAACAAATCCTTAATAATGTCATTAAAGCACAGGTAACGTTAAAAGATATTTTGAAGTTATTTGCACCAATCTTTACTTAATGTTGGCATCCAAACGCCCAGCATTGGTTGAAAATTATATTTGAGGGCAGAAGTGCCTAAAGTAACTTGCTGGCCACTATGGTATTATTGCTCCTTGTACATGGCATAAAAATTGTTACTTAGAAGGCCGCAATCTTGCGATCGAATCTTTATTTGTCATAAGATTTTAACTGCAGTATCCCCACGGCGAATAACCCAGAACCGACTTCATCAATAGATGTCACACGGTCATAATGACACTGCTACGAAAAGACCAACAGTGTGCGCCTTCCCTTTCATGATTCCTTGGTTGAGAACTGAAATGTTCTTGCATAAAGAACAAGCTTTCTTTCTTACCTAGCCTAATTTTGCTGTGCTACTACGGCAAGAAACAACATGCTAAAACAAGAATTACCATAAGCATCGAAGTTTGGCTGCTGTAATTTACCATTTTTGTACCGTTTTAGGATAAATACCAGTGAGGACAGGTTTCCATCGAAAGTTCAAACGAAAGGACTTTCACAAGCCTAGCCTTGATAAAATGAGAGAGAGCATCTTCAGAACAACAAAGACGGCATGCGGGCATATAATAACTCTACTTTCCTTCATTGACGCTTTCTATTTCTAGCAGTATGCAGCATTGGAAAGGCAGTAATTACCATGGGAGTTTGTTACCATTATTTCTCAACTGTACACTTCTCCAGCGCGAACGATTTGGAGTCAGTTTCACCTTCCTCGTTACAGATAATTGACCTCCTAAGGAAAGCGGCAATTATGGAAAACCTGAATGTCCAAGGGGGACAAAGGAAGGTTAGGGGTCCTTTGTTAGGTAATTTGTTATTAGAGAAACCAAGGCTGCAATGGCACTTTCTTCCCGCGCAGGGGTGCCGCTCCAAAACGTTAGGGGGGGGGGGATGAGCAGCAAATGCCAGGTCAACTATTATTCTCCTCTACGTTGCTACGCAAGATATAATTTTGAATTAAGTGCAAATATTCACGCCGGTGAGAATGTCCAACCAAATATTGTAATAACCTTTATTAAACAATTAACAAAAGAGAATTTGAATGTCAGTTTTGAAAAAAATACCAGGGAAATACACAGGTTTGATTCACGTGGTATATCTCTCTGGTAGATCAGTAGACAAAAATTGAGAAGTTCTTAACAATTTTGAAAAGGATCAAAATAGAGGGTAATGGTCGTACTATCATATTCATCTGATCAATGAAAGAGCGCATTGGCATCATCAGCATCTGATTTTTCTGTTCTGAATTAGTGCCATGAACTGGCTGTTCGATATAACGGGCATACAGCTACATGAAAATAAGAAAAACAGGTAACTATAGGTTTCAGCTTCTATGAACGCAAGGCAGATACCGTCTTCCATTGAAAGGAGAGGACCATTATGGAAACAAGGTCTTCTGAACCTTTTAAATGTTATCCCTGCCAACTTAATCAGTAGGGGTTTTTTGCTTTCTATTCTTTTTTTTTTAATTACTGATATTTTATTTTTTACTCTTTAAAGTAACTTATATATTTTTTGTTTAATTTTGTAAAGTAATTTTTATCTTAAAAATTGTAATTTTGACTCTGTACAATTGTACAATTTATTAGTTATTTGGTTTAGTCACCATCATGTGTAACGGTGCTTTAAAGTTACATAAGTTTATGACAGATTGCCTCCACTACTTCAATACTTTGGCTTTTCTTCTAAATAGCTTTATCCAATATTTCCCATAACTTTCATTTTACATTTATTAGAGTTTGGAAAAATTAAAATCTGAGAAAGTTGCATGCAGAACACTGTCACTACTTTCAGATTCACAGAATTTAAAAATTGTTTTTAATTCGCTGGAAGGAAATAAAGCCCTTTGCTTCCTAGGTGAGTATTTACTACGTTTGATACAGCCATAGGCATATTCTGATAACTCATTGTGTAAAGCTGTTGTTTTGTAGTGTTGTGATACAGTATACATATGCACTCATGTACTAATAAGCAATGATGATGAAGGGAATATCAACGTTATAAGAACCCACATTCTTATACGATATCAATAGTTGTTTTAATTTATGACTCGACGTCACTAGGTATTCAGTTGGATTCTGATAAGATAAGGCTAATGGGAATTTTTTAGCCATTACAAAAGATATTACAAGAATCTTACGTTACAACCCTTTATGCCAAGATTAGTTCATGAGCCTATGCAAGAGTAATGATATATTCATTGAGACAAGTGAAATGCCAGGCGGAAGATGTAATCTGCTTATAAAAATGACAGCCATGCTAAGGATCTTTAAAGAAAGAGACATACTGATATGTATATAGTTCTTTTCAAAACTAACATTTCAAATCCTCTCTTCTCGATGATACTCTCTAACTTTAATGGGCTTTGGATTGATGATGGGCCGGAGGGCATTTTTTCCTTGGTTAAGTCACTTGGCCCAAAGCGGCTGGTCTTCAATTGCTTAGAGCTGGATGTCGATGTCCAGCGGTGGGTGATTTGGAGCTAATGTGGCGACTAGAGAAAATAAAAGTATGCTAACATCGGAGGTCACCTAGCTCACTTGGTAGAGCGCACGCCGCGAAAGGGTGGATCACGGGTTCGATCCCCTGGTGGTGACATTTCTATTTTCTATTTCTCTAGTGTTCTTTCAAAACTAATGTTAATTTGTAAATATAAAGAAGCCTCCGACGTTGATATGTATTTTCTGATTTAATGAAGATCACCAGGTTTTAATTTAAAGCACTGATGGCCATTTACTTCCTATGCATTTTGATACTTCAGTACAAATCCATGTAATTCATGTCTATACCAACATGCGATGACTACCCTTTCGAATTACTTTTACTAATAATCTCAAATCTGGCAATCTGACGTAGAATAAAGTCAGAAATATTTTAAATTTAATGAGAGCCTTTTACTTTTATTATTATTCACTTTTTACGAAAGACACGGTATCAAAGCCTGTAGCACTTGAATCAATACAGTGCACTAAACATATATATTGAAAGACACTAAAGCAATAGAAAATATGTCATCACAGGAGGTGACCCACTCTTTTGTGACGTGTGCCCTAGCAACTGAGCTAGGTGACTTCCGATGTTAATATACTTTATTTCTGTAGTCTCCACATTAGCTTCTAGTCATCCGCCGGTGGACATCAACATCCAGCTTCCTCGTAATTCGAGACCAGCCTGTCTGTGCTATGTGACTTGACCAAGGAAGGACTGCCATCCAGCCCGTCTTATCTGTTCAAAGCCCATCGAAAGTCAGAAAGTGTCATCGAGAAGAGGGGATTTTAATAGTTTATAATGAAAAGACAGTAGAGAAGTAAAAAAACCACCTCACCACCAAACCAAGCTAGGCAACCTCTGATGTTAACATACTTGTCAAGTCACTTTTTTACCCTATGAATGTATGTATGCGTGTATTTATGCGTGTATAATAGGCACGCCCTGTGGAAAATTCTTGAAAAGCTAGGCTGTCCACCAATATTTGTTGATAAATTTAAACACCTGCACAATGGTATGAAAGCAAGAGTAAATGCACATGGTATTCTTTCAGATCCAATTAATATTGATAATGGTGTAAATAAATTTTAGGAAAAGTCACCAAATTTCGTGTCAATCGGGCCGGGCTTTAAAAAGTTATGAGCTGAAATGTGTAGCCGCGGGCCTACAAGCCCCCTCCTATGTACGATAGGGTTAAAATCGTAAAAATCTTGATTTGTAGGGAAAGACCGGATGTGCGGTAGAAAATGACGGAATACAAAGTTTTGCTACCATGCAGCTGCAAAACCTGACATACTTCCGAATCAGAATACATGCTCAATATCTAAAAGAACTCAGAGCTGAAAGCAAAAGTGAGTATAGACAAAATTTGAATAAATTCATATGTTGACGCAAAACATAATCCCCTTGTAAGGTAAAACAACTGAGAGCTGGTAAGTCATTCAGAACCAAAACTTGTAAACTGCAATTTTGGCTTTAGAAATGTTGTGCTATCGGGTTTATACTAATACGGTAGATTATAAATAATTGCTCAGCCCCCTGTGGTGATAGCAATACCTTAAACGCTGCTGACGATAAATTATATATAATTCGCCATGATTTCCGTAAGATGACTAAAAGTGCCGACAAGTTTCCGAACCCATACCGACTTAGAACAGATTAAACAGCATCTATTGATAAGTGTGAAATCGGAAATTGACTGAAGTTGAAACCGAACTGAAGCCGAAACGACAACGCATTAGACCCGAAGAGAGGCCGAAGTTTAGCGGTAACGAGGAGGAGGTATTTAGTGAAATGAACAACTTTGCAAAGCATAATTTAAGAGTTTCGGTTCAATTGATGAATATAAAGGAAACCGTTTTCTGTGTATTTTGCTATAATTTGTAAACTAATATTTTATTACAAGAAAACTAGAGAAATAGAAAATATGTCACCACCGAAGATCGAACCCGTTAACCAAAGCTATCGCGGCGTGTGTTCTACCAACCGAGCTAGGTGACCTCCGATGTTAACACACTCTATTTCGACCCCCAAAGGTGACTTGTTTTCTATTTTCCCAGTGTTCTTTTCGAAAACTGACGTTTCAAATCCTCTTTTCTCATTGATACTTTCTGACTTTCAATGGCCGGATGGCAGTCCTTCCTTGGTCAAGTCACATGGCGCAGAGAGGCTGGTCTCAAATTGAGCTGGATGTCGATGTCCACCGGTGGATGATTTGGAGCTAATGTGGCGACTAGAGAAATAGAGTGTGTTAACATCAGAGGTCACCTAGCTCAGTTGGTAGAGCGCACGCCGCGACAGCCTGGGTTGACGGGTTCGATTCCCTTCGGTGACGTAATTTCTATTTCTCTAATAGTTAAATTTTGAATTAAAAACTGACCCCCCCCCCTTCCTTATTAACCCGACAAGGGGAGCGTAAAAACGTAATCAGAATTTTTCTATGCTTTATGAGATACAACCTAGTAACTACAGATGTAAAAACATATTGTATTAGTTGTAGTAGAAGGGAAATGTTCTTATTTTAGTTTATTTCTCACCCAAAACCTATTATGGCCATAATAGGATTACAAAACCAAGAATCTATGTCTAGCAGAAAAGAGAGTGGCAACAATGGGAAGATAATGGAGTTCCGCATACCTGTTGGCAAATACACGCATCCCCATCTATTTCTTTAGGTCCAAAAATGAAGAAAAATCACTATTTAGTAAATTTCATGAAAACATGGCAGGTCAAGATACTAGTTTTTGATAGAGGGACAAAATCCCTTCCAATCAGTCAAAAGACCCTTCAATGTAAAATTTTTACCTAATCATACATTTGAGTTATTCATCGTTATATGATCTGAAAAACTTACAGATTTACAGCTTACCTGCAAAATCTAAGCAAACTATATAGCTTGGTTCAGTGGATTTATCTTGTTACTTTTGGTTACAAGATGATTTATCTAATAGCTACCTTATTTGGTTTCCATGATATTTACCTGTTCGTTTTTTTTCAACAGTAGGAGAATGAAGGGTGAAGGGAGAATGAGAATGATGTCAAAATTGCTTTGTCGTATCTACAAAACCTTAAAACCAACCCTGTGCAAGGAACCAATTCTGATTAATAATAATAATAACACATTTTTATTTTTCTGTTCCTGTTTTTCCAGTGATGTTTCTGTCTCCTAAGAAAACATGTTGTGTAAGATTAAAAGTTGTGTAAGATTATAAGTGTATGAGGGGGGTTTTACCCCTCCTAAGTACCTTATTCTTCATGGTAAAGTTTTTTAATGATTTTAAAAAGTTTTTATTGTTCTAATTAAGCGGCCATTGTGTTTCAGGAGTCGTTCTTAATACAAGACTCAAAATGTTGACTAAAATAACTACAAGGACTTTTAATTAAGGTATTAATTAAGGACAATATTCGCCCCACAAAAGGCTATAACGTGTAAATGAATCTAATAATAAATAAGATGGCATGGATATATCTAAATACATCCACAAAGATACAATTACAATATATCTAAAAAACAGTAAGATAAGATTAAGCTTACTTGGATCCGTGTTTTACTTTGATTAAGCTGCACACTTAATTCACTTATAGTTTCGGAATCTGGAAAGTGAGTCTCTTCGAACACTACACTTTTCCAGTTCTCTTAAAAAGGAGCTACAGGGAAAAATATAAATAATTAATCGATGAAGAAATACGTAACTACGTTCACGTCTTAATTATAATTGGATTTGATTTTGTAAATTTGGAAACTGTTTAGTCCCATACACAAAGCGCCTTAATGTAAGATATTGTATTGTACTGACATACGCATAAACGTCACAACTTCGTTGTGTAGCATTATGATTTTATATGTAGTCAATGAAACTACAAAACCGGTTAAATATAGTCCTTTCACAGCCATACAGACTGTACATTTTTGAGTTGTGGTATCTTGCATAACCCATGACTGGGCTTCATCACATCAACACGTTGACTCCTATACCTGAGAGTCAGCCTTCTCTTTGGCTTATGAAATTAACTGGGGGATTGTTAACCCCTAAAACAAAATGACGTTGCTCTTCTTACCCCTTATGGAAGTCGTGTATTTGACGAATGCATCCAAAGATAACACGCTCCTTCCCTTTCAAAGGCTCTGGCACTGATCCTTCTGTTAGCGCAGGAATGTAAAGCTGAAAGAAAACAAACACAAAATTAAAAAAAGTAGGATACGTCAGCCATAATTTGAACTTACTAAACTTCAACAATTGAATAACGGGAAAAGTTTAGGAGATAGAGCAACTTTCCATGGTCGCGTTTTGAGTTGGAGGTAATCCACAATACTTATTAGAAATTGTACAGGCCAAGGCCATGTAACAAGCTCCTAGGCGGTCATAAAATGCTGCTTACTGTCTGATACTTAGCTCGGAGTTTGGATAAGCACTTACAAACAAAGGAGCTAGTTAATGAAACATAGAGCTTTATGATATAAAGTCCTTTTGCAGTGTAAGAAGTTTGCTCCAGCCTTTACCCCCCTCCTCCCAATTTGGCAAGACACATAAGACGGTCCATATCATTCCCAAGGAATAAATGCCTGATTATCGTTATGGATCAACACTCATTACACTTCAATCGAAAGGTAACTGTACTCGTTAAGGTCAGTTAATACTTCACTTCAAGCTGGGCCTTTCTCCTCACTCACACTTAATGAGAGTTCGCTCGAGGTACAATTAAAACCCTGCCCTGCAGGTTGCAGCGACAAGAAATTTATGTTCATGAGAAAGTACAACTTGAAGATGTCTGTGATAACCAGAAGCGCATTTTTTAGAGTTACAATGCCATTTGTTAGTGATATGTTCTGCAGCTTTTAAATTTTACATGAAGCTACAAACGCGATAATGAACCTATGTAAGAAAACGACATACATATATACATACATACATATATACATACATACATACATACATACATATATACATACATACATACATACATAAATACGTACATACATACATAAATATATACATACATACATACATACATACATACATACATGCATACATACAAACATTAGACTAGTGCACTATATAGTTTTAATTGCATCATATTGTGCCCTGTCTGTGTCTCTGACTGTTTGAGTTTCAACATTTCGTACAGAATGTAGATGCTTTGTTGTTGTCATTAGCAGGGGCAACATGCTATATGTGCTGTGTCCCACTTTTTATGTGATACTCTTATTGGGTTTGTTTCCTTATCGCATAAGAAAATTTTGAATGCCTGGTATCTCCCACTTAGTAAAAGGACAAACATTTGTGTACACTGTATGAAGTTATCTACATGATGAAACTTATTTATACGAATGTATGATAAATCTTATTTTGGATGCAGTTTAAGCATGATACACTGCAGCGCTTCGGATTACAATAAACATTTTGGTGGGGAGGTGCTCTACTAAAACGTAACAATACGGAAAAGTGCTCAAGTTATCAAAGTAGATACAACAAAGAAGAATGGAGTTGCTGATAATTGCATACATCGAAGAAATACCCAATGAATTGTTGTTTCGGCAACCGATAGAAGGAAGGACTCAAAGAGCCAGAAGTACAATCAATAGCTTAGATAACCTGTTCCCGAACTCAGGTTTAAAAACGTAGTAGATCAAACAATAATTATGCGAAAAAACTGCCCTTTGATGATAAATGCCCCTCAAGTAGAATTGAATGATAAATCAGGGGCTCAAATGTTAAGTGGATTTTGTGCTTTATCGAATAATGAAAGCTTTTCAGATACCATATAAGTTTCAGTTTTTTGTTCTTAATGCATTCTGTTTACTACCAGTAGATCTTGCATATGTGGGAGAAATGCCCTTCATTTGGTGACTGCAAACGATTACTTGTATTGTGTTGCTTTTCCTCATTTGCAGTATTCAGTTAATAAAACTGGTAATAGCCTTGGCCAAGCATTGTTTCATTCAAGATACCAAGAGATAAATAGTGAGAATGAGTTTTGGATTCCTGAAATTTTCATTAGTCGTTCCGTTATTTTTTGTGTCTTTGTATTTGCCCTAGTTTTTATAATTTTTAATACATCACTGCTGTAGTACTGCTGCTGCTGCTACTACTACTACTACTACTACTACTACTACTACTACTATTACTACTACTACTACTACTACTACTACTACTACTAAAAGCATTGATAATTGTAGTCGAAACGCTGTATGAACCGGACTTGAATGTTTTATCTCTTTTTATTAAGTCGATGACTTTTCAAATTCTGCGAATATTAATACGGCTCACAATCCATTACTTCTATAAGCTTTATAGGTCATCAATTTAATAGATTATTAGATAATTCATCAGCTGCGCATTAAAGGAAAGGTTCGTCCGCAGTTGTTGGCCAAATGAAATTTGAGTAGTCATAAAAGTGGAAGTGAGAATTAAGTGTAATTAAACTTCACAAGTGAGGCGGCCGATTGTTGGGCAAGTAAATTGGAAGTTTGGAAATGAGGAAAGATTCGCGAATAGAAAGTTCCAAATTAGGTGGAACGTGGGACAAGATCATAAAGTCGTCAAAAGAAACATCATGTCAAGTATTCTTACTGTATTATGAAAAAAGCGGAGTATGTTGGGCTACTGAGAGGTTTTCTGTTAAAGCAAAAGTTCGGATGAGCATAGGTAGGAGTATTCATATGGCGACGGGTTAAAAATTAAATTCTATCCGCAATTGTAAATGATAATTTGAAGCCATTAAGCCATTAATTGTAAAATGGGCTTTGATTGTTCTCTTAACATGCCCCCTGAATCTTTAGTCCATTAAATAAATCATGTGCACATTTGTCAAGTGATTTCGTAAGAATATCAGCTAAATTATCAATCGTTGGAATGTATTCATACAAAATATCAAGTTGTTCGTGCGCAAAATGATATCTAACATCAATATGTTTCGTTTGTTGATGCTGTTTCGATCGTTCAGATGTTAATGCTATCGCTCCTTGGTTGTCACAGTACATTACTTAGTGTGCTTTCTGAATAATGTCCATATCTGAGCATAAATATCGTAAATCTTCCAGATTGTTTGCCCAATCAGTGAAACCTTTCAGTTGGTCGTATGTGGGTTTAAATACAAGCTTGTAACTCTGTGTGGCATTGAGATATCGAAATACTCTTTTCACATCTGCAACATGCGCTTCTGTTGCCTTTTCTAGATGTCGTGACAGTTTCGAAACAATCCAGTCAAACTTGGTATTGTCTGCTCGTCTTCTCTTGGATGAAGAATCAATCCTTTCTCTGCGGGAGTACTAGCCGGTTTGCAATCTGTCATCATAAAGCGTTGAAGAATAGCTTTTAAATAGCATTCCTGACTCATCTGGTAATTTCCATTGTCTAACCTTGTGAAATCAATTGCTAGAAACCATTGTAATGGTCCCCGATCGTCCATACGGAACTCTCTGTGGAAACATACGAGGTAATCAAGTAATCATTTGACTCCTTTACAAACAATACCTAATTAAACTTTGTGCATGGTCACATTTATTTTCACCCCCTAATTTTGAAGGCTTATTTGTGATTTCCCCCATAGGCCATTTAATTAAGACGTCCTCTCTTTATGAAAATCAAGAAAAATGTCCACCCTCCTGCTTATTCGACCCTCCTGCAATTAAACACAACAGAGTACTTAACACTATTATAATAAAAGGAAACCCTTATAACCAAGAAAAGTACAAATTTTTAGATGTCTCTTGTTTGCAGCTTGTATCCGGTACCATATTAATTCAGGGAAACTTCCATTCCCAACATTAACTAGATTATTTACCACAATCTGGTTTTTATTGATACATAAGGAATCCTAAAAATCTGAATCTCGATCTTTCCTTTTAAGCCTGGTTCACATAGGAGTAAAATACGTCGCTTTGTCTAAGACGAGGAGCAAACAACGAGATTGTTTTACTTTACTTTTGCTGATTCACATGCCCGATCCAGTCATTGCAAGCGCAAATAACCAAAAGGGAGCATTTCACATCACAATTTTATTGACGGGGGTTTACATCCCTCTTGCTGATTGTGACACTTCGGTCTACAGACTTCAAGAAATATTTATCACGCCCAGAATACGACCTCCGTCCTTGCTTAGGAACCTCATCTCCCCTTGGTATCAAATAGCTGTCAAAATTTGCACCTGTTATCGTCATCATAGAATTTCTGGGTCAGAAAAAAAGAGGCGCCAGAAATTCAAGTGATAGTCGGAGACAACAGAGAAAACTCGTTGGAAAAAGAACAAAATGTTTTGTTACTTTCCGACGACTTTTGCTTTTGCATATGTCAATCAATTTTTAACTTTCAGGGCCAAGTAGTAGCGTTCGCATGCAAGTAAACCTGCCTTTAACATGCCAGACGCTTGTCAGGCGATGGGTTTTACTTGTATGTCAACCAGGCTTCAAAGGCAGAACAATACGCGAATTACATCATTGTTCTGAGATATGTGGGGATTCCCCATCACTAATGGGTCTTGTAGATTCGAGTCGCACAAGTTTCACTGCGTCATTTGAATGTAATTACAGTATGAATGCCTCCAACTTTTGCGACTTTGAAATCGCAGGATGGGAAAGTCGACTTATTGTTTAGCACTTTAAGAAACAAAAAAAATCTCTGAAAGCGGTTTAGACAGTTTGACAACGGGTTATTTCACGAATAGGCTAACCTGGAACAGCGGGTATCCTAAATGAACGGAAGAAAAAAAAAGCGTCCGAAATAAACGGTGTGGGTGAAAAAAGTTTCAAAAATAAATAAACGGGGTGACTGGAATAAGCATGTCTTAGGTGGAAATTTTCTTGTAAATTAAGTCCCAGGACGTTTATTCAGGACACAAGAGTATACTGATGTGTTCTGGGGGGAAGGGGAAGGGGGCAAAGAGTGAGTTAAGCTTGGATACTACTCGCCATAGTAATCATGCAATGGCAGGTGGTCATTTTCGAGTTGAAAAACCAACAGCGTTTGAATGGAAAGGGTGGTTAGGACAAGAACACTTCAAATTCATATACTATCCTCACCTATTGGATATTTATGCTTGTCTGTATCGATCCCTGCGTAGATGACACCATCAAAAAGATCGTTCATGATTTGAGCAAGAG
Source organism: Alatinidae sp. Z8VKAUB7J3 (assembly GCA_010016025.2). Lineage (NCBI taxonomy): Eukaryota > Metazoa > Cnidaria > Cubozoa > Carybdeida > Alatinidae > Alatinidae sp. Z8VKAUB7J3. The sequence goes on from JAAAKM020073195.1 coordinate 95,093,883, forward strand.
CCTCTGCAGAAAAAAAATATAGAGGAGACATCATTATCGTCAGGAACAATTTGCCAAGGGTTGACCGGCATTTTCTTACGTGGAAAATTCCAGTGGAGTTTTCCAGACTTTGTAAGATTGGGAAAGTTTCTGAAGTTGGCAATATCAGACAAAATCATCAAATTTCCATCACTGATGATCGATCAATGATGGCCTACCATCGATGCTCGATCACCGACGGCCTATCACCGTCATTGCCAATGGCCTATCACTGTCAGCCTATCGCCAATGGCCCATCATGGTCGGCCCATCATGGTCGGCCTATCACGGTCGGTCTATCACGGTCAGCCTATCAGGGTAAGTCTATCACGATCGGCTTATCACCGAAGGCCTATCACCATCGGCCTATTGCTGATGGCCTATTGCTGATGGCCTATCACTATTGGCCTATTGCTGATGGCCTATCACTATTGGCCTATCACTATTGGCCTATCACTATTGGCCTATTACTGTTGGTTTATCACTATTGGCTTATCACTGATGGCCTATCAACTGTTCCAATAGCTTATCCCTGATGGCCTATCAACCACGGCCTATCACCAATGGTCAAACAGTTTTTTGTTCAATGTCGATCACACAAAGCTATCCTATCACCAAAGGCCTATTGCCAACGGCCTATCAATCATGGCCTATCAATTATGGCCTATCAATCATGGCCTATTAACATGGCCTATCACCGATAGCCTACCACCAATGGCCTATCACCAATAGTCAAGCAAATTTTTGCTCAAAGCAGCACATTAAGACACACTTACATGCATCAGCTTTTAAGAACTTTTCCTTTCTTAATTACAAAACATGTTTACTCAAGTACTCACCAGCATTATGAGAATCACTCAGTACACACACACATACACACACACACACGCGCACAAACACAAACACACACAAACAAAGGGCATATTACTACTTTAGAACCACTCAGTGCATACACACACACACACAAACAAACAAACAAAGGGCCTATTACTACTTTAGAATCACTCAGTGCACACACACACACACACACACACAAACAAAGAATGTCTCCCTAGAAGATAACAGAATATGTTTAAAAGTTAGCACATTTTGCCAAGTTTCCGTGTGTTTGATTCCTCTCTCTGTGCTGTCTTTGTAGACTCGTTTTGGATGACGAGTACATGGCATCCGAGGGCACAAAATTTCCCGTCAAGTGGGCGTCACCGGAAGTTATACACTACACCAAATTCAGTAGCAAGTCGGACGTTTGGGCATTTGGTGGGTATACAACGATAACATTACCCTGTTAATGTATTCCAATGGTCGCATTGGATAAATCAGTCATACAAAGATATCTGTGTACGAGAAAGAAGTGCTGCGCGTGCGCTGAACTACATAGAGCGACGTTCCACGTCTCTGGGGACAGTAACAAAGTGAAAATAACTATATTTTTTACATACACGAGCGCACTTTTTAATCGCCCAATTTGTTCAAAAAGAAGAGGGTTCGGGGTTTTACTTTAATTTATTAATATTAAGTCTCCAAGAATTACAAAGTTTATGCCCGTTTCGGGGCCTGATTTTTTTAGTTAGTGATAATGGTGGTCTTGTATGGCTTTTAGTTTGTTTTCCAGCGTATTCTTTGAACATAGCTTTTGGTAACAACTTTGCAAACGATCTTTTCAGTTTGATAGCTGGCCATTGTTTCCACCTTCCCTCTTTCTCCCATACATTTGCTCAGCACATTTTATAGCTTTTTCGATAATGCCTTATTCGATAAAGACACTTTACGAGTTGAGCAAGTTTGAGTAAAAAGTCGCATTCTTGTCGTACGCCCCTTTTTGTTGTCACGAGCCCATGAAGGTCTTTATCAATCCTTTTGCTTTTTGGAGTTGAAAACTGTAAGACTCTGAGATTCTAAGTAATCATGTTGTGACCTCCAATAACTGCGCCTTTTTGGGTCACAACATAAAAGCTCAGACACAATGATATCACTATAGAAATGGAACAAACTGGAGTAAAAGTTACATCTTTGTCCTACGCCCTCAGGTCCCTAGCAGTTTTTTTGTTTGCACTTGTATTTTAGTAACACTTTAAGAGATTAATGAAGTCTATGTGGCTAGGTAACTGCAGTTTTCATAGGAATTTTTGAGATATGATGATGTAAAATTTGATTGTGACGCCATAAGAAAATGATGTTTATGGGCAACACCATACATCTAAGGGAATTGCGTCTACACTGATACTGTGGAAGCGGAAAAGTGAAAAACGAAAAAGAAAACTGACTTTTACCGATGTGAATGCAAGGGACAATGGTTTAGAAAGGGGAGATCTTGGGAAGGCTGCGATGGACAGTGTCTACTGGAGAAGAGTTCTAAAAGACATATCGACAGTAGTCGCAAGATGATGATGATGAAGGGAACATTAGTCTGCTTTGTCCGGCAGCTAAATTAGATCTTATTATAGTAAATGAGTCAAAAGTAACACATCAATTTCTTGGAGGTCAGGCATATTTTTTAAAATACTTAAAATCTTTTGAAAAAATTTGGTTCGAGGGACTCTTTACCCTATTTTCCACTAGCGGGAAACTCGGACAAGAAGTATTCTTGTTTATAAATAAACATAAATATGTTGTTTGATAGAAAGTTCTTAATCTGTGGTGTCATAATTACAATCGTGGAAATTTGCCTCCTATTACGATTTCAGTCCAGACTTTCCTCCAAAGTGGACAATTTCTTCATACGAATGCAGTGATCAGTGTCTGGCGAAAAAGTTTAGCAAAATAAACCCGTTGCTTAACGCAATATTCAAATTTTGAACCACTAACCAACTTATCAACTCAATACTACTGGCTAATATAAGTCACGAGATCAACAACCCTTTATTTTCTATTTGTTGTCTAGGCACAACAGTATGCACGAAAGGACATAAAATAGATCTAAAGGCTCTGCGTGTCCAGAAAAGTTAGTTCTGTCACTTAATTGCCAATAACGACTTCTGTCCGCTCACAATGTCTCCCTTTTAAGATCTTTTTGCACGGAGACTATCACGGATTGTGATAAAGTGCAATGCCTTGACAAAAAAAGCCGAAAAGGAAAAGTAAAATATTTCGTGCAGCAAAACCTACTCGAGCAAACACAGATTTCTGATTAAACTTGTGCTTGGTGAAATAAGGCTGTAAAACAAAAACGTCTTAGTTCAACATCGCTAAAACAGATGGTGTCACTTGTATAAAAACAAATAACTTGCGTGATAGAAATAGGAAAAGGTCAACTTTGTGGTTCATCATATTACAAGTCGAAAGGCATCAACATCTGCTTCCATCTCAGTCATTGACGCTTTTAGAGGTCTGACTACCCAAGGATTGTTGGTTTTGTAGAAATTTTGTAAAGCATACTATTGTTCCACTATGAAACTGCACATTTCAGCACCGAAGAAACCGTAGTTTTCTAGCACCTTAAGCTCCAAAATGTACGGCAATTTCATCATGATTAATAGTCAGACCCGTGTCCAGGGTTAAATATTTCCAGGGGCTTTTTTGACTTCTTGACGATCTGAAATTGCAACTGCGGAAGGAGGGACTACAGATATTTGAGTCATGACGGCCTACAGAATAGTTTGGGGAGTTAAATCCGTTTACACTCCTCTAAAGCTATCGGCATGCAGATCGTTTTAAGAAATTGATTCTTGTCGCAATTATCAAATTGATCCTGCTTTATGGTTTAAAAGCTGGGACAGCCACCCACATCAGGGGACAGTGCTTGATGAACGTTAAAAACGTATGCTTAAAGAAGCTATAAATGCTACATGGAAAGATTATTTCAACAAATACATTTGGCATGCAAGACTTCCTTCCATCTGCACGAAGGTAAGAAATCGTTGCCCTCAAATGGCCTTTCACTATGTCCATATAAAGGCCTAGCGGCAAGCAGCCTCATCTTATGGGATTCGGCTCATGAAATGGCTACAGGTGGGGGGCAGCATTGCATATTTATTGACTAACGAAGGCGTATCAATGACCCTGTTTATACAGGTGCGGTTCCATCAGCACCAGTTTGGGTCCATTTATAAAGATGTTCGAATTCCAAAATGGCCTCGCGTTAACAGTTGGGATCGCATCCAATTATTACTTATCGAAAATGAGATGTAAAGTCCTATTCCAGTTTAGATCTGAACTCATGTAAACAGGTAGCTGAAATCATGTCCTACATGGAGAGTCGTGAGATCTGGCGTGCTATCAATTCGCAGGAAGAACCCCATATCACATACAACTACCAGTACGTTTAGATGAACTTGGAGGTTTGGTTCACAGTATTCTTGATCGGCATGTTGATTTTTGCTGTTTGAACATGTAGCCGTGTTCACAAATAGTGTAGGCATGGCCGTCTTGTTCATTACAAGGACTCGAATGAACTGTAGTTGATCCACTAATCTGATTTTTGTCAACATTTTGTGGATTGAGCGGGTATCAAAAACGGGGCTCTGCCAGCCGCAGATGTAAGCAATAGTAAACCGTCATCAAAAATGATTTGCAGCAACAGACGTTTATCAGCTACTGCTATAGTGCCAGGTTTGAAGTATGTGCTATAGATCTGTAGACCCAAATCTTCCTATTTCATTTAGAACAGGTATTGCATGACGGCAATTAATGAGAGCTCACCTTCTATTGCTACTTCCTGCCAAAACGAGAACAATAACATAGGTGATAAAGAGCAGAAGCTTTCCGTACCAGTCCCCTTCTAGTTACTATGGTTTGGCCGAGTTTGATAGATGATCTGATCTGGCATCCTCGAATTTATAAGCACGATTGAGGCAAAATCCTTCATGTTGTAGGGAGGGTGGCAATATGACAAATCTTTTCTCACCCGTCTCATAAATTTCAAGAATACTGCACTTTCATATGGTTATGGGGACATAATTGTTTATTAAATGAAACTATTCTAACAGTACTTTTATTTAGAAAACTAAGTTTTGAAAACTTTTCATTGGATACAAATAATACCATAAGTCAGGTGACAACAAACCTACCCAGGTATCTCCTCCTCAAGTATAACCCTAGTTAAATTTCTGTCGAGTTATAAATCTATATTAACTAAAGCACTATACGAAAATGTATATAAAGAAGAAATTCAAATTTAGTTCGTATATTTTTGTGGTTACCTGGAGAGAGAGAGGAGGAGGAGGAGGGTGCGACTCTTGTATCTTCTATTCATGTCAATAACCAACTCTTTTTCTACCCATAGCATTTTTTTCTTCCAATACCGTCAAAGAATTTAAAGAATAAGCTACGTGGAATTAGATGTTGCTTTATTTCAGGCTTTTAACCGAAACCATCTGTATTCCGATCAACTGAAAGATTCTAGGCGTGAAATTGACAAAACCAGCCCACCATTGGAAAGAGAGCTGTTAACGTAGTGTTCTGATACTGATTTAAAAGGAAATGGAAAAGACATGAATTTAAGCTGACAGGTCTGCCATAAGCACCAAATACTCAAATTTAAGGGCAGGGAGCCTCCACGGGCCCCTCCAGCAATAGCCCAGGTACGCCACTGTTTTGCATAGAAGAAATATGACGCCGTTACATACTTTGTCCTTGCCCTTTGATTGCAGATTGTAACAGACAAAGTCTCCTTTTAACGTGGTTGAAATGAGTCTTCCTTTCAGTTCCGCGAGGCATGTTCCCGTAGCTATAGTACGCATGTGTAAATTTGGTTCCCGGCGGAAAAAATCAGTTCGTACGCAAAATTCTGCCTAGTGGAAAGTAGCCATCACGTAACCTGAGCACGTATTTCATAAGAGTTGGACAACGATTTCAAACTGATCCACACGCCAACAATAAAAAGGCCTGTACCGGTTGTGATGCAGGCTACGGGCTCCCTAGGATTTATATCAATTCCACTTGCGCAACATCGTGGATAGTAATCTGTACTGAACTTAATTGAATTCTTCTGACACCATGTTATGATCAGCCGCATTGATCAAGAGAGAGAGCCAGCGTGTTACTCACATGTTGATTGTTTCTTGATTGAGATTCATCATACATGTATTACATAATTACAACTAATCATGTAGTCGAGGCTACTTCCATATTTGGAATACTCATGACAATGCTGATCTAAAAACAACTGGTTAAATGCACCAGACAAATCAAGAGCAGAAAAATGTTTAGGCTGTGGTCCATTATGCGTAAGTCTGGCAAGCATGTCTTGCACATTTGGGAGCTAATAACCCTCATCTTCAATCAGATCATTGACCTTCTTATAATCACCACGCACACGGATACTGTGGTTTCTGAACATGAACAGTAGGAGAGGCCCACTTAATGTATGAGACTGACTGTAAAATTTTATTCCTCTCTAAAGTAGCGTATTCTTTCTCTACCTGCAAGCTTAAAGCATACGAAAAAGGGCGTGCTTTCTGAAATATAGGCATAGCGTTAGCCCTCTAACTTGATACTGGCCGTAAAATTACAGATACCATTACCCTGACTAGCAAATAGTGATGAATGGCTTTCGATTTACTCATTCAAAACTGTCGGATAATCAGCTGTAGTAGACAGTAAAGTACCTGTACTTGGTATCTGATCCCTATTTGAAACAATCGTATCAACATTAACACTAAAAATGAATGACCAGTCAAAACGAAAATTAAGTATCCAATCTCGGCCTAGCAAACAAGGTCTGTTACCTATGACAACAATAAATAAGATCCAGATCAACTTGAGGCTGATCTTAATATGACACAGGAACTGTAATATATCCTAATATCAGTACAACATATCATGAGTAACTACATAATGATGCTGCAGTCGTATTTAATTTAAACGAAGAAAAATGTTTACGATACTAACCCTCGGAAATAATAGAACGAGAGGCCACGGTATCTTAAGTGGACACTACTAACATTGAGTTGAACAGAATACAGTTGTACTCGCGTCTCCGATAAATAAAAAGTCCAAGCGAATCGTCAACATTGTCTGTATCTTGTACTTATTCCGTCACTAAGTTTTGTTTTGGTTTTGTGGCTCCACTGTTTCTTTGACTTTTTACCGGAGCGTGGTTCTTCGTTGCGTGGATGGATAATAAAATAGGGTAAAGTGGGTACGAGAGAAGTGGAGGCCGACCCAAATGAAATAAATGAAGAACTAAACAAACTGTTGGACAAGAAATCTAAAATAATAATAGTCAAAAGTTGAAAGGTGGAGTTTATAATACATCTTTCCACCTCAATAGTGATTTACGGATCCAAACTTAAAACTGTGTACGTTATCCTGTGCATCTATATCAGTTTCCACTTTGAATATGTGGTGGTTGAGATATTCTTTTTCAATGCAGTTGTAGAAGACAGTAGTGGTGGCATCGGGAAAAGGTGGTGGGGTTATTCTTTTTCAGTGCAGTTTTGAACAATGGTGGTAGGGGGTATCTGGAAAAGTACCCAGAATTCATGTCGACCACGAAATCTGTATATTGGAATTCACAAGGGAGCCCTCCTACAAGTTCCGTCTTGTCTCCAGTAAAGAGGGTAAACGTGGATTAATGTTGGCTGACCTTTAAATTACCAGCTGTTGCATTCTATATAACTACCAGACAAACACTCTGCGCTCTTTTCCACTATACAAAACAAATACAATGCGCAGGGTGTGTCCTTGATGGAGTTCTGCCATGCCTTACAGTAACGAGCCTTTTAAGCTTAGAGACAAGAGAAAGGGTAAGATACCTTGGAGGCACATTTATACCAGACAAACACTTAAAAGTGTCAGATTTAAACGTGAATGCGATAATCTCTCAACCGAGAACTCTCCGATACAAAAAGCTCGTCTTATTTCAGAACTTCTTAAACGAATACGAAAACCACCAAAAAAGCTAAACAAAACTAAAACGTAAATAGAGCATACATAAAGATACCATGCAAAAAAGATATCATACTGCTGTTAAGTAAGCCTCGAAACTAAATACAAACCTGGATGGATACAAAGAACTAATTAGGTCCAAAGTATATAACGTAACATACAACAAAAGCAGTGATAGTTATGACATCTCATTTTGTAATTGATAATATTAGACCAACAGAACCTGACTTTGCGGGCTTAAAATAAGATCTGCCATCTGCTTCAGAAATAGCAAAGTTATAACCCAAAATAGAACTAGGGCACTGGGCATATCTCATAAACAAGAAAGACACTTTTGGACGTACTTAATTTCCAGACCGAGTTACACCAAACACGTTCTTTTACAACTGAACCAAAGAGAGGCTGATAATTAAATTGGTCCGGGTTGTTTCTCTTTGCCAACCGTTACTCCTCCGTAACACCCACGATTCATTGCATGGTTTATGGGTAGCCAGAATTAGTGGCGTATGTGGAAATTGGTGAGCCCTTATGTCTTCCGATTTACCGAATTCTACTCAAAAAGTACATTGCCCGCGGGAATGGTCAGTCCTTTGACCTCAAGAACTTCCCCGTATACTCCAAAGAAACGGAAAGGACTAATTTCTACATGGCAGTGGTCCGCGATCTTGGCTCCGCAAAGTATGTCAAGGGATGTGGAACCTATTAAGGATTTTGATGTCGCTTTATAGTAAATAATGCTATACATTGTTGTCTTATCTTAGAGAGTGACATCGTATTTGACCATCAAGGCCCATGAAGAATTAGAAGAATACCGGGAAACTTGCTAGAAGATATGGGATTTAGCATATATTTTAAACACATACATTGCCAACTAATGAGTGATTACTTTTGAAAAGATCACTAGAAAAATAGAAAATATGTCACCACTAGGGATCGAACCCGAGACCCTCGCTTCGCGGCGTGTGCTCTACCAACTGAGCTAGGTGACCTCCGATGTTAAGATACTCTATTTCTCTAGTTACCACATTAGTTCCCAGTCATCCACCGGTGGACATCGACATCGACAACTCTGCCCCATGTGACTTGACCGAGCAAGAACTGCCCTCCGGCCCGTCATCAATCCAAAGCCCATTACAGTTAGAAAGCACCATCGAGTTATCAATGAGTTATTATTGTTTGGTAAAAGATATATACTTGAGAGAAGATCTCAAAATTTTATGGCTTTTCTTGAAGCCAACAATTATTATTTGATAACGTCACCACAAATTTAGGTGTCGTCAAAGTGTGATGAGCTAAATTTGTTTTTTTATAGGTATTATTATTATATAAAAACCTGATCAATCCGGCATTTTAAGGAACAAATTATCCTGCTTAATTCGTCGCTTTTTCTGTTGAAATACTCACACGTGAAATAAAGGATCATGTATTTCATACCACTGTCACCATCCAAGTGAATTAAAAACAAAAAGCATGCGGTATAATTGTTTCAAAATTGCCTCCTTTACAGATGGTGAATACAGCCGACTGATGAATAAAGAACAGAACAAAAACATTGCTTATCAAGAAATAGTGAAAACAAATAGCAGTAAGTCTTCATTGCCTTTGCATTGACAACTGTTTTAATTATATTTGTATGCACGATTATATGCTAATGGTTGTCATGGGACCTTTAAAAGTCGTTGGCGATAAACTTTTAACCAACTAATAAGGTCTAAGTAGAGGCAAACATACATAAAAGACGTTTGCTAACGCAGCTTACACATACAATTATTTAACGAATGCGATGCTCACGACCGCTAGCTTTTAAATACAGCTAAAGCAAGATAGGAATCGACTGCTGTGCAACATGAGAAGAAACACAATTCTTTCATTGTAAAGCTATCAAATTCACTTGTCTTTTACCCAAATCTTGCCTGATACATCCTATAGTGTAGACATTTTGCAGCGTCATTAAGAAAACACTGTATTAAGAAAATCGTTGCCACCACGTTACCAAGGTCACCAAAGCCTAACGGGTGTTTCTGGTTTACTCGCGTATAGCCTGTGGTGATTTCCGTTCTTTACATTGCCAGTACTAAAATGTAGACACTTCATATCTTAAATTGACTCCTAACAATACGATGTTACATGATCACTTCGATAAAACTTTTTCATGATAGGGCAGTAATATTGCACGAAATAGCGAAAACACTGTGTACTTAAAAGCTTTTTTTCGTCTGACACTCATCAGAGTACGAACGTCAGAATGACCGAAATGAATATGTCAAAGATTATGGCCAACTGTATTTTTGAAAGAGCCAATCGGAATTTGAACTGCCTGAACGAATTGTGCTTTTGAAACAATCAGCATAAAAAACAAGATTAATTGAATAGGCCTAGCGAGAAAACGAATTCTTTCTGTCTGCATAGCAAAGGTTTTCTTGCTTTTATGTGGAGTGACTCCAGTTAGGCTAAATGAAATGCAGACCTGGGCTTTCCTATGATACGGACGCATTCCTCCGAGTACACTTTTGCACAGTCTGGGTTCTCAAGCAAGTGCTGCCCTATGGCAGAGTCACATTGCTTAGTGGTGTTTTTAGTCTTTGAAACCCGAGGTGGTTGTTTCCGTTTAGGTGTTGATGTTTGGAGAATAAAGGATGGAACATGCTGCTTAATTCGGTCAATCAGGCTCAAAGTCGTGCGGCCAACGTATTCAGCCTCGATTAAAATTTACTTTTGAGAAGGAACACAACAACGCAGTACCGTTCCTTGCTGTTTTAATCGAAAAATAGGGTACTAAATTCGATACCAGCGTAGATAGAAAGCCCGCATTTTGCGGCCAATACATCTCCTTGAATTCGGTCTGCTCCAAAACGCGGAAAGTTAGCCTCATCAAAACTTTAGTTCACCGCGCTCTCATGATTTTCCCCGACACCAAATTAGAATCAGAACTCGAAGACATCATTGAAACTTTCACAGTTCTCCAAAGCAAAACGCTTCAGACGTAAAAAATGTCCTGTATACTTAAAACTACTGTGACATGGAAATGTTTCACTTCGTTTTGAAAATCAGATCAAAAAGGCCACAGGGAAGTGCTTTGGCGCTGTCTCTCCACATGTAGTTTACACAACCAAAAAAGCATTATCAACCAAGATCGTGTGCCTTCCACAAGTTCTAGCTCTGTAGTTTATTAAAAAGTCCAAATATAAGCCCTGGGCTTATGGAGGCTTGTAGGCATTTTTGGTGGGCTTACACGTTTTTTAAATAAGCAACTCAGTTGCTTAAGTGTGAGGCCTCGATTTGGTCCAAAATCTAAGCAACATGCTAAACAACTCGAGGTCTCAAATTTAGGAGGAACAATTTTTAAAACACCTGAAAAACAAATCAAGAAACGTTTTTTATCAAGAATTGATTACAAACTGTTGATATATAACAAATATCACACTGTTGATAATGTGTCAAGCAAAGAGATCAAGATTCAACCATCATTTGGTATTTAATCATTTGCAACGCAACGAAATTCGACGATACCTAAGCAACTTCTTAAGCAACTCCAAGCCTGATTTTGGAAAGTTGCTAAGCAACTCGAGGCCTGGCCCCGCAAATGGAGTTGCTTATAAATAAAAAAAAACGTGTATATTCGGGGTGCTGATATACAGGGGGACTTATATTCGGAGGGTCTGTTGGGTTAACAGGTGACTTGTGTATTCCCAAAAATTCACCATTTGGTGTCCAGTCAGAGAGACTAATAACAACATTTAATGCATAAAATCTCACAAACAACTGAAGTAAATACAGAGGCTCTATATATACTCGGTCCATGATGATTCAGTATCACTGCCCTCTGTACTACCAATTTCGGACCCAACGCACAGAATCCCAAGTATATGCACTGGGCTTATATTCGGCGAGCTTATATTGGGAAGGATGTTTTGGTTAGTTTACAGAGGGGCTATATTCGGGGGGCTTATATTAGGGAGGGCTTATGTTCGGGATTTTACGGTATTCTTTGAACCTAATGCTAAATTTATTTTTCTGACTGGTTCAAAATCTTAAAAGTTCTACCTGAAGTTACTATTTTGCCGAGTAAAATATTTGCCGTCTGTGATAACGTGCTAGTGTTAATGTTTTTAAAACAAGCTTGCACGTTTTTAACTGTGTGTTAGATATTAAGTATACGTAAACTGGTAAACTGATGATTTCCTTCTTTCTGAAAGTATGATTACTTTGTTTAACATTCGTAATAATAAATCCACTTTTTTGTTCTCTTTCCCAAGGCCAAAACAACGATTCACAGCCCTGCTGCAGCCACTGTCCAGATAACAGTGAAAGATATTAATGACAATAAACCATTTTTCCCTAAGACGCTGTATACTGGAAAAGTAGCGGAGAATACTTTAAAAAATAGTCCAGTAGTACAGGTGACAGCGAAGGATTTGGATCTGGTAAGAATATTGTTAAGAAGAGACACAAAATACGATTCATCAGAGGTTTCAGACACTATGCTAGTGAAGTTCAAAAAGTGAAAACATCCATAAAATCTCAAAATGGCCTTTTTATGGCACCAAGTGCAGCAGTCCAATATAAGTTATGAGTTATATACAAAATAAAATTGTCGGAAAACATAAGTGCCCAGGAAGAGGTACACTGTTGTAGACTATTGGAAAAACGTCTAACACGAAATTCGGGATATCAATTGAACCAAGACTTCCATGTCTCCATCGTATCATTCCCTGTGTGTAACAATCGCAAAAGAAATTGAGCTATTTTGAGCCCTCTGCTTTTCCAACTAAGGCCCAAGTTTCCAAACTATACAAGGTAACAATTGACAATCAAATGCGTCTCAAGAGAGAAGTTAGAACAGTGATAGAGGGTGTGAGCAAAAGTTAGTATTCAAAGGCAGCCCGAGGTTGGTAAGAAATATGCTTTCCTTGTCAAACATGAGTATGCTCTGTAGAGGTAGGTGCTCAAAACGGAAAAATTGGTTGTAGAAAAATGGTTTATGTAGGACGTTAAGGCAATTTGAGTCGAAATCACTTTAACCATTAGGAATCGACGTAGCATAGTGTAGTTGTATCATAAAATTATCACTCTTATTTTTACCAAGTTATTACTACATATACCTTTGCAATTTAACACCACTTTGAAGATTTAAGCGTACAAGCGATAGTTAAGCACGTACTGAAGTAGCCACCTACCCAAAGTGCCTACTACCGACGGCCAACATCTACCTACCTTCTTGCGCACGTACCTTCAAACGTTCTTGTAACCCTGGGACAAGCCACAACACTTTGCTTGATCGTCAGAGCTGCTTTCGATCTCTTTCCATTGGACACGGCATCCAGCGCAATACAATTTGAAAGTTGGCATCTCTGCAGCTGTGTGACGTGACACTAATCCTTCAAGCCTTTCAACAATTTGTTTGTACGGAGTCCGTCTCAAGTTATTTTGAAGAAAAAAATGTAGTGCAAATTAATTTTGCCCCTTCTTATTGTTTCGGAGTTTTTCTTTTGATTTGGTCGTTCGCATTATGTATTTTCACATTTCACCTACACTTAAACATTACAAATTTGTTCTTAATATAAAGTAATTCCCTTTTGTTATGTATGTCTTCTCTGTTGTATATTGTCTATAATTTTTTTTGTAACTACACTGTGTAGGTCATAAGCACTGGATCTTGGCTATAGCTTGGTCACCTAATGGAAAACGGCTTGCTTCTGGTTGCAAAAATAATGGGTTGTGGGTTCGAATCCCCTCAGCTCCATTAGTGAAAAAAGAAAGCAAGCTATTGTGGTAATGCTCCACTCCATGAAGTACTCAGCAGACACATATCATTTATTATATATATATCATGGAGTGGAGCATTACCACAATAGATTGCTTTCTTTTTTCACTAATAGAGCTGAGGGGATTCGAACCCACGTCCCATTATAGAGGAGAGTGGATTTGAAATGTCAGTTCTTGAAAAATACACTAGAGAAAAATATGTCACCACTGGGCATCGAACTCATGAGCCATGCTATCGCAACGTGTGCTCTACCAACTGAGCTAGGTGACCTCCGATTAGAGTATGTTAATAGTTCAGTTGATAGAGCACGCGCTGTGATAATGTGGGTCACAGGTTCGATCCCGGTGGTGATATAATGTATATTTCTCCAGTGTTTCAAAAACAGTTAGATATTCTTGAAAGGAGATAAGTAAGTTTGAAATGAATAATAGATAAAGGTGCACTTGGAAGTCTAATAGAAGGGGGGTTGGAATAAACGAGGGTTGAATTGGAAAATGATCAAAAACGTAATAATCGGGGGGGGGGCGGGGCGGAATAGACGTCAAGAATCAATGTTTAGAATCAACTGCAACAACCAGTTGCAATCGTTATCATCACACCGACATTACTTCACTTGTGTACAATTCACTTTTTACACTACACTTATTTTTTTATAAGAAACCAGTTTATAAGAGGCCAGGCGTCAATCCCTTCTATTTAGTACCAGAGAATAAGAAACTGCTAAGAAACTTCTCAAAAGGTCAATATTTTAAGAAACTTCGAGGGCTGGACGCTGGGGTAGTTTTTTATAAAAAAAATAAGTGTATTGTCTTGAATAATATCAGGCTCGGAAGCTGAGTTTAAACAAATGTCACCAGTTGAATACAGTTTGTGCAGAGCGCCCCTGCCAGAAGCCATTCCTCGTACATGAATTCATAGTTAATCAATATTTAAAGGAAAATTGCTAAGGTCGACCACGCTTCGCCCACCAAGTGTCGGCCACTGGTCGCGTTGAACTGTACGTTAAAGATATTCTCAGGTTGAGAAGATTTTATATTAGTTCACAGATGTAAAACCGGGGAGTGTTTCAATAAGACAAGAACAGCTGGTACTCTTGGGTGCCTGATAGACCAACCCTTTGCGCCCTTCTCTTCACATATGTTTTTGCATCCTTCTCTTCATATATATTTTTGCATCCTTCTCTTCATATATGTTTTTGCATCCTTCTCTTCAAATAGAAATCATCAAAGGCAACAATAACAATTGAAAAGACAGCATACATATCTTTTAATCATTATATCAAGATAATTTAATCTGTTAACTAGATACGCCGTGCCAAAGTTTTTACGTATTCAACAAATATTCTACATGATCAAATACTCGTTTCCTTTTCACATGCTTTATACAGTATTTGCCTTCTCCGCATTACACCATAAACATAAAGTACTTTTTGTACCGCTATTGATGCAAGTTAACCAGCAATACGTATACGTGGTACCTTATATTACAATGGTGTATATCTCTTACCACTGATGAATGGCTTATGATATACCAAGTTTTTCCATGAATATAATGCCTCGAGATTATGGAATTGAGCCTTACAGGAGATACGTCGGAAGAACGTGAATAAGGATCTGAGTCGGGCGGAGTATTAAGTAATTCTTGCAGCTTATTACTCTCACAACTTGATGACAACTCCTCCTTACCAAATAAATCATTACCAAATTTAACAATCTTTTAAGGTTAGGGCATAGAACATCAGGATATTTGTCATCGTCAGCAACTCGTTTCCAACGGTATATTCTGATCGGCGCTTCACTCCAAAATTTTAAGACCTCTTCCTTTCAGCTACTGGTCCAACTTCGTACTGCCAATTCACCAGTTGAGATCCATAGTATCCTAACCTAGCTAGTCCATTTTCGTGTTTACTTACTGTAGCTATGCAAGTTGTTGTGGCCCTGTCTCTGTCATAATTAGCAGAGTCTTTCTTTAAACTTTCCTTAAAGGGTTCACAGCGTGACTCAGTCATGTTTGTGACTTGGAGATTCGTGTTGCTCCAAACACATTGATCGGTGCACTTTTCTCTACCAATTAAGGTACAATGCAGTTACCTATATATGTGTGCACATTCTACGTACTCTAACCCAATAGAAAGTACTCAACACACCAGTCGTTTTTGTTGCACGAACATTGTATACACCGTCGACACGACTATAAAATAAGCAATTTAATAGCGGGGTGCTCACTTTGATCTTAACTGGGAACTTTTCTCTTTCTGGTAAATTAACAACAATCAATTAGTCGAGGTTGTAAAATGCCAACGTTACTGACGGCTGGTAACTTACAGTTGATAAATTTGCCAATTCCCTCGGGCTACTATCAGTTATCTAATAGTTTGTTTGTGGTACAAAACAAGAATATTACCCGAAATAGCGAAAACATTGTGTACTGAAAAGCTTTTTTCGTCTGACACTCCTCAGAGTACTAACGTCAGAATGACCGTTCCCGGATAGATTTATTTAACGCCAATTCTCGAATCTAACACGGAACATTTTATTGCATATTATAATTTTCTAACTAAACGAACATTCCAACTCCGCTTTTATTCGAACATTTTTATCTTGAAAATAACACTATTGTATATACTCTTTCTTATCACTTTTATATCGTTCACTCCTAGACTCGTTCTCTAGGAAAGGAGCTCTGTTGTGATTTAGTGAACTGCTAATGACATGTATTGTATTATCCACCCATCTTTAAGAAACCTGACAACAGTGATGTAATTTGCACAGGATAGCAATTTCCGCAATGCTTGATCTGTAGATTTCGGAATACACGCACTGACACTTGACGGCTTACACAACAAGCTGTTGGTAGTGAATTATTGTGCTCACTAATTTCGCTGCCCAGATAATTACAGCATGTCGCTATCATTGCGCGTACAAGCAAATACATATGTTACAGCGCATATACACGTAACCTATAGATTCAACAAATTAACTTTGACGTTCCATGTAAGATTTAATAAGAATCTTGAAGCTGCTACGACTGAACATCGGCAAAAACAGACGCACATCACCGCGCTGGTTTACATAAATATATTTGCTATATTTGTATAAAAGAGTTGCCATATAGCAGAAAAACCTTTTCCAACAAGCTAAGTCGGTGGACAACACAACACGAATAATTTGGCAAAATTCTACAATCCCGGAAATTGCGTGGCAACATGGCACCTAAACTCTTTTTAGTTTGCATGCAAAATGTCTTTTTAACTACCCATTCGCTCCTGTCAGTACACCAATCAATTGCTCTTGCAACTAGATTTTATAGAGCTTTAAATTGGGTCTAGGGATCCCTATTTCTAGAATGTAGTCGACACGTACCAACATATTTATAATCAATCAAGATAGGAAGGGTATTGTAGAAGTTCAGCAATCGAAAATTGATTATTTTCCAAATTTTGCAATTGTAAGAGTTTACCAAGACGAACCTAAGTATTGACGACTTTTAGCTTTGTGGTAAGAGACGTGATTAAACTCAGAATTTAACAATTGACATCATTATCTCCTGAGCCTTAGTTGGAAGCTGCCAGGAAAACGAGCGAGAGGCGGCCATGAAGATCCTTCTTCTGATAATAACTAGCTTAGGAGAAAAAAGAGGCCATCCACGGTTGGAGTTAGAGGATGTCATAAAGAAATATTTAAGGGGAATTGGAACTTCCTGGGAGGGTGTAAAGAGGGCTGGCTTGTCCATCATAGGACAGAGAAATTTAGATCTTTTGTATACCTTCCCTTACATTGTCGATTAAGGAGACAGATCATTTTGAGTTAATGAAAACGTCAACATTTTATGCAACCTGTTACTATGAAATCGAATGTGTTAAGTTTTAACACCTCCTGGAATTTCAAGTATGAATAAATTGATTGTGATAAACATAGATTTGACGTTCGTTAGACCAGTGGTCCGCAGCCTTTCCGCGGATCCCTTTTCTTACAAGAAATATTACTTGCGGGCACCTTAGCGGAAATCGAGCATCATACATAATGCGCATGTGCGTGCGATATGCATTACTACGAGTTTAATGATGGATCTCACCCATATGGATACAGATTTTATTGCTTTTGTTACTTCAGTGTTTGGAATGATCCCCTACGAAACCAAATTGACATCTGTTCGTTCTGATCTTTAATAGGTTACGGATCCATATATATTGCACATCCCAAATGAGCTTGCGAACCACTGGTAGCCGATCATGGCAAACGGACTAAGAAGAAATAGGGAAGAAATGGAGACTGAAGATAGGCTACTTAACCGTCCTATTGTTGTACATGTAGGTGAAAAACAAGCAAATTACATGTCAAAGCCCAAATTTCCTTGTAGGTGTTTGCCCTCCCAACAGAGTATGCATTAGGAAAATGAAGAGCCAAATAGAATTCCTGGTCATGTAATCGGATTTTACACGGTAAAAATAGCAATTATTCACAAGAAAATGTATCCTGCAATACAACAGTGCACGCAAGCAATATCATTTGGCCTACAGAACAGGTTGATTAAGTTGCTTTAGAGACAGCGAATAATAAGAGCCTTCTTACTCACATACAAAAAGTCTGCCTTTGCCATCATGATCCTTACATTTTGTTAGGATATGGTGCTGCTGCTATAACAAGGTGATTTCCTGGCTATGATCAGTGTTGCTCGGGATGTTATAACACATGGATTTGAAAAGTTAAGAAAAGGATAATAACAGCTTAAGACTACAATCAGAGTTAAATTTCTTTCCATGACAGTAAAAGTGAATTTCAATAAACGTACATTTTCTAATATTTTCTTAGACTTCGTAATTGTCTTCCCACCCTACCCTCTTCCTCCCACCAGCCCCTGCGAACCCTTGATCTCATTTATTTTCTGAAGGTACAATACCTACTCTTAAACTAACCTCTAACTTTACAAACTACAGAATAACTTAAAACCGAGTGTTAGTTAATGTCCTATCATAAGCAGTGGAACATTCGGTCGCAGCCAAGACATGAAAACAGTACACTAGAATTTTAAATATTGCACTACAAATACATCATCACAACCATAACAATACCCTAACATAATCAAATCTCTTGAAACTGGTAAAGGTGTTACCAAACCTTATCCAGTAAAGGTGAAGAAAGGCATTCATTAGAGTACACAGGCTAGTAATATTGGATTTATCTCATTTTTTGTGTTCTATTCCAGATTGAGTGTGAATCTCAGTGAAAAGGTACTACCATAAAGAAGCAATCTATTATGCTTATAGCCTGAACCAGCCATGTAGGAAGTCAATCCTGGCAGTCATTTGTAGCCCATGTCCAAATTTCCACCACCCTTCCAGCCTCTATGATAAAATCAGCAATGATATCAAATGCACATGTATAAAAAGTAATACTAAGGTTTAATCAGGAGAATGCAGCAGATCCATGGCCACACACCATTCATGCGACCCTTGTGCAAACATTTGTATCCAATTTCTCAAATAATACCATAGTTTTAGCTAAGAAAAAAAGTTGATAGCAAGAGTGACAGGTGGGAAATCAGAATGTGTCTGCCAATATTTTTCTGTCTGATACTGTGGCTATATGCAGTATGAAGAGACACTACCAGAAAAATATGTCTTTTATTGAAAAGAGTGCAACATATGCAAGCAGCTATCTTCTGGCATAGGAGTGCTTTTCCTTAAAAGGCAGTCAGTTAAATGAAAATTCAACTCTCTGTTTGTGTTAGTTTATAAAAAACAATCTTTTAATTTTTCCCTAGAAGTTTGGAGTTTAACTCCTCTGGTTAACTGGGAGAAATACCTTTTTCATATAAGAAGGCCTTGATTCTGTAAGAATAAAAAAATGATGTTATGATGCATTGATGAACTTATTCCTCTCTTGACGGCCAATTTCGGCTCTGAAATTCTTTGATGTCTGTGTTGGCTCTGTTTTTCAAATTTAATCCAACTCTCACCAAGTTCTCTAATAAAAAACTTGAACTGATAATTATAACACATGATATACAATATCATACGGGTAGCAATGCAGAAGCAAAGATGCCATAGACTATTCAAAACAGTTACAAAGATACAGGTGCTAACTTGTTGTTATTAAATGACTTAAATTCTTCCTGCCCAACTTGATAATTGGTCACTTCTTCATCGTACTGAAGCCCCAACCATGATTGACATTTGGCTATGCAAGAACAAGAAGTTACTGAAATAATATATACCAATTACACTTTAATTTTTTTATAAACAACTCACTTTTTTAATTCTTTGGTCAAAATGCCCCAAAAAGTTGTTAAGGCGTGGACACTCAATACAATGCTGGGGAAAGTAAAGAAAGGTAGCAACGCATAGCAAGAGAACGAGAATTCTCTTCAGAATATGACGCGAACGTTTGGTGCGGTAATTTCCAGTCATTGAGTGCTAATCAGGAATTGTGCAATGACATAGGGTAATGCTTTGTAAACTTACAGCATCTCCAAGATCATCGTGTACGCTGCAAAGAAAAGATGAGATAAAAAGAATTACACTTAAAAGATACAAGATATTTTCAACTACATCTTTGCAAACTTTGGGTGTCATCACGTGGAGAAAACTTAAAAAAGAAGTGCTGGTCTTTATTCCGATCAGAAAAATATTTCTTGTGTAAACTTCCATGCTTATCACATGTCATATTCTCCAACTGGAAAGGAAGAGGGGGTTCGGAGGACAGACCTGCAACAAGCCTACCGAAAAAAAAATCGTTAGCGAGACTCTTTGTTCTCAAGTACTTTCCGGTGATCAATCTTTGTTACAGGGGGTAAGACCCCCCGTTTATATGTGGCATTAAAACGTGGCTCCTTAATTCGCACGAATGTTTGCGTCTGCTAAGCGGAGACGCCTTAAATAAGAGATTTTACCTTAACTGGAACTTATCATCTTTTCGCCAGAATATTTTAGCTTCAACGTCTATTGATATATCAAATTCGCAATGCTATGACAAATTGGGTATTCCAAACTACAATCTTCCCATTCACAATAAACTTTTAAAATCACGTTAGCATATGTTTAGCGCACTATACTGCCAACATAAAATGTATTGACATGGAAATCTTACAATTGTACTAGATCTTAAATGTAGTTTTCTAGTTATAAAACATACTTTAAATTCCATATTTGATGATACACCTAAGAAAACAAACCCTAACCAGCATCTGTATCTAAATTTAGTTAGTCAAAGAATCCACTAAAGAAAATACCAGTTTTATCCCGCTTGTCTCTAGAAATCTTGATACCTTCTCAAAAATGACTAAAATAAAGTGAGGCCTCCGGTAATGGCAACTGAACAACGACTAGCAATCTTGACCAATTGTTTAGAATAGCTTAAATTATGTAGGGCGGAATGTACAAATGCCTCCGGTAATGTTAGACTACAAAACAAACATGTTAGGTCGAATATGTTCCTTGCTGTACAAGTATGGCAGGAATCCCTGGTGTGGTTACGAATAGTAAGTTATTGAAACATCCATCGAGCGGGCGTACAACAAAAAAGTTGACGGAGAATTGCGCCAACCTCAAAATACGGTTGAAACTACCCTAAATAAACAGAAAAACCACCAAACAGGCTAACTAATAAATAAAGGGCAGCTGGGACGTCCAAGGGTGACGCCCCTCAATTTGTGCTACCGGGTAGAGAAGCAAGCCATGAAGCAGGCTCAACTGCCCAGTAGGACCGCCTCTCGCGGATTATGGAAGGCATCTGTCATCAATTAGAACAGATACTACATCCATTCCTTGCCAAAAGGCCGAGAAGCACCACTTTCTCGAATCGAACTCCTTTGAAGTCCTCTCCATTGAATCACTGTACCACAGGCTTGCCATTTTTGAAGGTACTGTAATCCGTCCATTTGCTTAGCCTGTAGCATTGTCAATCAACCCATTATACTGATAGCCATGAGAGGCATACAGATTACGTATCTAACAGTATTGGTTCAGTACTCAAGATTATCACCTTAATTATGCTACTACACGATGAGCACGGTTTTATATTGCATTTGCTAAAGATAAATAGTAGGAGGCAAAAGGTTAAAAAACTGCAACAAGAGACAGCTATTACAACTTGGGTAAACATAATGTAAATGAAGTTATTATACGTCTCTATGCTATCATAGCCTAAGATCTGTTCTCGACTTAAATGTTTTTCTTTATCATTATGAACATCAACAAAATTTAGGAAGGATTAAGATATTCTAGAAAACAAAAATACAAAGATGCCTCGCCGCCATTGTTCTTATTCGATTCGGCCAATCTTCATTCATCTTCAGTTATATTTCCTCGCATTAATCAAATCCTTTCTTACTCCAACTTTGTTTTTGGCGACATTGAAGACTATTATCACGTGATCGCATACTTTATCCTTTGATATTCATACGGTATCTTTTCCGACAAAACGAAGTGAGGTTATTATAATCTCGACGGTAATTTTACACCAGGCAGACCACTTTTAAATTCAACAAACCAATAATTGCCTTTATAGGTTAGAAATCAACTTTAATTTAAGCAATTACGCGGCAGCAGGTTTGATTAGAAAAGTATGCGTACTAATATTCAATCTTGTCAGCCGATACAAATACTTAGACATAATTGCCTTGATACAGAACAATCAACTGTTCACTACAATCTGTTTCGTTGAAAACTGATGGAATCAAGTTAACCTTCGTTTTGTTTTCCGCTCTTCCTTTCCTCCATCTAACTATTTTTAGTTAGGACCGAACCCCTAAATTACTGCGCTCAGGCGTAGTATATCATTTTAAGTGTCGCTTCTGCGAAGAAGCGTATTTAGGTCAGACAATACGATCCTGTCATGAACAGCTGTAAACGGAATTTGTGAGTGAACGAATTTGAGCACAGATTGTAGTAGACAGTAGCTGGATCCGTGTCTGTAGCCTCGTTTCGAAACCGCGGCCTTATGCCCGGCGTTAAAGGATTTTACATTTGCTGAGACCTTACTGTTCTCATACAGCTCATTGAGCTACGTAATTTTGTGGGGTCGGTAGAAGGGGATGGTCACCTAGGGACGGCTTACCCAAATTAAAAAATGGGGCCCCTGAACTAGGATTAAAGGTTTCTAGCGTTTTTTCGTTTTATTTTCAGATTGAAAAGAAGGACCGCCTATTTTCTCTTTTCGTTCTTATTTCAATGTTTCCTTTGTTCTCTTTGCCAAAAAAACCCATTGCGTGGTAAAACATTGGAGGGGGTTGAAGCCCCCCCAGCCCTCTGTGGCGCCGCCTGTGCGCTATTCAGTAAAATACGGTATATTGCCAGATAATTGGTGTGTCTTGTAGGCCAAATCGTGCACATTATTGCCTTAAAGCCGCCCAAAAGTATCATTGTTGTGACAAGTGTGGCTACCAGCCGAATTTGAGGATTACGTTTCGACCCTACCTGTCATCTTTAAATACATTATTTACCGCGTAGACTTTTTCAGATATCTTTACAACTTCCAAATCGATTTTAAAATGTCTGAAATTATGGCAGCAAGCTTAAAGATTTTTAAAATGGATTCATAAATACTAAAAGAGTATCTAGTTTTAAGAAAAATTTTCGTCAGAGGCGGTGAGACTTTTCCACCATCTTTTTCACCATCAAGGTTTGGAATTTATTATGACAAGCTTTGGCACTTTAAACTCAGTCCATAAATATCAGAATTATCTATATTTGTATGGAAAAAGTTGTAAACAAGTTTATTGATTAGCTTACTTTTCACGAGCGCGAGCTCGGACATCTTCAGTATCTTTCTACGCATGCCCAGTTCATGACCTTAAGAATTGAGTTCAAATAACACGGTTTTGATGCGATTAAAACACCCACGAAGCTGGCCCTCTAAGAGAGGAGGGGCGGTTGGCATTTCCAAAATATCAAAGGGAGGGAGGGACAGATCCCAAGTTTCATCATTCTCTGGAAATAATCCTTAAAATGTAATCCATTCAATTTTATATTATATTTGGTTACATCGATACCAAAATGTTAGTGTTGGTAAATTCAACTGAAAGTGGCATTGTGTAGTCTACATTCTAGCTGGGACAAGTAAATTGCCGCTAAGCCATTGGTTTAAAGTCGTAAGAGAAGAAACATCTGTATTCTGTTTTATATTCCAATGGCTACCCATCATCATTCGTACATAAGGTAACAAAGTCTACAACGGGTTTCGTGTCTACAGCAGTCTCGCCATATATCAAGGGAGTATCCGAATGCATGTGTCACTGTTTAGAGAAGGAGGGAGTTCTTGTTGTGTTTAAATCGGAGATGATGCTGAGATCACAACTAGCGAGACCAAAGGACCCAGCAAATCAATCAAGGCAAGATGGGGTTGCATACAAGATCCCCTGTAAATGCAGAGAAACTGGAAGGGCGGTGAAAGAGAGGATCAAGGAACATGATTGAGATATATGCCTTGGCCGCACACAAACATCTGCTGTTTTGGAATATGTGTAGGATACTGGCCACTGCCCCCTGTGTACACCCACAGAGTTAAGGAGGCTATCCAAATCAGACCTCAACCTAAGAATCAATAGAGACAAG
Organism: Alatinidae sp. Z8VKAUB7J3; assembly: GCA_010016025.2. NCBI lineage: Eukaryota > Metazoa > Cnidaria > Cubozoa > Carybdeida > Alatinidae > Alatinidae sp. Z8VKAUB7J3. The sequence continues at coordinate 95,118,047 of JAAAKM020073195.1, forward strand.
GGCGTAGAATTTCCAGAGGCATGGATGCCAACAATAAAGAAACACAACAAGAAACACAACAGGAGGCCAATGCAATGTTGGGGCGGACATCCATGGAAGCAGCTTCCCACCAAAATACAAGGATTAAAGATGAACTAATCTGTGATTATTGACGAGTATTAGTGTCGAGTATGAATTGTAACAAACAAAAAGATGACATATCCCCTGACTGAGACTATCAGTATGCAGTTGAAACATCGTGTTCCTGCATGGCAGTGACAATATCGTGAGACAAATGATTATCCATATTGTTACTGTATTCTTGGTTAGTTTCAATTGTCACTGTACTGATGTTTACACTTAGAAACCTAATTATATAATGCTTATTTTCATGTGCAGGTATTGGCAAAGCAACAAAGTACACCAAAAATTCCAAAGGAACACATTGCAAAAGTAGATGTTTTTCTCTGACTTAATCAAAATTAATTTATCAGGAGGTACACTCTTGAAATATAGTCTTTCACATTCCTCTTCAAAGCTCCATCAGTTTATCGAACCCACAAGTGCAAAAGATACCCCTGATTTGCTTCTATGTGCAAAGCTCTTCAGTTCGGGTCAAAGAATATTTGATGATCTATCGTGGATCTTGGACATTACGTACTCACCCAGAGATTGAACGAGATCACAATTAGAATTCAACGATGCCTATGTTTATCAACTTATATTCATGACACAAATTAGATGTGTATATATATGTATATATATATATATATATATATAATTTATCAATGAGCTACATCTACCAGTTTAACAAATATATATAATACTCATAGCAAACTTTGCATAACAGAACGTAAGTGATCTCTCACAAATCAACAAAGCGTAAAAACAATAACAAAGGTTCAAGTGACGTAATTAGTTCAGTGGCTGAAACTTGAGATTGTTCTCTCAACACTCAGAATTGTATTTCTGAATAGAAAATTGAAATTTTAATTTTAAATAAGCTTGACTGGAACTCATAGTATCAAAATAATGTAGGTAAAGCATAAATTAGTGGCATTTTTTGAACAATGACCGTAGCAAATGATTTTAGCACAGTAATTAATACTTTTCAAGGAAATGAGAAGTCACAACTCTAAGGTTCTGTAAATTTATCCATATTAAATTAATTGTATATTTACAGAGAAGAAATTGTAAAGCATTATTATCACTCATTTTGTTTAAAGGTTTCTGGAATACATCTAGCAAATCAGATTGTATTGTCCTTAACACTTTATCCTCTTCGTGGAACTTATCTCAAGGAGGCACTTAAAGGACTTTTCCATATATCAAGTGATTGGTGCATCAGAAAGCCAAGGATCATTGAGGTAAATGTACATTTAAAGATCCATGTTGTAACATTGATTTAGTAGTACATTGGTTTAGTAGATCTGTACTTAATGAGAACTTTGTTTGTTTTTTAGTGCATATGCATGCATGTATGTATGTATGTATGTATGTATGTATGTATGTATGTACATATGTATGTATGTATGTATATATGTATGTATGTATGCATGTATGTATGTATTTATTTATGTATGTATGTATGCATATATGCATGTATGTATGTATGTATGTATGTATGTATGTATGTATGTATGTATGTCCTGGGCATGACATTAAACTGCAACCGGTGGTGAGGCTTCAGTTCGGGAGTCCTGGAGTTCTGGAGGCAAGAGAGTTACTCCTCAGTCACCACTACTCTCAGGTCCACCCTGCCCTGGGGTGGTAGTACCTGTGAGGGCTCCAACAATGGGTAAATGGTCCTTAAGGATAGATGGGATCCATACGCTGCAGTGAAAGCAACCCATCTAGGGGAGGGTAACCCCAACAGAAACCCACTGCTGACTTTCAGTGGTCCTATAATAGGAAAAGTCTAGGAGTAGGCCCTCCGATGTAAAACCTGTGGTTGAGACGGCTACCAATCATCTTGCGTCCGCTTGTCATTGGATTCATAGCCATGGATACTTAGTGGGTAGTGTTTGTGTAGCACAAGCACACATTGCTGCAATCTATCTGTGCAGATATCTCTTCAAAGTCCTACGGCGACGGAGGAGTGGGATGTTGTCCAGGCATTAAACAGATCTACGTGATAATACGCACAAAGAAAGGCAAGCACTTTCAAGACCGAATCGATGACATGCTATCGGAAGAGGTGAGAAAAATAATGACTTTGGTTCTTCAATTGTGTTTTGGTACCATAATTTAGTAGATCACAAGAAAATTTTAGGTCGCAGGGGTTCAAACTTCTCTTATGGGTGATACACGTTGGGTTTTTCTATAAGCAACTCCATTTTCGGGCTCAGGCCTGGAGTTGCTTAGTAATTTTCCAAAATCAGGCCTGGAGTTGCTTAAGTAGTTGCTTAGGTATCACTACTGGTTAGCGTCGAATTTCGTTGTGTTGTAAATGATGAAATACCAAATGATGGCTGGATCTTTGATCTTTTTGCTTGACATATTATCAACAGTGTGATATTTATTATATATCAACAGTTTGTAATCAATTCTTAATGAAAAACGTTTCTTGAATTGTTTTTCAGGCGTTTTAAAAATTGTCCCGCATGAATTTGAGGCATCGAGTTGCTTAGCTTGTTGCTTAGATTTTGGACCAAATCAAGGCCTCACACCTAAGTAACTGAGTTTCTTATAAAAAAAGGTGTATCAATTTACAAGGCCAGGCTACAGCCGTAGAAGCTATGCCCGAGCTGTGCAGCTTTGTGTTTATAAAGCAGGACGGGAGTTTAGCGCTTGAAACTTTCATGGACGGAGGCAGAGCAAAACATATTGTATCTTGTCGATTTTCTTTTGGTGTGCAAAGTAAGAGTAGACGATGTATCAGGGCCATTGCCGCGTGGCCACGCCATCCCTCAATCTACACGCCTACTATGGCTTGGTAAATCTTTACTAATGTATTTGAAATGGCGAATTCAAGCGAAACCGTGGGTTAAAGTTTCGAGTCCTGTTGGTGATATATTTTATATTTCTCTCTTGTCCTTCGATATCTCAATTCTATTTAACTCTATGTCGAAATTTAATTGACTAAGTTACTTAATTATCTGACGACTAGAAAAGGGGAGTATGTTGACATCTGAGGTCACCTCTCTCAGTTGGTAGAGCACACGCTGCGATAGCGCGAGTGACAGTTTCGTTCCTCGTTTGTGAAATGTTTTCTATTTCTCTCTTGCCCTTCGATATCTCAATTCTATTTAACTCTATGTCGAAATTTAATTGACTAAATTACTGATTTATCTGACGACTAGAGAAATAGAGTATGTTGACATCGGAGGTCACCTCTCTCAGTTGGTAAAACAAATACTGCGATAGCACGGTAATTCGATATATTTTAACAGATACAGTAAGATAAATAAATTGTGTGCTACTGACTCATTTCTGGCATCTTATCAATCACTAAGGCTTGCAAAAGTCGAAAAAATGGGTTAGAAAGAAATGTCCGTCAATTATGTTCTTTATAGATTTATAACGAAGATTGATGGCCAGCAAAACTATTCCGCGTGAAATCAGAGTCTAATTTGATATAGTTTATCAGATACAGTAAGATAGGTAATTTGTGTTTTCCAGGCTCATTTCTGGCATGTTATTAATCACTAAGGCTTGCAAAGGTCGTCGAAATTGTTCAGGAAAAAATGTCCGTCAATTATGTTCTTTACAGATATATGATGAAGATTGATGGCCTGCAAAACTATTCCGTGTAAAATTAGAGTTTACTTGGATGTAGTGTAACAGATACAGTAAGATAGGTAAGTTGTGTGCTACAGGCTCATTTCTGGCATGTTATCAATCACTAAAGCTTGCAAAAGTCGAACAAATTGGTCAGGAAAAAATGTCCGTCAGTTATGTTCTTTATAGATTTATAATGAAGATTGATGGCCTGCAAAACTATTCCGCGTGAAATCAGAGTTTAATTTGATGTAGTGTAATAGATAGAGAAAGATACGTAAGTTGCGTGTTACAGGCTAATTTCTGGCATGTTATCAATCACTAAGGCTTGCAAAAGTCGAAAAAATTGGTCACGACAAAATGTCCGTCAATAATGTTCTTTATAGATATATAATGAAGATTGATGGCCTGTAACACTATTCCGTGTAAAATTAGAGATTACTTGGATGTAGTGTAACAGATACAGTAAGATAGGTAAGTTGTGTGTTACAGCATCATCTTTGGGATGTTATCAATGACTAAGTCTTGCAAAAGTCGAAAAAATCGGTCAGGTAAACGTGTCTGTCAATTATCTTCTTTATAGATTTATAATGAGGATTGATGGCCTGCCAAACTATTCCGCGTGAAATCAGAGTCTAATTTGACATAGTTTAACAGATACAGTAGGATAGGTAAGTTGTGTGCTACATGCTAATTTCCGGCATGTTATCAATCACTAAGGCTTGCAAAAGTCGTAAAAATTGGTCAGGAAAAAATGTCCCTCAATTATGTTCTTTATAGATTAATAATAAAGATTGATGGCCTGCAAAACTATTAGGCCTAAAATCAGAGTCTAATTTGATGCAGTTTAACAGATACAGTAAGATAGCTAAGTTATGTGCTACAGGCTAATTTCTGGCATGTTATCAATCGCTAAGTCTTTATGCCATGTGGAACAAAAGGAGAGCATGAGAATACGCTTCATTGTTCACAGGACAAAGCTAAAGCGCATATTTCAGCTTTGCAAACGGTCGAAGCTGTCAGCACATGAAAGGTGAGAGTCCTTGAAGGCGAGGCAGTAAGCCAATGTCGAACTGAAGTGGGTACGATAGGGTTTCTGGTTCATGATGGCCGTAATTCAAAGTAAAGGTGAAATGGGTCTGTAGATGACTCCTAGTTCTGCAATAACTGGCGAGAGACACGTTCAGGTCAGGTGTTGGTTTAAAATTGCAAGGAAGCCAGCTTCTGTTTTGAACAGATGTAGTTGCTCTCTACAATTAGGTTGTCAGCCACACGGACCTTTTACTCGACTGGTACAGTGAGCATTTTACTGCTGGGTTACTCTGTTCGATGCAGTTACCAGGTACTTTTATTTAATTCCGTATACTGTCAGCAAAGCTATCAAGACTTTCGTGATTGTTTAGCTATGAACTATAGGTCCATAACACGTTTGTTTCGTAGGACGCTGCACAGGTTCACTTTAGTGCAACTTACTCTTCTGTCGTGTGTTAAGTTCCACAAACTTTTAGGAACTTCTCGTTTTCCAGCCTTCTTTTGTAGTAATTTTGTACACGGTGAATTAGCAACTCGAAGGCCATTTCTTAAGCAAAGGAAATGCCTACAGTCTAGTTGCAAGACAGATGACTTATTCTTTACGTTAACAATTTTCTGTTGTCCTTTAAGATATATGAATCGTCTATCGATAAAACTAGCCTTGCTGACATACGCCGAACAGTAAAATTACTGACAAAGTACCTTATGACGTCAAAAATTTCCTCGTTCTGGGAGAATTCCGTTAAAGAATCACGTATATTGACTTACAAGTGTGCGTACGGTGAAAACCAAAGTAGCAATTCGATTCCTCGAGACAAAACGAACAAAAAATATTAAAAAATTCTGACCACTGGAGGTACACTTGAATAACCCATACCCTTTTTAACCGATCGGCCGAAGTATGTTATGGGCGAACCGTTATTAGTGATATTTTCCTATTTAGGGTTCTCTTTTTCATTCTGTAACCTCTAACGTACTTCCTTCAATATTTCAGAGTGTCTGGAACATCTGCTTTCAGCGAATCCGATATTTGTTGGTAACATAGGTGGCTTGATTGGTTACACAACTCTGTGGAAACATTCACTTTGTATCAAGTTGCTATGACAAGTATGTTGGACTTACTTCTCCTTAAATATTTGTTTTTCTTCGTCACTCCAACTGACAGAACCGTTTAGCAAAACTGATCCGTTTTATCCAAGCAAAATTTAAGTTTTAACCGCAAGTCAAGATACAAAAAATGTCTAATTAAAAGAGATTTATAATTGAGGCTTACAAGTGTGTGTGCATATTACTAAGAGCAAAGTATGCCACTGGATGTCTACTGATAATAACAGGGTAGGCGACAGTCATTTCAAAGTTTTCCTATTAAAACAGAGTCATTCGGGAGTAAAGCGTATATTGTGTTACAATTAAGATCTTGCTAAGTCGGCTCTTTCCGAGAGGAGGCGCTTCTTTCTTCAAATATGTCGGTTTCACCTGGACACAGCATCTGAAGACGTCTTCTAATTTGCTACCTCTCATGTCAATCTAAATTACAAGTACCGCTCATAATGGCGCATATGACGAATGCAAAGGGAAGAATTTTACGTGGAATATTTCACCAAGTATATTTTTCCTGGAAAGGATATTTAAGTGACGAGAAATAGATGCAAACGTGCATTAGTTAATCACATCACACGTTTGTGAGACACTGTTACTATTCAACTGGTCATCAATGATTGAATGACTGAATTTGGGAAAATACTGTTCGGAGGCTCTCTTTGTACAGTAAAGTGCGCAAGGTTAAACTGCGTATTCAAGCCCCAAAACCTTAAATCAGCGACACGTACCTTTGCTAACAGTACAGTAGAAGGGATAAGTATGAGCACAAACTATTGAAGTGAGCTCTGGTAGTCTATGGGAAGTAAGAATGGGCAGGGGCGGTTTGTGGGGCCCTGGGCACTTTTCCAGCCCGGGGGCCTATTAAGGAGTTGTATATTTGTATATTTTTCAATATCTCACGCAGTTCAGATCACATAATATGGGGCTTTCACAATGCCTATCGTGCGTAATAATTCTTATTTGCAATTATGTCTATTTGTGTGGTTAGTTTTGATCCCTAATCTCTTCTCAAATTACTGAAAAAGCTATTTGAAAAAGGAGAAATCGAGGTAGAAAAATGTTCTGAGGTGAAAGCGCGGGCCCCTTATTGAGCGCAGGGGCCCTCTTGAGCGCCGGGGCCCTCTTGAGCACAGGGCCCTAGGCTACCGCCCTGTCCGCCATACCCTAAAACCGCCCCTGAGAATGGGTGCTAAACAAGAGAATGTATTTGTATAAAAATAGACCTAGTCGCATCCAAACTGAAGGGAATTACCAAAGCTCTGTGCCGTTCTAATAAAAAATCCACTGTCGGACATGATAAAGAACATATAACAACAATTAAATATCGATAAAGAACTCAATTAGAAGTTCTAAATTCTTTTAAAATTCCTTTATTTTTAACAATTCACTTTTCAATTTTTACTGTAAACACTTTTAAATAATATTATTGTACATAGCTATGTTAGATTCAGATCAGAATTTTAACAATTTTATACACAAACACTTTTAGAATAATATTATTGTAATTAGATATTTTACATTGTATGCTTTAAAGAATGTACTACTGTTTTTAATTTTACTTATTAGCAACCGTATTCCAGTGCTAAGTGCTACTAGGGCCCTCTTGCAACCACTTTATTCAGACTAATTGTGAATACTCCAATGCAACTAATTTACAGTTTTATCAGGCCCTTAGAGCAATTTCTGAAAAATATTGGTAACCTTTTGCTGAAAAGTGCCCCACTTTCCACCTTAGTGGATAGATTATAATTATTCTAAATTATATCTTTTAGGCTGTAATAGCACAAATTCTATTTTAAAAAATTGGCACTGCATATGTATATACAGATAAAATAAATATATAGTATAAAAATAAAGTAGCATTTAAGGAAGGGTTTTTCTTATTTTTACGATTGTAAAACAGTTATATAAATACGCAGATTAAACTCACAGAACATTTCAGGGTTCCGAGTATCACCTTGGAAAAATTCCCTGATAATTCCCTGGTTTCTCGGACGAATTTAGAAAAATTTCCTCACTATTCTACGCTGGAGCATTGCCATACATGCCTTGCTCATATCTAGAATTTCAGTATACCAAGCACCATATATTGTCAGTAACACCAAGGTCATACATCTCATAATATTCACAGTATATATATCATTTCAACGACATTAAAAATGATTTCAAGGCACTTTTCAGAAAAATAGAAATACCAGTAAATCGATGAAAAAATTGAAACTGAAACAAAAACCAGAAATTATACACACAAAAAAATCAAAAAATCTTAACTATCAAACTATCAGCAAATTCAGAAATTGTAATACCAGTTTCTTAGTTCTTGTTTATTGGGCTGAATCAATTTCCTGAGTACTCAAGTCCAAAGATCTCCCTGTCAATCGACCTTAACTCATTTGAAATGTCTTCCTTTACTTTTGAACATATTTTTGCCAAGATTTTAATTCAATTAAAAGACCTTTGGAACAGGTATGTAGAAGAGTAACTACATTATATTAATCATTTCACCAATATAATTTAAGTTATGTATGTATGTATGTATGTATGTATGTATGTATGTATGTATGTATGTATGTATGTATGTATGTATGTATGTAAACATAACATAACATAACATAACATAACATAACATAACATAACATAACATAACATAACATAACATAACACAACATAACATAACATAACATAACATAACATAACAAAACAATGAGGAAAAAACTCACCTTCCCGTAAAAATCCAGGAGGCCACAAATATCATACATGTATCTACCAGGTGCATGTCCAAGGCCTGCACTTTGTAAAACGGATGATGCCACATCAAGAACTGCTTTCCAATCCACAACTTTCTGTCTCATAGTTTGGCTATGATGTGCTAATGCTCTTTCGACATCAAATACAAATTTCGGCACCTTCTTTTTACTGTCATCCTACACGAAAACAAGAAAAGAAAGTGTCACATTACATTCGATACTATACAAACTCCATAGGTGATAGAGTCACGTGCTCGTAAAGTTACAAACTCCGTTTGGAAATGTAACAAGAGTAATACATAACTGCATTAATCTCAAAAACGAGTTACCCTAACTATGGCACTAGTTTCGTAGTTCAAAGGGCGGTTGCTCGCTTTCACTTTTTAGGTACAAAACGCCAAATTACCTCCTGAGATATCAGCACAGAACTTGAAAATCGATGCAAGAAGGCATGAAGGCAGGAAGATAAACTCCCGATCTCCCTAAGTCCCCCCAGGCCAATTCTCAAACCTATCAGCCTTCACGCATATGGCGTGCTTTCCACGCATTTATGTTACGATAACTCATCTTGCACGCATGAAATTTTATAACTTATCTATACGCATTTCAGACAAAGCAAAGAAACGCCTTCGTATTTCCACAAATTTAAAAATCTGACAGAAAACACAAAGAGAGCGTAATGACAAAACCGCTTTGCGATTTTGTTTTCATTGGAAAATCTTCATACGAAACCGGGTTGAGTTCTCCTTGCCTTCAAGTTGTAGGGCCCAATAAATGGTTCGAAGCATCGTTCTGGGAGTCTCATGATACATAAGGTAATGATTGGAAAAGCAATTTATGGGCCACTTAAGGACCCTAATTTTCAAAAGTTTTACTTCCGCGGCAATTACGTTAGTACCTTACAAAGATTCCAATTCGACAAATGTTTCACGTATTTCATTCTCAAAAAGTTGACGGGCTTGCATCCCTCCCTGAATCTCGGGCTGGTTAGCGGGCTGCGCCTGTCACCAAAAAGCCATACGCAAGCAAAAAACAAAATTAGAGATTTGGTTATATTTTGCCTAAATTGTAAATATTAAACAAGCATTTCATTGAGAAATGAAATGATCAATTGTTATTGCGTTGTCATGAGATTACTTGGATCTCCCTTGGTTTATGTTAGAGATTCATCTAAACCATGTATGAGATTTGTATGAGTTACCTGCCCGTTTGTGTAGCGTCCATGTGAAACGAGTCTAGAGGACTTGCTACATCAAGTGTCTAATACACTTATCTTTTATATAAGAAACAAGTTTACGAGAAACCAGGGCTCAATTGTCTCCAAATTTAAGAAACTCGAGGGCTGGATGGGGCTGCTCTAAGAAACCTAAAAAGTCTCTGAAAGCGGTTTAGACATTTTGACAACGGGTTATTTCATGGATAGGCTAACCGAACAGAGGGTACCCTAAATGAAGTGTGAATTTACTAACAGCAGTGTGACTAGCCCTCTCCGCGTATTCAACCCCCTTGTGTTTGGTACCAGAGAATAAGAAACTGCTTAGAAACTTTGAAGGCTCAAAAGGTCAATATTTCAAGAAATGCCGAGGGCTGGACGCTGAGGTAGTTTCTTATTAAAAAAGCAAGTCTACTTACTTATCTTGAAGAAGAGCTTGGAAACTTTCCTAAAACGGAAGCAGATAGCTCAAATCAGAAAGCAGTAGGTACATTGATATACTTGAATAGGAAATGACCACGCATGATCAATGAAATGATTTAGGATACAAATAACCAATCTACGCGACAAGTTTGCCAGATAGTGAAACCGTTCCACTACTTAACATTTCACAAAGTGTTTACATAATGAGATCTCTAGAACTTTACTTCCGTTTTCAATTGTGCGTTTCCATCTGCGGACAATCATTGTTCCATTCAGTGATTAGAGTACAAAGTTACGAACCCCATAGAGAAAGAAGACTCCTACCTCTATGACGAAACCACAGTTGTGTCATTGATGTAACTATTGAAAATTTTTTTGGTGAAACCAAAGTAGCTGGCGTTAACAACTAGGAGTAATCTTTAGTTCAAATGGCTCAAAATCTATCCCCTGAACCTCTTCACAGAATGAGAGCATATAATTTTCCGCTTCAACAAACGGAAAACTGGTCCGAGTAAGGAACGTGGGCTATTGCGCTCGAAAAGCAGTCGTTCATTTACAATCTCAAGAGGCCTTGACAAGAGTTTGGAGACTAACTCCCTGTAATCTGACCTGTTCCGTTTACAATCATAAGAAAGCGGAATATGTTCCCATTGACAGGATCTTTATGGTGTGTATTCTTTCTATAGTCTATATTTAACGCTTTTACATGTTTCTCTTCTATGTATTTAGGTATATAAGAATGAGAGGGGGCATTGACACGAACAGCTTTGTCGTACTTTGCTACGAGCTTTTCAGCAACCTCTTCAAACGTAGGTAGCCTTTTGATACAGTGTTTAGCTGAGCAGGATCCAGTTACCCCATGACAACGGCATGTAATGGCTAATAAATCTTTCACCAGCTAAGATGAAGAAATAAACAATTGCTTTTAAATCAGGGTAAGAAATAAAGCCTTCCATGGCTTATTTTGATAAAAATATATTGGCTTTAAAAAGATAGCTGATAAGAATATAACTATTACCTGTATAACGTATTTAGGTGAACTGCAAATATAAGACTTTAAAAATATGAGCCTAGTTTGAAAGCTTTAGTGCGAAAGATTAAATTTTCTTCCAAACTGAATCCCTTTTGATAAATACGCCACCTCGTAGAAACATGAAAATGAGAACAGCTGAGGAGTCTCGTCTTTAAAATGATTATAAAAAGGGGGAATTTTCTATAGCAGACATATTTTATTAGGTGTAATGACATATAATTTGTGTTAATGAAATGAACGCTGACATTACTACAAGAGGAAAATGAAACTAAAAATTTGAGTCTTATATTTCCTCTAATGTTTGAGAGTTTTAGCACTTTTACAAATGTGAAACTAACCAGCAGATCTTGTCGTGGGCATGGATGTTAATTTGTACCTTAAGTTCGAATGTCGGCACAAGTTAACTAGCTTTTCGATTCAATTACTCTACACCAAGTTGATTAACAGTGATAGCGAAAACGATATTGCAAAATAAGTTACGCATACCGTGTCCATGATAGAGCCAGTTTTAGAACAGAGTCGGCATTTGAGATTAAGGCAACTGCTGTAGAACGTAACTTACTGCCCATATCTCAATCTATATGATATTTACTCTGTGAGACTCTATAAGATACATTGGTTTTTCAGCGGTAGCATGGCCTTAACGTTGGTCTAAAGTATTACTGATGATTATTTACGTGTTATGTGAATGTGCAAAGGTAAACAGATATAATCTATTTAGAGGAACTGTAGTACAACTATCGTTAGAGAACATTTTGTCGATGACAACGCGGTTGATATTAGATGTTATAGGTAATGCAAGGAGCAGGTAAATTTTTGTATCAAATTGATATCAGATACGAGAATATTTTTTAGTTACTCTAACCAGTATTATTTCAAAAACTGTTACCATATTCTCACAGTTATGATTTTGTTGTCACTAACCTGTCTTCCAATTTTGCTATTATGTCTTCGTAGCCTCGTTTTCATGGCACTATGAGACTGACATCATTTGCCTGTCCCCATTGCCCCAAATTCTTATATATCGCCTATGTTGCAAAAGTCACCAGAGCATTCAACATGCCAAACAGTCCTACTTTTTATTTGAGCGTCATATTGAAAGACACTAGAGAAATTTAATATGTATCACCACTGTTAGTCGAACCTGTGATCAATGATTATTTTCTAAGTGTCTTTTTGTAACTCACAATTTAAACCTCCCTTCTGGATAATTAAGTGTCATTATTTTTCGTTAGTCGGAGTCCACCGGTTCTGAAGCTGTTCCAATTTTGTTTAAAAGAACGTTCTATAGAGACCGCACCACTCCCTCCATGTCGGAGAGCCTCTCATGTTGCTCTTACGTGCTGAGAACGTATTGCCTTGACGGCATTAATAAATGAATGGCTTCTTAATGAATGAAGTAAGTTCTTGTCAAAATGACGTCATGGGAATTGGTTCTCAGCTAAAAATTGCAAGGATAGACGAAGGATAAAACCTAGAGAATGTGAAAGGTTTCGACAGCTGCCTGACTATTAGAAACATGACACTATAGTTGTCGCTCTGCAGATGTCAAAAAGCCATTTTCAATTACGACGGTATTTACATGGAAGCGAGACAATTTGTCTATGTCTTTGTACCTATTGAAACTTTAATTACATGGTAAGGTAACAGACAAATAGAATCGTAATTGAAATAACCTTTCGCAGTTTCAAGAGCTTGACATGAAACCTATGGTAACTTTGGTAATTTTCCTTTTATTACAATTGCTTTATATATTTACGCTTGTATATATATATATATATACATATATATATATATGTATAGGGCCCATATATGTAATTGAATTGCATATCCATGTGTTTTATTACAGCATGGAAAATAAAATGTTGACGAGGGAGTAAAGGACAAGGACAAGATATTATCCTTGTCACAACTTTGCATGAAAACCTGCTTGATTGTTTTATACATCCAATTCCTTTCTACCGCCTTTTTGGTTAACCTTTACAGTCATGTTATGGTAGTAATATATTGTTGAAGCAAATTTTTAAGCTTTACTCTAGGATAACAGTGTATTGTACAACGACTTCACGTACTTGACTTAGTTGCAAACTCCAGAGCCTTGCCACATTCCTCCGCATTTGTTCCATCCTCACTGTCTTGCTTGGCCGTTAACAGAGGCAATATTCAGTGTCTGCCCGGGCTAAATCTGTCCATTGTTTTGCAGGGCTTCCTTCTTGAAGCCTTTTGGATGTTTTTTTTCAACGTGTCTATTAGTTCTATATTCTTAAAGGAGTGAGAAGGCCCCGAAATGTGCCTTAGATTCCTTATTGAAACAATTACGTAATACATAAGACTCTTATCAATTTCATAGCCCACCAAAAATTTTCAAATTGGACAGATGACCTGTGTATCAGCCATCAATGGTGTAATGCGTTTAAAAGGGGTTTAAAGATAAAATGATCTGTGGTACACACTCTAAAATGCCGTGTAACTAAACAGGAAATAAATAATTACTAGTTACTCTCGTACATCGAACATCAGAACAAGATGAAATAAGGGTCCATTTTTTGTGCTTCTGATACTGTATATATTACAATGTTTACCTGTCCTCCAGATGAGTGACCGATTTCTAATTTGTAGGACGCAGAACAAATTAAATTTATGACAGTTCAAGGTCAGACACTTGGTGCCTAAAAAGTGTTCCTAAAAACTGGATATGATTGTATGAAACGGGCCATTCACTAATTACGTAACGCTAAAAGTAGACATTTTTCAGGCCCACCCACCCATCTGTAACGCACTGTAACGCATCGCATAACCCCACCAATCACCGTAACGCAACAGTCTGAAAAACACCTCCCATATTTCAAAGAGGACACCGGTCCTGAAAAGTTGGCATGAACGTTATCATAAACCCTTGCCCCTACCATAAATCATAAACCATAAGTGTATGGAAAATGAGCTGGTCGAAGTTTTTTCCACTTATGATTACTGCAAAACAATATCTCTCGCAGTCTCTGTTCAAACGTATTACAATAAACATGAACTTAACACACGCTGATATTCGATGGAGTACATTCAAAAATTGAATAGGGAATATTTAAACATTCGATTTATATGTACGTAATTTAAGTAATCTCTCAGAGGATCGTAGATTTTAGATTGATAATAATTGACACACAAAGATATTAAGATATTAATTTTTTCAAGTGCGTTACGTTATTTGTTGCTTTAGATCCCACCCCCCCTATGCTAAAGTGTAACAGTGCGTAACATAGTCAGCTACCCCACCCACCCATATGACGGTTACATAATTATTGAATGGCCCCAAAGCAATAGGTAGGTTACGATAAAGGTCCAATCACTTTAGTGACAGCAGCTGAAAAGGTAATAATAGAGAGCCGAGGCGACAGTCTCTGAAATAGAGGAATAAAATCAATCATAAACGTGGTTTGATTACTCATGAGTGCCCAATAATGGAACCCCCGCCCCCACTTTTATTATATTCATGAAATTTTTCCAGTACTCAAAATGTAAATGATGTCTCAGTTGGTAGAGCGCACACCGCGAAAGCGTGGGTCACGGGTGCGATCCCCGGTGGTGACATGCTTTTCTATTTCTCTAGTGTTCTTTTCAGAACTAACATTTCAAATCCTCTCTTCTTGACCATACTCTGTACTGTGTTCCTGCTTTTCAAAGTGGTATCGCAGCAAAATTATTAAATAGAAAGTGCAGTGCCGAAAATAGTCCTTTCATACTTATGCATAGCATTCACAATGGTACAAAAGGCATAGGAGCAAATACATTTTGCAGTCGATCATGATGACAAAACCAAATTATAAATTTCCAAATTCACAAAAGGCAAAAGGGACACATCTGCATCGCCAACATAAGATGCGTTGTATTTATAGGCCTATAGCAAGTTGCTTGATGAAAATATGTTCCTGTTGATGTGGTGTCACAGAAAACGTGCTGAATAGAGAATAGCCAATGTACAAAGCAACCCATTAGATACCTTTGAGTAACCTCTACAATGACACAAAAGGCATAGGAGCAAACAAGTTTAGTTGCCTTTCAGTAAAATGCCATAAGAACCAAGGAAAAATTATTAAACAGTAAAGCAAATAGGAAAGGGTGCCGTCTACATCTTTGGCACTAGAAGCATTACACATTGGAATGCGTCCATTCTTGCACATGTCGTATCGCAGCAAAGGTATTAAGAAAACATCGATGAATGTCGGAGAATAATCCCTTACACACTTTTGTGCAACATCCACAATGGCGTAAAAGCCATACAAGCTAATATATTTAGCCTACTCTCATTAAATGCCATTAAGGCCAAATAAAACAAATGGGAAAGAGTGTCATCTGCAAATAAATTTACCTTCCGCCCGTTGTAATTCCATATCAAACAAAACCAAATAAATCAATATGCTCAGCCAATTTGAAAGGATGTCATCTGCGTCTCTAGCACAAGATGCATTATAATATAGCTAGTAGCTTAATTTAAATGCGCTATATTTTTGCAAGTGTTATAGCAGCAAATTGCTCAATGGCAATCGATGAAGATCTAAAAATGATCAATTACCATTTATGTTTAACATTTACGTTTAGCAAATACATTTCCCTTCCGCATGTTATAATTCCATAGCAACAAAACCAAATTAATCAATATGCCATATTGGAAGGATGTCATCTGCGTCTCTAGCACAAGATGCATTATAATATAGCTAGTTGCTTAATTTAAATGTGTTATAACATAACAATGCGTTCGCAGGTATAAGCTAGCCATCCCTGAATAAACGTCAAACAGTGAGTAACAGTTTGTGGACAATAGAACCCATCATATGCTGTCGTGATTATATGCACCTTCGTAAATTCTGGCGTTCGTTCCTGTCGCCTCGCCAGTCACTCGGAAATGTAAGGTGCTGACACTGTAAAGCATTAAACAGTTTCTTGTACCCAGTCATACCCAAAGTTGAAAGTTTTATTGTACGTAAAGCTCTGTGTACCACACCTATTGGGTTTAACCGATATTCACTTTGTTGGTCAAAATACTCAGATACGGGCGTTTTGAAGACGAAATTTAATTTCAGAACAGACATCAACGTTATTGCTAAATTGAGTATGGCGTTTTCCTATAAGTTTTACTTTGGTTACGTACTGTAGATTTCTTTAGTTTTGTTGCGAAGTTCCGTTTAAGACACTTTTAAAGAAGTGTTGATCTCGTTCCCGGTTCACATTTAGTTCTGTTGTACCTTGTTACCTCAGTTATCGGGTATCCAATACAATGCTCCACGATTTTAAACTAAATATGAGAAATAGTAACGGACACATTTAAACAAAGAACAACTGTATACGGACCTTACCCAAACAATGCACATTGGAAAGATAGGGTGATCCAGCTCTCGCATCGGCAGCGACACAGTCTATAGCCGAATTCACTCAATAAGTGATGCGTGGACTTTAATATAGTAAAAATCTACGTTTTTATAATGATTCAGTATAATTAAGGTTTTGCTACAGGGGCCTGGGATTCCTGTTTATAATACAGTCAGTTGCAGCGTGACAAAATTGAACTTAAAAGCCTCTTGTGTAAAAAAAATAGGGTAGTTTGAACAGTGAAGACACGAATACGTGACCTCTGAGGTAATAGACTCCTATGCTGTCTAACCCTTTGAAAAGACACATCGTCAAAGAAGAGCTTCTCCTACCTACTGGCTACCTGTATTTCTTGTAAATCTGTCGTTAGGCATTGCATCCTCTATTACCTTGCTGTGTCGATTATGAAACACGTTTTCATTATTTGCGTATTATGTTTAGGCTCCTTTATACCCCTCTGTAAATGCGATAAACGCACAAATACATTAAGACACTTAAGTACTCTAAAATGAGTATGAAGTAGAAATGACTCACGTGGTCTAAAAAATAGATTTCTTTACGGAAAAATGGGACCCTAACTGACTTTAACTGATCATGAGGTAAACTTCTTTAACCGTAGGAGAACAGGAAGGAGAGGAAACAGAGAAAATGGAAGGAGAAAAAGAACAACAGGACCAAGAACAGAACGCAGAGTCAGATAAGTTCATATTTTAATGCTTTCTCCACTTTCTTTACATTCCTTTTGTTTTCATACGACCTATCACTCAGATAATTCTTGTACAAACCCCTTCTATTCTCTATTAAACCTAAAGCTTTTCACTAATATTCCTAGTTGCAGACTTAGCACTCTTCCCTAAAACGCCATCAGCAAATTCACAAATTGTTTTTCTGAAATTATTCCATCCATCTTCCGCATTGTCAGATTTTATACTCTCAAGTTTAGTATTCTACTGTTCCTGGAAGTTTTCTCTCAAATTTTCATCCTGGAGTCTACCAACATCCTAACTTTCCGGGAGGTAGTTACCCTTCCAAAATTTCAGCTTTAAATTAACCTTAGGCACTACTAGATGGTGATCTTTACTTTTAACATCGATAACAGCACTCCTATACACCCTAGTATGTTGTATTGATCCTGCTAGTCTTAGTCTTCTGTATTCTGGTCCTTTAAAATATCCCCAAATTTATTTCGATAATAGTATCGAAATATTTAGAGTACTTGAAACAATAATTACTAATTCTGAACTTAATATATTTTTAAATTTCGGGTTACTCAGAATTTTTCGGTAAAATTTTAGTTGATTGACATTTGGCTATCTCGGAAAGTGGTTAGGTTAGGAAAATGAAACTTTGAGGGATGAGTCTAAGGGCTAAATTATGTCTCGAGAAGATATTTTGAAGTACCCACCTCCACTCCTTCTCCCTCTAGAGGGCCATGAGCTTCGCCTACATGACAGGTCCTGCTGTTTGAGGAGAATTCTGAGCGACTTCAATGTTTTTTTTCAAAATTTAGGAAATATATTTGCATATGTTTAAAACCTTAGAAATTGGGATTGAGAAAAGTTCATCAAAATCAGTTCTACCTATCAAAAGATACGAGCCTGAGAAAATTTCCCTCATTTTAGAAAACAGGGGGAAACACCCCCTAAAAGTCATACAATCTTAACGAAAATCCTGCGATCAGATTCAGTGCATCAGAGAACGTTTTTGTAGAAATGTGAAGCACCTATCTACAAAAATATGGAACTTCGCATTTTTTTTGCCAGAGGACAGATCACGGATGCGTGTTTAATTTTTCTTTTTATTATTTTTTTTTTTTTTTTACTATTATGGCGTCTAGCCGCATCTTCCAGATCCTCAGCAATTTTATCCAAGGCCTCCATTTCACATCTCCCTAGTTCATATTTTAATGCTTTCTCCACTTTCTTTACATTCCTTTTGTTTTCATACGACCTATCACTCAGATAATTCTAGTTTAAAAAGCACAAAGGAGATTATTTTAGATATACGCGAAATTATGGATGCAATGTCGCACTTCAAGAAGATAAACATGCAATTCTTAAGTTTGCGACGCATAAGCAGTTCAATTATATAATTTGAGAATGCCAAATGAAGTTATCTTAAGGCGTTAATGATAAACTTTCGAAAGCTCGGAAACTTTCATGACAAACTTTTAAAAGCGAAAAAGGTAGAGCGTTAGGAAGCTGTGAAGCAAAAAGGAGACAATAATCATCGATTGAAAGCGCGAATTTTGCGATGATGCGTGTTAACTAAAGAAAGGAGAAGTAAACTTTGGGGAGGGCGGAGGCAACTTAAGCAATGATCTAGACTGCGACGTGATGCAATGGAACATTGTATTGGGCATATAACAAACGGTTGCTGATATACCTTTTTTATTGTTTTCCAAACTTCTTAATACTTCTATGGCCTGTCTATGACATTAATTTGCTGGTTCTTTTACTTATCAATGTTCTCTACATTATTTATTAGCATATAATAGACGTATTTGCTTATTTTTCTATGTATGCTTGTTTTTTGTAAGAAAATGGAGTTGGCACCAACACTAAATTTTCGGCCATTATTCATCTGTTGCAGCAATGCCAATGTTGTAGATATTTACCTATTCGTATACATAACGGAGAAGTAAATGTATTCATTATTGTACAAAATGATTTAACAATCAAGGAAATAATGCTCTCCCCTTCATCTTCATTGCTTTAGATTGCGAATAGGAGGTTTTATTTGCACTTTCACCCAGGTAAGGTTATTAAAATGTACCTTGTTTCCTAAAACAATTGTCTGCCGTGGACAGTACAGCTGAAATTCGAAAGCAGAGGCGTCCGCGTCCTTCCATGGAAGCTCAAGGAACATAGAATCTATGGTGACAATATTATGCTCTTTACATTGGGGAACTAGAGAACATTGAAAAGAGGGCTCATACGCTATGGAAACCATATTCATGAATCGAAGACGGAAGAGTTTGCTAGGGGATTGTTTGACTAATCTCGCTTTTTCCAAAAGCGATTGCTCGTAGATTATCCTGTCCTCATTGAAAACATAAAATCTAATAAAACTTATAAGATATGAATTTTAGTATTATGAAATGACTTTCTTATCATTAATGTGAAATTTTATTATTGAAATTGAGTTTTTCCACACTACTTAAATAAGCAAAGTCTTCTATTTCTTTGCTTTCATTTTGTACTTTGCTGTTTGGTACAGTGCAGATGGAAAGAGGCTCAGCAATTTCATAATACATGGGTTACGAGATTCATAAATTCAACCGCGGTCGTGCTGCAACATTCGTGTGCCGGGTATAGACTCTGTTGTGATTCACTGTACCAAGGTATAAAATTGGGACGTGGCCGTGATGACAAAACACAACAACACGTAAGCACCGTAAGTGGCTGGTATGTGTCTACTAAATCCTCAAGGAATCGATCAAGAAAAACATTGAAGACGGCCTGAGCCGCGGAGTAAATGTCAGTTGTAAAGCGCTTTTGAATGTACCAAGGTGTTCGATTGGGACATGGCTATGATGACAAAAAACACGTAAGTGCCGTGTGTGGCTGCCATGTGTCTACGCTTCCCGGGGAGTGGATCAAAAAAGAAGTTATGAACAGCTGGCCAGAACTGCGAATTAAGTGTCAGTTGTAAGGCGCCTTTGAATGTTCCACGATGTTCAATTGGGACGTGGCTATGATGACAAAAAAGCACACCTAAGCGCTGTGTGTGGCTGCCATGTGTCCACGATTCCCGGGAGTTGCTTAAGAAGGAAGTTATTAACAGCAGACCAGACCTGCGAATTAAGTGTCAGTTGTAAAATGCCTTTGAATGTGTTTAGTGCAAACAGGGCGCCAAAAATGCAGTGTACGTTGGTGTACTTTGTCTCTTTTTTGTTCCTAGTGGGAAGTTCTCAAAATTCTTCTGGTATCGTGTCGCCGGTCAGCAGTTCCAAGAAAGATGGTCTCCCCAGGAATACGGTCACTTTGAAATGGTGCACACCCAAAAACAATAATGCCAATGGTAAGTTGATATCAATTTTAATTGCTCGCATTATATAAAATGAAGCTGAGGTGTACTTAGATGAGCGTCAATTTTTTGAAAGTATAGTTGCTACCGCAAAAATTAGCAGCTAAGAAGACCGCTATAGTTACCGCAAAGAAGAAAACTATATCACGATACCAATATAGCCACCTCATAGTTACCGCATAGTTACCGCATTATACCATATAGATACGGCATATATACCACATATTTACCTCTTATTTACCGCATAGTTACTGCATAGTTATCGCATAGATACGGCATATATACGACATATACATTGCATATTTACTGCATATTTACCGCCTATTTACCGCATAGTTTCGGCATATTTAACGGATATTTACCGTATAGTTAACGCATGGTTACTGCATATTTATCACATCTTTACCGCATAGATACCGCATAGTTGCCGCATAGAATACCATTGTAGTTCCGGCAAAGACCACTACAGTTGCCTCTCACGAATGCACTCGCAAGGAGTGACTCTGGAAAAGTAGATACGGATTATTACATGGGTACATGATCAGTAGTTATTGTCCAAAGTAACATTTTGAAGACGACTCGTTTTGAAGTGACTTCTACTCATAATTATCGAACATCTCAACTGGATTTAACAGAATCAGTCGAACGAACAAAAAGGTTCACAGTATATACACAACCCTGTGTATAAGCCTCCTCGAATATAGGCTGGCCTAAAATATTTCCGAGCCTTTGTTAGCTTATGACTTATACTTCAGATTTTACGGTATGTCACCACGTAAACGGCCTCCCATGTTGCGTAGAGCTAGAGTGCTCACTCGTAGGGTACTGGGAGCTAGAGAAAAGAGAATAGGTATTATAAAGGTCACTATAGCTCGGTTGTTAGAGCACACACCGCAATGTCTAGGATTCTTATTCGCATCCCAATCTTCAAAAGTTAAGCAAAGAATTGTGGGATAGGAAATCTTATGGTTCCATGTATGGTTAGCTATTGTTTTTAGTAAGGAAAATTTGATGTCATTCATTTTAGACAGATGAGATTGCAGACACGTTATTTACTCTTCAGAATAACTCAGAATAACTTAGAATCGAACAGAATTAATAAGCGAGTAGAATCGAGGAAGAGCAAAATTTATTCGTTTATCAGATTCATTTTAGAAACCATTCAATAGAAGGATTAGGATTTATCTCAGAACCAGCGTCTTTATATTTGTATCAAGAATTGTATCATTATCAACTAGAAGGAAAATATACAGTCCATATAGAACAAGTGGATCTTGAATTATCTCTCTAATTACCAACAAGTTATAATGAGCGTGTAATTGTGATGTCACATTTAATCAAATCAAAATTCACTAACTTTTTGCTCGTACCGAAGATGAGGGCAGTGATACCATGCCATTGTAGTAACTCAGCCACCCCCGGATAGGGCCAGTGAAATAGTAGTTATCCACCCTACGCAAAGTTGGCAATATTGCACAACCCTGACATCAATGCGCGAGTAAACCGGAAACGCTCGTTAGGTAATTACGACCTTGGTTACGTGGTGGCAACGGCATGCTTGATACAGCGTTTTCTTAATGCCTCTGCAAAATCTCTCTACTATTGGAGGCTTCTTGCATGATGTGTTAAAGATTTTTGATAAATGAAATGAACTTACAAGTATAATTGGTATGTGGAATCCCATTTAGGTGATAACTCTGAATCTGTAGAATTTTTTCAGCATCTCGCAAAAAACTCTGTGCTGGGCCACAAAACAAGATCAATAACTTATATTCAGACTTAAAAATAAATAATAATCTTGTCATAACAAGATAAGACACAAAAATCACTAAGCATGGTATCTGCAACATTCTAATATTCCTTTAAAATTACCTCAATGGAAGAGGAAGCAATAATGAAGTACAGTGATAAAACTCACTGGGGTTTAATGCAGACTGAGATATCCTGAGCACTTCTAATAAAACCAAATGATGGAAAATTATAAATCCCAATCACATTACGCTCAAGTTACTCTCCTAACAAACCCTGTTCACAAAAAACTTTCTCTGTTAGAAAACCTTTCCGCCGATTCTCGTCAGGCTAAACACTTCGGTACATACTAAAAACTCTTGGCATATTTAACGGTTCAAAGTATTTCAAACTTCCTCGCGTCTGACTGCTTATGAAGTGCAAATTGACTACCTTTTATATTTTTTAGAGCGTTACTTCCTAAGGGTTTCGGTACACATAAAATGTTTCGCCGTGTTGCATTTTAAAAATAAAAGCTCATAGCTGTTTAAAAGCTTGTCCCTTTAAAGTGATCAAAGGAGAAGTAATAACGAGAAAATGTTGAGCAAACTTACGATAAAAATGATGGCGAAATTTTGGTAGGCTGGTGAATGGATGTAAATGGCACTGAACGAATGCAAATGAAGAGTTAGCTGAGCGAGAGTATAGGGCACTAAATCGCTACAGCTACACTTTGTTACTCCACTTCATTTTGATCATGGAAGTGTATTTTTAATGTTCAAGGCATAGCGATGTTATCTCCGCTCTCCAGCTGCACACACTTCAACTGAAGATTTCTTACTTTTGTAGTTTCCTATGATGGATTTAATACAGTACGTATCCTATATTTTTAATTGCAAAAAACGTTTACATCATAGATACACATACAAAAAACGTCTAAAATGTGTTTTGAGGAAATTTGTTTAAAATTTGTTAAAAGCATTAATATATGTTGTTGAACCTTTCCGTAAACAAGGATAACAAGGCAAGCAATTTTATACACCCAGTGTGGTATTCGCTACCTGTAATAGAGGAATATAACATTGAAAAAAAATGTGGGTGTCCTATTATCTTGAAAGCTTTCAAAATATACATAGTCGGCATTACTTTCTTTCGAAGAATTCAGGATGATTACCTCACTGATTTACGGACTGATTGATTGATTGATTGATTGATTGATTGGTTGATTGATTGATTGATTGATTGATTGATGGATGGATGGATTGATTGATGTGTTGATTCGTGATGGTGTGGGTCATGTAGCGAAGTTTTATGTTGCAAGTGCTCTATGATCGACAAGAAACATTCGGATGATTTTCATGAGATTATGGACATCGAGGAAGGTATACGATCTGTCAAGTCCAAATGTGAACAAACCAAGGAAATTTTGTCTGAACTAACAGTACGCTTAGGGAGAGGTATTTCGCTTGCACAAGATATGTTAGTACAGCTTACAGAAGCAAAACAAAGCACCGAGAGAAATATTATTGAGTTGAAACAAGTTATACACAACTGTGTGGATGATGCAGTAATGGAGCATTCCGATCGTACAGTGGGCTGTCTGGAAAAGTGTAAAGCTCTTGTTAGCAAACTCATACAATTAAAATCTGACAAAGAGGGCCTAGAAAAAGAGCTAGAGATCGATCTGAATGTTAATGTGAATAATTTGGAATTTTGTTGTTTAAATCTTGACACCTTGAACACAAGGACTCGCAAGTTATCAACACTTCTGAATGAATCTATCGAAGAATACAAAATCATTAAGCCAAAGGCACGCTGTATTCCGCTGACATTGGATCCAAGTATCATCGAAAACATTAGTGATTTTTTCAGGACATTGCTTCGCGGGGAACATTTTGTTGGCCCACATTGTGACGAGGGATAAACTACTCAAAAAATCTTGTACTGTTGCCCTATAAATCATTTTAGAAATATGGAAATGCAGAAATCCCTCTATGTTTACCAGGCAAAGATTAGCAAAAATGTGGTTGCCATGTTTCAGCTTAGTATTGATCTTATGTACTAGTATGTACAGAACATAAATAGAAACAACTGGCTAGTTCGATGTCATCTTATACAGGTTACTGCACATATGTCTGTGGTGTAGCGGCAAAGAAGTAAGTGCTCAGCATGTAAGATATACTGTCACAGAATATGCTATTATTAGGTTATCACAATTTTAATCTCATGTTATAATGGCCAGGATAGAGGAACTAGTTACCAGGTTACTACAATGTCTTGACCAAATGGCGATTGCACAATATCACATCTTAATCTGCTGATATACAACATCCCTCCTGGCTTAGATAAATAATTACTATTCCTCGGCGAAAGGAGACAATAGATAGTACGGTATATAACAAATCAAATGCTGGTAGAACATATTTGTGTGTTGATTTCAAAAATATAAATACAAATGCCACAAAATTTAACCCAGTAGCTCGAATAATCTTTTACTCACAGCCACCCCATATAATGCTCTGTTGGTGCTTCACAGCTATCATTTTCATACCATTTATAACTAGAAGAATCAATCGCCTGATCCTTGAATGTGGTCACACGCCCCAGAAACTACGCAATGGTAACTGAACCAATCAGCACTAGTTATTCCTGCAAAATCCACCTTGCTATTTTGAGAACATTTGGACAGAGCAGCAGTCATGAAACAAGGGCAGCACTCATGAAAAAATAGCACAATATCAGTTTAAAAGGCATGGCAAAAATCAAGAAGGCTTTTCTTATTAACTAAACTTAAGATTTTAAGTATCATCATTAATTCCTCCTTACTACCTCTTTCGTCCGAACTGCCCCCCTACCACCTACATTCGTCCAAATTGCCCCCCTACTACCCCCTTCGTCCAAATTGCCCCCCTTGGATGCTTCAGTGCCCACTGGGGGGCAGTAGTGCCCCCGTTGAGAAACACTGCTCTAGACAAATCTCAACTGTTTTGTTGCATTAGGGCGGCAAAATCGTTCTATGAAAAATCGCGGGTAGAAGCAGGCATCAACAAATAATCCAACCACAAAACTAACTTAAAAACAAGAAAAGTTAGCCAACGAATCGGTTGAAAAATAACCTCAAAAAAATAAACAATGTACAAAAGAAACCATTTAACGATAAACAAACAATGTAACCAAAGAGCAAAATTGGAAAAGAACGCCAGAATCCATCGGGATCAGCAAATACCCACTTTTTAAGCTTCTGTGAATTGATTAAACTACTAACAAGCCAATTGAAGAGCATGCGAACCGTTGTTTTATCCTTTCTGGTTTTGCCTATTACAACTTTACAATATAAGTAATTTTTATAACTCGAGGCCTTCATTGGTATTCTTCACAATATAAGAAGATTTCCCGCTGATTTCTGCTGGCGTGGTACATGGAACAGGAGGTCTCGATATACAGGAGTCATTAATTAGTATAAGCAAAAATAAACACATATAACAACGAAAACCCAAGCACCAGCAAACAAGTAAGAAGAAAACCAACAACCACACAAGCAAACAAACAAAAAGAAAAAAGAAAATTTACAAAGGAATAAAAGAGTTAATTACATGAACACTAACAGCTCCGAGGGAGTCCAATAATAATAATAATAATTTTTTTTTAAAACTTCAATGCCTTTTATTCTAATAATAATAATAATAATAATTTTTTTTAAACTTCAAATATCTATTTCTTTCATGTAATACAATTCATTAATCTCATTGCAGTCATAATGAATTTACATGGTATGATATACGTTTTCACCAAGCTAGAAGCTCTGGATTTGACCAATTACAATTTCTTTAAAATTTCAGCTGATGTTTCTTAGTACACAGAAAGATGTATGTGACGTATGAAACTTGACATCGCCAAAAACATCTTCTCTTTTGAAAGATATTGTCGTTCTCGCAGTATCGGTTTCTTATTAAAAATGGCATTGTTGCAACAATAAAATAATAAAATGCTGTACTGGTGGTATATTATCAGGAAACTCCATTCCAATATCCAATGATTCTAGTCACAAAATTATTGTTTCCTCGTTCTAGTATCGCGCCCCCAGTATCCCGATAGAATAGTTAAAATTGGGAGATGTAGATTCTCAAGTGGCATCCAATTCAGCAAGTAGCAAATTGTTCATAACATTTCACGTACCATTAATCATATTTTGCTGAATAGGATGAGATCTAAATCTAAGTGATTCATGATCAAAAAGAAGAAACACAGACCGAAAAGCAAATACGCAACACTAACATCAGGTTGTTATGATATAGTAAAGAATATTCTCCCTTATGGAAATAGATGGAGAGACACTACAAGCTAAAAATGTACGTATGCTGAGATGGGCTATAGTAAAACCCCATGGACTTCTAGATAATAGCATCTATAGATGCTATTATTTAGAAGTCCATGTAAAACCCTATCATAAGTGCTGATCATGAAAGACAAATGAAGGTACTGTATACAAGAGGACAACGACAGGTAGTCACCCGGGGGAAGCAAAGTAACCTATAAAATATAAAGGATGATTAATACAGACTTGCATCAAGAAATTCACATCGGAAGATAGAATGAGTGATCAAGGAATTGGCTTAGATGCCATGTCATATACATGACACCTACTCAACTGCTGATGAGGTGATACATGCAAAGATTTGAATAAGCACAGTGACGAGCTTTAAGTGATGAGGTTTAAATAAATTTAATGAAAAGGATCCCTAAGATATGGTAGTTTAAAAAAGAATGTCCAGGGTTTGACACCTTTTACTTCTGGCAATAGCTACCATAATAAAACAGGGGTCTTTTAACTACTGAAAGAAAGCATCGTTTAAATAGATGGGTTAGCAGGATCACAATTTCATGTTAGGTATTGAAGGCACGTACTTCTCTGTTTTAGCATTTGATATTTAACCGTTAGATCCATTTTAATGCTAACCTTTGTTAATGTCTCAGGGTAATGGAGACAAAAGCGCTCAGGTATAATATATTCGTTTTAAAGCCGTGTGTAGTTTTTCTTTCCCGGATCATCATAAGGAAGTTGCCTGTCGACAACGGCAAATTGCTCCGCGGCATTGGCATCATTGCGCCTATGATCCTTGATGGAGCCATGGATGGCGAAAGGTTCTGCGCCTATGTCAGGGCACTGCTGGCACCATGTCTGACGCCGGGCGACATCGTCATCATGGACAATCTTCCCGCCCATAAGGTTTCCGGAGTCCGAGAGGCCATCGAGGCAACCGGGGCTAGGCTGCTCTTCTTGCCGGCTTACTCACCTGATTTCAATCCAATCGAGAAGGCGATCAGCCAGATCAAGGCATTCCTCAAGAAAACCGCAGCCCGCACAGCCAAAGACCTGCATGCCGAAATCGCAGAGGCCCTAGATCGCGTCACCCCGCAAAACGCAAAGAACTGCTTTGCTGCTTGCGGATACAAGGCCGATATAGCCTGAACGGATTCTGCTCTAGATCCGCTATCGGCGATATCTCCTGCCACGTTCGTCATCCTCGTGCTCGACACGAGGAATTCCCGAGGCCACGCGCCGCCGCAAGACTCGCGGAACAAGGCGGCGCGTGTCCGTTCGGGGCAAGTGTTCGCCCGAACTGGAACGACACTCGCATCGCGGATGTAACGGCCGGGCAAATCTCCGAGGGAAACGCCCATGAAGAGATCTGAGAACCGCGCCATCTGACAGGGGACGACGCCTCCTGGAGTCAGTGAAGCGAGGTGACACTTACCGGTGGCATGTGCCCAAAGCGCATGACTTCGAGCGGGAAACGCCCATAGCAAGGATCCCGTAAGCAGGAACCGGACGTAGCCGCGATGGCCAAGCGGCGAACCTGTCCCTCCCTCGCCAAGCCTGAACCCGGCCCCGCCGGGAAGACCGAACGGAACCCTGCTCCTTGATTTTCCAACCGGAAATCGGGGAGTGCGGGATGGCGCGAAAAGAAGAAAACAGAGGGTTTCTCTGCGCGTACTGCGGCGAAACCGTAGTAGCACTGACCAACGGCAGCTACCGCAACCACTGTCCGTTTTGTCTCTATTCCCTTCATGTGGATGACAAGCCCGGTGATCGGGCGAGCGCCTGTCTGGGCCTGATGACACCGAGCGGGCTAGCCTATAGGCGCAAGAAGGGCTGGCAGATCGTCCACCGTTGCTTGAGCTGTGGTCATCGGGTGGCGAACAAGATCGCGGAGAACACCGTCCAGCCCGATGACCCGAGCCTGTTGCTTGGGCTTCAGCCGAGAATCTTCGAGTAGGGCCTCAAGGTCGGGAAACCGGGTTTTCCGTTCCCGGTTCCACTCACACGCCCCACCTGAGCGCCGCCGTTTGCACCGGCGCATCCTGTATTATAGATGTAATAGGAGTGAGTTGGGTAATTTTCAAAAGGTTTTCGATTGCGATGTGGTCCGAAAGTCTATTGTTATTTGCACATAACTACAACATAAATTAATCACTTATAAACAGAAACATTTAGAGTGGAAGCAAAAAAGCACACTGCTCAAGGATGAATTTCCGAGCTCTTCTCATTCACTTAGACTCTAATAATGAGACCGAGCAAAAGAAGGTATACTCCCTGGGCAATGCCTGACGATTGGTGACTACCATATGTATTCCGTAAGCTTATCGATGTTTATTTACTTGATACTGAATTGATGATGATTTCAAATTGGACCTTAGAGGCTATTTCTCAACAAAAAATTGACCAGAATGCTTCAAGCAAACGTCTGATTATCCCAGCTGAGGATGTTCCACTTAAATCCAAAAGAAGACGATATCACATCGCTCGTTATACTGGTCAAAAATGATTTCTCTCCTTGTAAAGTAAACGACAGTTCCAAATAATAACAATTAATCCATCGACAGAGAATGTTTCACCTTTTTGGGAAGGCCATGAGATAAAAATTGAAGGGTTTGGATTTATTTAAGAAACTAAACATTGACATAATTGGGCTATCTGAAACCATTTGTGACAACTTAAGAGACAGAGTCTCTGTATCTTGTCAAACCTGTCTATAATGGACACCTGCGGTTGCTGGAAAAAGGGTCCCATATAACCAGGTGTCGGCGCTATAGAGGTTTTTAATACTTCAAGAAGAAAAGATAAAATAACACGTTAATGCATAACAATGTTATAAACTGAGAACATAGATGCTAAATTAGCAAAGTGTATGCAATAGTTGCATTACTTAAAAAATACTTATTATGAACTTTATCGGTTTAAATTTTTCTGATAACTCTGGGGCCAAACCGAGTCATAGTACTAAGGGGGATCAAACACGAGTAAACTACGAGTGTCCACTACACACAGGTAAATTTGAAGGCACATTTTCAGGGGGTTTTTGAGAAAATGAGTCCGCTGTAACAAGTGTCCGCTGTAAAGCTGTCCGCTATATATAGGTATTTCTATGAGGGTTAGACAATGATTCGGTCTTTTCCTAGAACATGTGTCCGCTATTACCTGGTGTCCGCTATATAGCATGTCTGCTACAGACAGGCTCGACTGTATAAGGATCTCACAATTGCTGCGACCGCAAAGACTAATGGAATCTATAATTAAGGAGTAGTTGTGGCACGAAAGAACCTTATATCCCTGTGTACGATAGGCTGACATCTATAATGCAGTTGCATTATACATAAGATAACCAAACCTTCTATTTTCTTTATTATTATTACACGGTACTATTTCGGTTTGGCAACTATAATGCAGTTGCATTATATATAAAATAATTAAACCTTCTCGTTTCTTTATTATAATTACACGGTACTGTTTCGGTTTGGCAACTATAATGCAGTTGTATTATATATAAAATAAATAAACCTTCTCGTTTCTTTATTATAATTACACGGTACTATTTCAGTTTGGCAACTATAATGCAGTTGTATTATATATAAAATAATTAAACCTTCTCGTTTCTTTATTATAATTACACGGTACTGTTTCAGTAATGAGGGTTTTCTCTGACACAAAATTCACAATGAGAATGAACACACTACCAATCTTCCTGTTGGATTGTATTGCCAATCTCTCAACTGATTTTTGTTGCCATAGTTTTACATCCAACTTTCTTCCCTTCTCTTTAATACTCTTTTCCTCAGGCTCAAGATTTGTCTTTGCTTTCTTTTATTTGCACATTTTTTAAGTGGAAGACATCCCTCACCTTCTTGATGCAGATTCAGACGCTTGATCTGGAAGAGGGGCTTGTTCCTTGTCTGAAATTACCTCTCTGGTATCTTGTGGACTAGTTTTGTCTATTTCCTCACTCTCTGAATCAAAAGCTTTAAGGCTGATACCTTCACCATTCGAACAACTAGCTACAACAAATCTAAACTGGTTGATGAGGTAATTCGTTCAAAACGGACTGAGTAGCGTTGGGTTCTGAGTTATTGTACTGAATATATAGTCAAACCCTGATTAATTACGGTTTGAATCCTTGGAATGTCTGACAGTCTCAATTAGAGCCTTCAGCCCATATATGTTAAACAGTACTTCTTCCGTCTTGACGCCATGGCCACTGTTGACAAAACGATTTGACAATCTATGAAAAAAGACAATTTTCTTCACAGACATTGCAAGACAAGGATATTTTCAAAGTTTCTTTTACGTTTTAGGCTTTGGAAGAATGCTGGCCCTCCAATCGGCCCAAAAACATTTTTTAACGCTAATTTTACATTTCCTTTCAATTGAGCTATACAGCTGGTCATCACTTTCTTTCCACAGAATATGGAAGTTTTTTCTTATATGATGAGAAATGATAAAAATGTCAACACTAGCTCCTTGATTACAGAAAATGCCGAATTACAGAATGGAACCGGATGGCATTAAATACGATCTTTTTTATGGGTTTTGTATCCAGTAATAAAAGCTTGTGACATCCTTCTCGTCATTGTGGAGCAACATTATCATTAGGAGGGGGGCACACGTTATCATGGATAAAAACAATATTCAGAACCCCCAAATTGGCCAAAATATTGAGGGGGGAGGATTAAGCCCCCCACAGTCTTCATTCTTCACGGCTCCAGAACACAATAAAATATTTAGTTAAAGTTTTATGTCGATACAAATTTTTTAATAAGCAAGTCGATTTTCAGCTTGCAAATGGGCAATCAAATCACTGCATAATGAAAAGGGCAGTTAGCACCCACCAAAATTTTCGTTCATCCCCTGCCTCTTTCCATATATATCCTCGATGTAAGCATCATAAGCCCATATAACTTTTGTTATCCACGAGCACGTGGAATTGCGTCTGGAAGATGAAGTTACCTGTATGTAAACTTATAGTAAATGTAAAATCTGATGTTTCTTTATAACAACAAAGTATAAAATTAACAAAGTGGGATCTTTTCCTAAGGAGGACGCTTCTGTGCTTACATCGAGAAAACAAGGGAAAAACTGAACTAGGTAACCAGCATATAGTTTACTTGTTAGCTTGTCACACTTAACCTAGACAAAGTCTGTGTGTGGTACAAAAAAGAATACTGCACGAAATAGCGAAAACATAGAAGTATAGGAAAGGCCAGATCTGCATTTCATTTGGCTGCTCTGGAGTCAGTCCACATAAATGCAAGAAAACTTTTTCTATGCGGACAAAAAGAATACGTTTTCTCATTAGGCCTGTTCAATTAATCTAGTTGTAGTTGGCGCTGATTTGTCCAAAAACACAAGCCATTCAGGAGACAGTCCAAATTCTGATCGGCTCTTTAAAAGCACAGTTGGGTATATTTCACACGTTTCATTTCGATCACTTTGACGATTGTATCTGACGAAGATAGCTTTTAAGTACATAATTTTTTCCCTATTTCGTGCAATATACTTACCTAGTTATTAGAATTATATCAAGGATACTCTCTTTAAAGGGAACAGTGACGCAACAATGTTACGAGGACATGTAACACACACATCACAGGGATCTGTTGCTCCTCCTCATTAAGGAGCTGCAGAAATATATCGGTTTTATGTCGGGGTCACTTTACTGCACGTCAACCTCAATTCCGAGAAATATGTTTGGTTTCTTGATCTTTTAGTACTATTAAGATATGTTATTAGCTTATAACTCAAGTATCTGAATTTGCAGCATTCGAGTATAGCGGCAGACGCCACCAAAAATATTTTACCGTACTGATAGTGAAAATTTGCTGTCGGCGGTACCTAATTGAAGTTGTTTTAGTATTACTGTGTAAGCTATACTGAACTTACAGCATAACCTTTAGGAGTAAGGGATCAGACTTGCGCTGTAATGTTTACATATTGGTGTGTTATGGATTTTCTGGAGTGGCATAATCATTGTTGTTTTGAAATCACCAGGATATTTATTCCTTTTTAAATCCTTTTCGCATAAACTTTTTCTGTTTATCAATGATACTCTAGCAATCGCCTTTGCTCACTCGATGGGAGCATTGTCAACACCCACCAGTTTCTCATACTGGAGCTTCTTGACAGATAACTCAATGTTCAGTGCCAAGTGCTTAGAAGTTCAGGAAATCGTTTTATATTTCTTCACTGTTGCCTACTTTTATGTCCCAAGACTTGTCACTTTTGCATTTACTTCTTCAACATATTCTTCCCAGCGTTCTTGAACTTTTCTCTTTGCTTAATTCTTAAATTTGTCTTTAATGGTATTTTTAGATTGTGATTTCTTGCTGTTCGGTCACTTATTTCTCGCCTCTTCTGGCTTAACATATTACTTGTACTTTTCCTTTCAAGTTTTCCCATTCAATCATACTCTTCTCATCGGCACAAATTTTGAACACTATCAGTACCCATTTCGTAGTTTATTGTTAAGCTTGTACATTTCCTCCTTACTTCTACACTGTCTATGTTTTTCCACTTTCTCTTTTCCTGTATACCTTGTAACATTTCTTGTCTCACGGATGCTTCATAACATTGTGGGTTAGATCTACGATGGATCACTATTGCAGCTGTAAGTGTTCCTTGTACCTTTGTCTCGTTGTAACATGGTCTATGTAGAAACGTACTTCTTGTTGCTGTCTTTGAACCAGTTCATCTGCCACCACGAACATCTCTCATCACAATCTGATCAGTATTACTTGGAAACATAAGCGTTTGTAGCCTCTAACAAATCTCTACCTTGACAAATCGGACACTAGATTGCTTGATCTTGATCACACGTCTTAAAGCCTGCTTACACACTAGAACTTTAATACTTTATCAACTCTTTAAACCTCCACTATAAACGACTCTGGCATTATACCTCTCGACACTATCACTCCGAAAACCTCTCACTACCCTTCACCGCACCCCGGAAAATGCTCTGTCTTTCCACGTTGCACCGTTCCATTTCCATCTTCACATCCTTTTACTTTTTTCACCATCAGTAATGTTTAAAAAAAATTCATTTTCCTACTATCATCGATTCACTGTTTTCGCTAATTTACTAACCCGATAGCCTCGTCTTTACTCTTCATGGCATAAATATTTAAGAATCGAGGCTCAAAACGCTTATTTGTTAAGAATCATGTGGCTCATAAAAATGAAGACCAACAGTTTGCGTCTTGCGTTCAAGGGCAAGGCCCCCCTTTTAGTTGTGTTTAAGATGAGGTCACAATTTGCTGTAGAAAAATTAGGGCTGGGGAGGCCTCCCTCCCTCCCTCTAGTTGCACTCCTGATAGTTGTAGTTTTTCAGTGTTTGCTAATGCAAAGTGTCGATGACCTTGTGCATATAACATGCCAGCTACGCCAATTTAAGTTCCTTCTGTAAAACCAGAAGTGCAAGAGCAACCTGAGACATTAGTGAAGTTATATCTACCACATCCTAGCTACACAGTACATTTGCAACCCCACAACAGGCAATGGCCCACTTCTTGAACATCCGTAATCGTAACCATAAAAGGATATGAAATTATTAGTAGTCGAATTTACTAAGACGAAAGATAACCTGGCAAGTATCGATAATTTTTAGGGGTACATTTAAACGATGTTCCAAAAACAGAATAACTACCTTAAAATGGTTAATAATATTCTGGAGCTTTATTCTCCATTAGGCCTATAGTTACATTGTTGATGCAAGGGACATATTACTTTATATCCATGTGTCCTATCTTGTTATTTTCCCCTCCTTTACTGAGTCCTTAAATTGTACTACGTCTTAAACTCGTCTCGATGATGAAGTAATACATCTACAGGATTGTACAGATCAGCCTGTACTAACGAGTAGTTACCTTCAGTGCTTTAATCCCCTGTCTTTCTATGTTAAACAGAGCGATCAGTAACGTTAAGGCTTAAAAATGTAAGGCAGTCAAACATATATACGGTTATCTAAAGCCTGGTTCACATAGGAGTAAAATCCGTCGCCAGACAAGCGTGGTATGTTAAAGGCAGGTTTTCTTGCATGCGAACGCTAGTACGTGGCTGTGAAAGTTAAAATTTGATTGACATGTGCAAAAGCAAAAGTCGTCGGAAAGAAACAAAAGGTTTTGTCTTTTGCGACGAGTTTTCTCTAGTGGTTTCTAACTACTACTTTAAATGCTGGCGCCTCTTTTGTTCTGACGCGGAAATTCTTTGATGACGATGACAGGTGCAAATTGTGACAGCTATTTGATACCAAGGGGAGATCATGTTCCTTAGCAAGCACGTGGGTTGTATCCTGGGGGTGATAATAGGCAGTTTAAGCAAGCAGAACGGTAACCGAAACGGAAACGTTAGCTAGTGGTTTGAGCACAAGTACGCATGATGTATATGTCTGGCACTGATGAAGGCTCAAAGCCGAAACACAATAAATATTAATTAATTAATTTTCCCATACCCACTGACTGGAGGAGAATTTGTGAAAGATTGACACTAAAATCTTCACCTTAGCTTATTCAGCCTTGATGGCTCAATGGTTAAGGTGTTGGTTTAGTAACCATGAGGTTGTGGGTTTGAGTCCGGTCAGCGCCGATAAATTGCAAGCTATTGTGGTAATGCTCCACTCTTTGAGAATTATATATATGTACTCTGCAGACACATAGCTTTTATTATATATTTATCACCAGTGGAGAATTACCACAATAGCTTCTTTTTCCACTAACGGAGCTAATTGGAACCCACGACCCATTGGCTTGAAAACCAACACCTTAACCATTGGACCATCAAGTCCAATAATTAAGGTAAGAAATTTTCAAGTCAATTTGTCATGTTTTCGTCTCCACTCAGTGGACAAGGGGAAATTCATTAATTATAATTATTTATTGTGTTTCAGCTTTTAAGCCATTGTCAGTGACAGAGACATATAAGTACTCAGCTGATTAATTTTGCACAATACATGCCTGAATTTCTACTTATAGCAGATCGAAGTTTTAAAGTTGGTTTAATTTCCTAATTAGCTTCCTACTTAACTTTAAATCAGTCCATAATACTTGACCACCCTGCAATTATGTTTACCTTATATTTCACTGGATAACAGACAAATCCTCTCCCTGGTTGTATCTCACCAATGCCAATATTATCAATTGTGGTGACTGCAATGACAAATCCATGTCTAGAATTAAAGTAAAGACAAAAATGTAACTGACTGCTCTGCAATTATATGGTGTTTCTTGTACAAATTTAAAAAATACTTCTCGAGACAGAAAACTCTCTATAACATTTAATAATATATCAATCATAACTTGTGCTTGTTGTACACCTAATGATTTAGAAATTATTAACACCCATATATTTGGAAATTAATTACAAGTATTTCCTCAATGATATTGATCTATGCATTTAATACATTGTGACAATCCGTCAGACATCATAAGTTAAGCTTAGCCTTGGAGCACATACTACATTGTCACTAAATGGCAATCTACAAAAATTACTGAATGTATCATTACTGCATCATCAATATTGTAGTTGATTCAACATATTCAGCATTAAAAAAATTACCTGCATTTCATTTCGCAAAGAAAAAAATGAATTTGAAAGTGCAGTGGGATTTGCCAAAACACTTACATGCACACTGCATTTCTGAAATACTAAATGAAGTCGCGCAGGGAGATGATGCCGTAGAGGTGGTCCTCCTCCACCACCGGCAGGTGGCGGAAGCCGATCTCGGTCATGAGGCGCAGGGCGTCGACGGCCGAGGCCATGGGGCTCAGATTGCCGTTAGGACAAGGGCATGTCGATGCGCACTGGAAGGTCTGCCGCAATAGGCGAGTCGATTTCCATCTCGATCATCCCCGTTCGGATTACGCGGAAGTATGCGATGAATATCGCATTGCTGTAAAAGACCGGCGCCACGAGCCGGTAAGCGTCGTCGTACTCGCCTACAAGTTGAACCGGCAGTGCGTGCGCCCCAATCTCGTGTTGTTGGTCCTGCTCGAGGCGTCCGGACAATGTCGGGGCGCCGAAATCGTCAAAAATGAAGAAGGGACCGTCCTCGCCGCGCACGAAGAAGCAGAAGAACTTCAGGTAGTCGACCACATTGTCGGCGCGGAGCGCCAGGTGTTTCGGATTGACTTCGTGAATAGGCGGTGAAGTGCCGTTGAGCCTGCTTGTGCCTACCGAGCGGAGGAGGAAGTAGTAGGCAGGACGAACTCCACCATTCCCCACATGCCTGACACGGCGGATCTTACATCCCCGATAGAACGGTAGCGCCGACTCTGCGACCGACCAAGTTTCAAGGTCTACGCCTTCGATTCCGATCCGGTCAATGAACTCGCCCCGCTTCCTACTTCGGAACACCGACCAGTTGAGATTGGCATCCCAATTTCCGCCCGGGGGCCAACGCGATGGATTGAGTCCCACCGGTACAAGAGACTCAAGAGACGCGGCGGCCAGATCGACCGGGCGACGACCGACAGTGTCCGGCACTTCCCAAAGCGGTGAAAGATCGTGAATGGCTCCGAGCCTTTCGACCGCCACCTTGTTTTGCATGGCCGCCAGATGATGCATCACTGTCCAGCCATCGGCATCGGTCCGCTCCAGCGGCACGCGCCTGGAAATCTCGTCGAGCACTTCTGGAGGCGCATTGCTGTGGGCCGCGCGCGGCAGGCTCCACCGGAGACCGTCCCTGCCGGCGTGGAGATCGATCCGCTCGGTCCTAAGCATGCGTACCGCCAAGGGCCAGTTCTCGGCAACAAGAGCCCGCGCGAAGGGTGTCTCGCCCACCTTGTTGCGTGCGTTGAGCTGCTCAGCGGAGATATGATCCACACGATCGTACAGCAGATCGCGAGGCGCAGTACGGGCTGTGAGGTGATGGAGCAACGTATTATCCTCCCCGTCCCTCGCTTCGGAGTCGGGTAGGCCAGAAACTATTGTACACAGAGCTAAAGGGAAACTGCTGGGCAGCTAAATAGCCAAACTTTGACCACAAAATCAATAATTGAGCTCAAGTTTGAGTCCGGGTATTCTTATTCAGCAGACATAATTTTAATTATAATTGATTTTACTAGCATTTAATTAATTCAAATGCTTAAACTAAGGACGTTTTATCTATTTATCTGATTTAATTCGTTTTAATCACTTAAGTAATTTTAATTATAATTGACCACAGGCACGTGCATTAAGGGGGTCTTGGGACCTTTCTCCAATCCCCCATATCTTGATTCTGATAATTTTTCTTAAAAAGTATAATGTTTTCTATTTAATTTACCCATTTTTGATTTTTTTTAAAATCCGTAACTCTCATTTTGGGCCCGTCTTCAATAAGTTCCTGCGTACGCGCCAAAATTACCTGATTAATGCCGGCATACTTTGTACTTAGTATTTAAGCTGCTTGCTATCTTTTCCCTTCTTTCTTGCTTTCCTGCTTTCTCATTCCTGACTCTCTTATTTTCAGAGATGCTTCCATCGGCTGGGCTGAATATTGTATAACCCTGTTGGATTGTCTACGAGGAATTGACAAAGCTTCCAAATGTAAATTCTTTGATTTTGATGATTTTGATGCTGAAGCTTATAAACATTACGAGGTAATTAACTTTTGTGTCCATGATTCTGCTTCATTGGTGTTTGCGAAGAAAGTGGAAGGTTACAATGAACTTTTGCCTTAGATTTGTAATCAGAAAGATCAGAAATCTTAAGTATTTTTGAAAAAATATTTTAATGAAAATAAAGAAAGTTGAAGGTTAGCTCAGAAATCTTGAAATATTTTAATGAAATCAGATGAAAAAATATAATGAAAAAATATTTTAATGAAAATTAAGAAAATCGACGTTTATATTGAACTTTTGCCTCAGATTTGTAATTAGAAAGATCAGAAATCTTGAAATATTTTAATGAAATAAAATGAAAAAATATTTTACTGAAAAATTTAGTAAGTTGAAGGTTACATTGAACTTTTGTCTCAGATTTGTAATAAGAAAGCTTAGAAATCTTGAAATATTTTAATGAAATCAGATGAAAAAATATAATAAAAAAATATTTTAATGAAACTTAAGAATGTCGACGGTTATACTGAACTTTTGCCTCAGATTTGTAATTAGAAAGATCAGAAATCTTGAAATATTTTAATGAAACAAAATGAAAAATATTCTAATGAAAGATTAAGAAAGTCGAACGCTACAGTGAACTTTTGTCAAAAAGACAGTGAAATCGTTTGTATCAGGATTGAAAATGCATTTAATCAACCCTTGGTTATCAAAGGCTTTCAGAATATGCCTGAACTTGCGAAAGAATTGTCAGAGAGAGTTTCGACGTAAGCACGTGGTGGTAGGGGGCGCGCTGCTCGATGGACTAGGTTTCGTTTAGTTTTTGCAAGTTGTAGTGACACGGGGAAAACTACAACTCTACTCACCATTCATTTTCATTTCGCGAAGATAGCAATCTGAACTGATGTAAGCTGATCTATCAACACCTGAGTTCTGAATCTCGCGAGATCAGCCTTCTGTTAGATCGCGTTGGGTGGGATCAGATTGGCACAAGGATGGGCACATTTCTGGCTGGCTATAGTCGTGCGTGGTTGTGTTTACTTCTCCTGATACTCGGACGAGGCGAACACGCCGAACGATTCCTCCAAAATCAGTTGACCAAATGCACTTTCGTATTCTTGTGATAAGCAGATGAGCCCGTTATCTGTTAGGAGACATCAAGGGGCCTCAATCTATTTTGCCTAGAACAATTTCTCTCAGTTTCCTTTATTCTGCTGTTCAAGAAAGATCGTAAATGCCTCAATCGACTCCCGAACCTGTCTTTCCTTGTGCTCAATTAACTCAGTTCCGTCTCTGTTCGTTGGAATCGAGGACCTCAGTATTTTTAGTTTAGGGAGGACGCCTTGGAAAGTTACATGTTCAGATTTGCTTGTTGGACAGGAGGGAATTGTCACAGGTATGCAAGGCTTGACACGCCAAGAAGTTCGAAATCTTGCTACCAACTTTGCTTGGGAGAGCTTACCATTCTAGGCTCCATGCAGATAATATCTCTGAAAACAGAACAAGCTGTGGTTGAATTTGGAGTGAATTCTATCTCCAGGACTTTTTTCGATTTTTCGGGATCCATTCGCAGCAATGAGTCGCATGTGCTAATCACAGGTGACTCTGACTATCGAATGTACCAAAACGACATTACGCGTCTGAACAGCTATCTCGAAAGTCACGTCGTTGCTCTATCCAAATTGCAACGAGCCGAGTCATCTGTATTTGTACCTCAAGAACTTTGTTTCCAACTAAGGGCACTCGATGGCGAAATTCGATCTCCACTAGATGGTTACTTCACAATAAACTTTTTCTCGCAAAATATTGCGCCTTACACTTTTGAGAACCTTTAAAAAAGAGAAATAAATCAGAAGAAACAAACGGAATTTCTTTCAACAAAAACTCTAAACGACAAAAAGAACAATGTTTTATTGTCATTAGGATGTTTGTTCATCCGCGGAAAACGGGCCTCTGAAAGTGGTCCATGAACCAATAGGAACTATTTTTCAAGATTAAATGGCCTATGTTATTGTTATCATAGGCAGCGCAATAGTGCAGCTTAAGGGGTAATGTTTCTATAAATGAACTATTCA
This sequence comes from Alatinidae sp. Z8VKAUB7J3, assembly GCA_010016025.2. Taxonomy (NCBI): domain Eukaryota; kingdom Metazoa; phylum Cnidaria; class Cubozoa; order Carybdeida; family Alatinidae; species Alatinidae sp. Z8VKAUB7J3. The sequence continues at coordinate 95,158,355 of JAAAKM020073195.1, forward strand.
GTTAGCTAAGAAGTAAACTTACCTCTTTAGTCAGCACTGCATCCTAAATCCAAATTTAGCATTCGTTTGCATCGGAAATAAACTTCACCCACTCCTGTATTTACCATTTCAGGGTATATACTTGCACATTAGGGGTGGGGGTAAAATTCATTTCCAGTGCAAATGAATATCAAATTTGTACTCATGATGTAATTCTGTCCGTAGATGTAAGTTTATTTCTTAGTTACCTGAACAGTCCGTTAATATAGACATTAGCCTATGTAAAAAGCAGTGTGGGTACAATGTGTTGTTTATTTATTTTATTTTATTTTAGACTAGGGCTTTTCGTATATGTAGATTGTCGCAAAAGCTTCAAAACGGGTTTGGTAAATTTGAAATTGAAAGCCCTTTTTGATAGTCCAGTTATTAGAGGGCAACCACTCCCCCCTTCCAAGCCCTTCATTGCTCCTAACACACCCAATCAAAATCTTGAAACAACCATTTTGTTCAGCTTTGTTGAAAGGAACAGAAATTGTTTTGTTGGATGACAACCCCTCCCTCCTATAGCCCTCAGGACAAGAATTTTACGTTATTCCCTGGGGGGATATAAGTTCTTTAAAAAGATGGTCGTGTAAACTTTGGAGGGGAATCACTGGATTGGAAATCCTAAAAATTCAGTGCCCTTTTTAAGAGACAAAGTGATTGGAGGCCAGCTATCCTCCTTCCTCCACGTCGTATTTTTCCCAATTGAATCCGATAGAAATTTTGGAATAGCCTTTCGTCCGAAAAATTGTCTAAAGATCACGTTGCAAGGCCTCTGGGGTTAACACAACCTTCAAGAGGCTGTGGGTAGGGTTGTAAGTTATGTTCCTAGGGTTATAAGGCTTTTATGGAAGGAATGATCGTGTTAACTTAAGATGAGGTTCATTGGATCGCAAAGGTATAATTCTAGTTCCCTTTAGAGTCAAAAATGATGGAGGGCAAATAGCCTCCCCTCCTTGAGATTCTATATTTCCAAAACATATCCGATCGAAAGTGTGAGATAGGCTTTTGTTCACAATAATCCAAAGAGCATATAACAATGTCTTCAGACTGGACACGACCACCTAGAGCCCAGAGGCATGGGTTGTAAGTACCTCGATAACGTACGGGCCATTTTGTGACCAAATACCGTATTTGTTATTACTAGATTGTTATACCTATAAACAACAGTCTATAAAAGTTGCTATTTTCATTCCCTACACCAAAGTCACATGTGCTAGGATACCATTTACCCCTATTTGTGCCATTTCTGGCATTAAATCTCCTGATAAGAATACCATATTTATGCCTAGGGTCTTGTCTGTTTATTACTGTGAATGTGTATGAAACCCATCCGAGTCGCTCCCGTCTCCGTCAGCTGGTTCTAACGGAGCATATACCACTATGATTAATACCTTGCACTTTTGGTCAAATAGTGAGCAACTAGAAATCTATTATTAATTTCTTACTTACAGAAGTAAGCCACATGAGCATAATTATCAATGGTTTGGAAAAGACTATATAATATTTAGATTACACCAAAGATAGGGAAGCTACTACCATAAGTCACATTTCTGCCAAATGTGCAGTCTTTATCTTTGTTTGACTAATTGTTTTTCTTTTTAGGTCTTCATCTCCGTATAAAAAGAAACAAATTGTTTCCCCAGGATGCTCTAAGCCACGACGATCGACTTCCCCCAAATCTGTTCTAAGAAAAGAACCCATGAATAAACACGATATAGCACGTAACCGCGTACCAAGACCATTTGATCGACAGCATCGAGGACAGGAACTTCCGCCCAGGCCTCATGGGAGATTTGAAGGTGGTCGCGGTTCTTTGGATGGAGATATGAGACACCCACGATTTCAAAGAGGGTATGAAGCAGAAAAGCTTCCACGTGGAATAATTAGGTCTCGTACACCATCTTTGTCACCCCTGCCCAAGATTGTTGGCAAGGGTCTAATGAGAACAAAGTTACCTCAACCTCCCTTAGGTAGGAATAGACCCGGAAAGCAGTTTATTGGCGGAAAGCATCCAAGAGATAGGAGTCCCCTTCGTGGTCCTGGTCCTCGGCGGGATCATTCCCCACGTCAGCGCCAGCACTTTAGTCCTCCACCTCTACCTTCTCTTTTAGATATTAAGCTAAATCATATGCCTAGACGGATGAGCCCAGGGAGGCGAACATCTCCCAGACGAGTCAGCCCTGGTAGGCGCATTATCCCTGAGAGAAGGTTTTCCCCTCTGATGCATCGAAGGGTCAGTCCTATTAGACTAAGTCCACCTTTACGAATGAGTCCTGAAAGGATTAGAAGAATGTCAGGTGATGCATTTGGAACTTTTAGAGATGACAGACCTGAATGGCGAGAAATTCGTCAGCGAGATGGAGTGAGAGGCAAACCTGGCCTTAATACCCCCCTTACTAGGATTGTATGAAAATGATGTTAGTTCATTTGTTAATAGATATGTCTATCTATTATCCGTCAATGCGTCATTCCTAGGGCAGTAGAACCAAGGTACATAGTCATAGAGGTAAAATAGTGATTGAACCTATAGGTTGATTTCAACGCAGGCAAAATCTAGGCATGCGTGACTTGCTAAAAGATAACAAACCGTATATTAGCGTAATAGGAGAGGCACCCGCATAGGCAAATAAACAAATAATAAAAACTCTATAAATAGTAATATCGCTATGCTCACAAACATCTACATGGGGTACCGTCATATGTACAAGCATAAAACACTTTTAATTCCATTTTTCAGTATAAGTCCAACTTTCCAATATATTTGCCACTCTCCCGACGTACTATTCAATATATTTCCCAACTATCAAATATATTGGAAAATTTTCCATTATAATGGAAGAACCGAGCGTGCTGAACCTGAAAGAACCTCAACACAACTATTCCATTTTAATTCAAAACTCAATGGACTCGGTCGAGGCCTTTGGGCTGGATCTCGTGGTCTAATTTATGTTATACAGCACTCAGCACGTGGCAGGCTTCTATGTATGGAATCGCAATGTCGCTTGTCTTCTAACCGCAGACAATTTGTTGTCTTTTAATATTGCGGTCTTTTCAAAGATATATGATTATTAAAGTAAGTCTGATTTCTAACAGTGATATTTGCTAACAACACCTAGACAAATCTTTGATGCGTTTTGTATTTTTTTTATACAAGCTAAAAATTCTCCCTGAACAAATTGCCGGATAGGGCCCTGATTGCTGCATAGAGAAGACGATGGCAGGAGACTAGAGAAGACTCAAGTGTTCTTTTTGAACCAATAATTTGTTAGCTTAATCAACCATTTGAACATATTCAATTCATTTTTGAGCTCGTAGCTAAATGTACTCCGTATTATTAGTAGCTGGCTAAAAAGTAGTCTATAAGTCTATCCATAATGATAAGACCTTACATTTTGTTTTTCCTTTTGCTATCAGAAAATAAAATAATCAGATAAATCAAAAGAGCTTGGTGAAACAACGAGACTTGCAAAACTTTTAATTGGCTCTTAAAAGAAAAAGTCTGGTGCTCTTCGTCATGTCTGTGTAGATTTGTCATTTTATTTGAATGTTGCTTTGTGTCTAATTTTTCTCCTTTTATTTTCTAATTTTCTAATTTTTTCTACTTTTCTTTTTTATGGCACTTGGTAACAAAAAAGAAAAGAAAAAAATAATAAAAATAAAGAACAAAAAAAAAACAGAAGAGCAATTAAAAACAAACAAAAAACAATAAACAATTGTTGCCAATATTAATTCCATCAATCTCAATCTGTTTCAAAGGTATATCTACAAAGTAACCCCACACGCAGCTCTGTTTTAAATTGATTAATGGGCAATTCTTTGGTAACTGGGACAAGCTTATTCCACAGTTTAAGCCCTACATAAATTAAATAAAAAAAACAGTTGTTTTTAACTGAAAGTAAGGAGCGATATTAAAACTTAAAAGAAACAGAAATTACTTCGTATATGAAAGAGGCTGTTCTGTCCTCAATGCCCCACCCTTTGTTCTAAAGTTTGACTCTTTCTCTCAACTCTACTTTTCAAAACAGTAAAAAACTTTTGCGTAAAGAGCGGAACGTTGAGGAGGGAACAGCCCCTCTCATATACTGAGTAATTTCTGTTCGTTTTAAGTTCTAATTTCGCTCCTTACTTTCAGTTGAAAAACAATTGTTTTTTATTTTATTTTATTCTTTAAAAGCGTCCCACAGAAAAATTTTGATTTACTAGTGTCCGTCCAGCTCACTTTAGTGTGTCAATGTCATATAATGAAGCAATTGCTCCCTGAACCCATTTGAGGTCCATTCATACCTGAAAACCCGGATTATCTAAAAAGTTTCGGTACTTACGTGTTACAGCGACCACACTTAAGAAGTGAAGTTAGGTTAATCCTAATAAAATATGCCAAAATACGATGAAAACATAATACTTAAGAAACAAAATTATGGAAACTACAACAGAGAATTATGGAAGGCAGCCGCCCAGACCGCACTTTATTGAATATCTAACCTAACCAACTCTTTATATTAGATATTTAATTGAAATATGTAGCTGCATAGGAGTTTATCTCACTGATACTAAGCTAATTATCTCCAAATGCAGATAGAGAAACCATTTTTTTTAGTCAGATCAAGAACATAGTCTGGTCACTATAACACCCGAGTACTGATTTTCCTTTGGGTTGTTTCAAGATTATAAAGCTAGTAGGACAGTCGTACATTTTTGTCACTGTTGCCAACTTGAACCATGAAAGTTATTACGTAAAACTAACTAAAAAAACAACTTCAAACACTTTTCGTGCACCTTTTCAATCCACTAACAATATGTTGCGTCCAAAAAATAGCATGAAACCAGGTTTTCATTCCTTCATTGGGTTTCTTATCCTTCTAATGCTCCCCCTTTTGGTCAATCAAGTTTGCTATGTAAGAAACTCTCAGATATGACTGAATCTGCAAGCACAAGTCACATGTGGATGCCAGTGTTTCACAGGTTTGCCTGTCAACGATGTTTTCCTCAGCGAGCAGCATGATCGCGGCGCTTGTCGACGGTTCCAAAATTTTCGGGTTGTCGGCAGCGAATAGCAGTTGGAAGAACTGAACAACGAAGGAGATATCGATGAGGCCGCCCCGGGCGTATTTAACGTTCCAAGGATCGTCTGTCCCAAATTGATCGGATATGCGTTGGCGCATCTCAACGACATCGGTCAGAAGTGTCGCCCGATCTCGCCGCCGTCGCAGAATTCGAGAAATGTGCCGACGTAGGCGAGACGCGAGCTTTCGGTCACCTGCCACGACGCGAGATCGGGTAAGCGCCATATGCTCCCACGTCCAAGCATCACTCATCTGATACTTTACGAAACCTTCGAGTGGCGTTGCCAGCGGACCGGCGTTTCCCGAGGGACGAAGGCGCATATCCAACTCAAAAAGCGTACCGACTTTCATAGGCGCGGTGATGGCAGTTATGAAGCGTTGCGTGAGGCGGGCAAAGTAAGTACCGGAATTTAGGGATTTTTCACCGCTTGACGTCGCTTCGCGGTCTGGCGCGAAGTAAACCAGGATCAGGTCAAGATCCGACCCGATCGCCATTTCGGCGCTTCCCAGCTTACCAAGGCCGAGCACCGCTATTCCGGCCCCCTCGATTTGTCCGTGTCGTTCGGCAAACTCTTGTTCGACGCGGGGCAATAGCTGTGAGAGCGCTGCATCGACGGCATGGGTCAGAAACAACATACAAAGCGAATTGCGCTGTGGGTCGCGCAGAAGGTGGACTGCCGCGCGCAACCGTTGATCGTTCATCCAACGGCGGATGATAGACAGGCTTTCCTCATGGTGCCGACTAACGGACAGGGCAGAGTCGAGATCGCGCGAAAGTTCGCGCGCGCCTGGAAGATCCGTCAAAAAATCCGGCAGCAGCAGGGCATCGAGCTGTTCGGGTCTGCTTGTCAGCGCATCGGCAATAATCGGTGCGGAACTCAATAGTTCCGTCAACAGGTCGATCAATTCCGGATGTGCATCAAGAAGCGAGAAAAGCTGTACGCCGGCCGGTAACCCTCCAATGAATCTGTCCCAGCGAGCAAGTGTGGCACCGGGGTCGCCGGTGTCGGCAATTCGTTCCATCAATGTCGGGGAAAGACGGGCCAGAAGCAGCCGCCCACGTTCCGCCCGGGTGGCACGAGCCCGCCCGCGCATCCAACCCAACAACTCGACCGGACTATTATTACCAATGTTATAAAGTCGAAAAGGAGCCTTACTGGTTCCAGGATCCGGCGCATCGCTAGACCAATTATTATTTCCCTCAGCAGGTTTATCCATGGTTCGCACTACCCCCTGAACAATGTGATCGATGTAGGTGAAATCACGCTGATGTTTGCCATGATTAAACACATCGACAGGTTCTCCCTCAATAATCTTCTTGGTAAAAAGAAACAGGGACATATCCGGCCGGCCCCATGGTCCGTAAACGGTAAAGAAACGAAGACCTGTTGTTCTTAAACCATAAAGACTACTGTAGGTATGCGCCATTAACTCGTTGGCCTTTTTACTCGCCGCATAAAGCGACAAAGGATGATCCACATTTTGATGTATTGAAAAAGGCATGGCTGTGTTAGCACCATAAACCGAACTCGAAGAAGCATATACTAGATGCTCCACATCATTATGCCGACAGCCTTCGAGTATATTCATGGTGCCAATAATATTGGCATCCATATAGGCATGTGGATTTTCAATCGAATATCGAACACCTGCCTGTGCTGCCAAATGAATCACTCTCTTTGGCTGCTCAGCTCTAAACAAATCCGCCATTGTATCTCGCTCAGCAATATCAAGACGTTTTAATTCAAAATTATGATACGGTGCTAATTCAGCCAAACGAGCCTCTTTCAAATTAACGTCGTAATAATCATTGACATTATCGACACCTATCACTTCGTCTCCTCTATCAAGAAGATTCTTGGTAACATGAAACCCGATGAATCCAGCAGCACCTGTGAGTAATATTTTCATAAACAAAAATTCTTCCCTTTTGAAAGTAAGAATTGAACCTGAATTATATTGTCAATAAAGCTCTAACACATCATAAAATTGATACTGTATATAAAGAGCTATCTAAATATTGGAACTCGTGATTAAAAGCTTCTATTATTAACTCCCTAAAATAAAACCCAACTAGATATCTATTAAATTTTCTTGTGACTTTGCCTGTTGGCTTAATGGAGAAATAATTAACTTCCCGGTCAATGAATTTATGTCGATATAAATGTCCGTTTCAAAGACTTTTTTTAAATTAGTGTAACTTAACACCTGCTCTGGTTCTCCATGTGTGACCATTCGCCCGTGCTTCAATAGATAAATAGTATCACAGTACTCTGCAGTCAGGTTCATGTCATGCATCACAGTCAAGACCCCTGTCCTATCTTCACTTGTTAATTCACGGACAATATCAAACAATTCGACCTGATGCCGATTTTTTTACGAGTGAGGTACGACACGGAGACCACTTGCTCCGGACTCAACTTCCAACGCGAGCCATAACTTGTAACGGCAATAACCTTGAGGCATTGAGCCATGACCCAGATCCCAAAACCATTTGTCAGCGTGGACTGGACCAATGTCCTGATTACCCGGCCGAACGAGACGCCAATAGACATTGCCCCAGCCGTAGTTTTCTTCATCTGAAACCAAAAAATCGCCAAAGAATTTCTTCAATGTCTTCCATAATTTGGTGGACTCTACCAGCTTTAGGGCCATTGGACCGAGAACGCGATTGTTTTTACTCCATACTTCAGAATGAACAAACTCAGATGCATCGTAAATACGATGGTAGTCAGACATAGAGGACTGAAAAAACTTGGCGACATGTCCTGAAGAAACGCCTTGCAAGACGTGTAGATATTGCTCAAACACCAATTGATAAAATAATTGATAATCCTCTTGGGACAAGGCAAAAATTGAATAGCCCTCTCCCCGTTTGATATCGTTGAGCAAACTGTCACTGCGGGTAGATTTATCTAATATCATATTCTCTTTCACAAATAACGCTAGCAAAACTAGTCTATTATCCAGCGCACGACTTCAAAAGCTTCAGCGTACTGACACCCAATTTGTACTCCCCTGGCTCTAGCAAGAGAATGAATAAACTCGCTGGACATGTAGTCCTTGCCATTTTGAGATTGGTAATGGCTTAAAGCTTGGCACTTTCGCTCAATATGACTGGATTGCAATTTAACAAAACAACTGGTGGAAAAGGATAAATTGTTCCACATCAACTCATAACCAAGAATGCTGGTGTTTTTAAATGCTCTTATTCCTTCCTGCGCAATGGTTGCATGATCTTGATGTATATCATGAAGGGCTGGCAATAATACTAAATCGTATTGTTTTTGGTTTCTAATCTGAATCAGATTCTCTAATATTTCCTGACGAGAATAATTTAATTTCCGCACTTCATAATCAAACAAAATTAAATTGCGCTCATTAATACCCAAAGCAGATGTCGCTTGTCGTACTTCTGTTTTCAAAATATCTTTAGGCAAACCCTCTGGTACCGACTGCTCAGCAGTTGAAAACGCAACGTAAGTAACTTCACAACCTCTTTCAATCAACATCGATATACTGCCACCAGCACCGAGTTCACCGTCATCGGTATGTGGGGCTAACACTAAAACATGATTCGCATTGGTAATATTCATAATTCAGCTATTATTTTCTGACAAAGCTCTTGGCCGGATTACCACTACTGTTTGTTCATCTGAACAAACATTTTTGTGCCTAAATCTAACATAATTTACCATTACTTGGTTTTCATTACCATTCATTACCAATAGTATATATACCACTAAACCAACGTCAAATTATGAGTACACAATCTCAATCAAGCGATGCATTTGCAATGTACAAGCAAAATGTACAGAAATACTTTGAAAATGTTTCAAAACTAACTCCGCAATATTTTCAATCTGTTACACAATTGCAAGACGAATGTATGAAAACATGCCAAAAAACAATCAACGCTACAGTATCAATGCAACAAGAATTTGCAAAGAAAACTGGATTACAAACTGTAATTCCAGATGCTGCAAAATCTGCTATTGTTGATACCAACAAGCAAATTGTTCAAGCAAGTACTGTAAACAATCAATTACTCAAAACAACCATTGATGCAACAGTACAAAATTTCAAAACATTCAACGACAACGTTAATGCTTTTGCTGAATTAAACAAAAACATTATCCAATCCTGGATAACTCCTTTCACACTCAAAAACTAGTGTGATTGATTTTTCTTTTTTATTAAATTCATGAAAAATTTGATGATTACTCATCAAACCTTCATGGTGTGTTAGGTAATTTGTCTGTCAAAATTTGTATTTAACCTCGATGGATAATTCATTAGTGGGTTATCTGAGGTGTGATTCTCCTCTGTTTGTCTGATAGCTTCCAGCTGACTCTCCAATGGCAGTAGCATACAAATCTCTAGGGTCAATTCCTGTTTGCTCTGTACTTGTTTTCTTGCTCTTCTTGTCACTCCAGACAAAAAATCCTGCAGCAACTACAATTCCAACTCCAGATACCGCATACAAGATTGGAACTTGTGTATCGTTCTCATCTCCTTGTGATGGTGCATCATCAGTAACCAAAAACGTCTCTACTCCTTGTATTGAACTTTCTTGCACATACCCATCAATTACTATAGTTCCATCATCTTGGGATTCTATGGAACGAATTGTATATTGTTCAGAACCAATCTCAAATGATTCAGTTACATCCTTGTCTTGGCATACTCCTCGGTACACGGTACAAATTCCCATTGAATAATTCGTCACAACCGTGCCTGAAAAGCCAAATTCTGCAGTCTCACTCATCATGGCAGTAGGATCAAACATTGATTCCCACTGGGATAGTGATAATTCAGAGAGACCGCTGGTATCAACTAGATTCAAATCAAGTATTTCCATTGCAGGAGTCCCTGATAGATATCCCGACACTTTTGGTAACACAACCATGGCTGTAGTACAAGCGCACGCCGGACAGGTCGATATCCGCAGGGTTGATATTGTTGAAGCTGCTACCGCGCAGATCGGCCCCGCTGATGGTTAAGCCGACCGCGCTGATGTTGTGCAACTCGTTGTTGCGCAACACAGCATTACTCAGGTCACAGTAGTCGAGGCATACTTCCAGCATGCGGCTGTCGCTGATATGCACACCCGGCAGAAAGTTGTTGGCCAGGTTTGCATAGGAAAGATTGCAGTGCTTGATGGTTAATTCTGTCAGGTCCGAATTGCCTACCGGCAGGCGAAAGTCGCTTTTTGACAAGTCTGCGCCCTGCATCTGACAGTGTTCAAAGCTCAGTCCGTAGCCTCGACAGCGGAGGAACTCTGTAACCGTGAGGTTGCAGCGCGTGAACTGCACTTCCTGCAACTGCGCCTGGCTGAAATCCGCCGGGTTTTCAGACTCGCTGTCGTTGAATTGGCAGGACAGGAACGTCGAGCCGCGAAGATTGGCGCCGCGAAACTTAGTAGCGATAAATGAGCAGTTCTCGAAAACGCAGTCACCCAGCTCTGTGCGGGAAAAATCCCCGCCGTCAAACTGTTCATCCCGGTATTGCTCACCGCTTTGTAAAGACATGCCTTTTTCCTTACGCCCCTGTCGAGAACACGCGTAGTAGATTACAGTAGGTGCAGGGGGATTTGTGGCAGTATCCGGAGAAGTCGACAGTATCTGGCGTTCGGGCCAGTTTCGGGCCTATTTAAACGGCACCGCCTTTTCTGGCATGGCTTTCGCCATGCAGCAGCTTCTCATCAATTGGATCCTGGTTGGTATCCTGCTGCTGCCAGCGGATCAGGTAGGGGTCATTCAGGCTGTTATTGGCATCCCGGGTGTATTTCTGATGTTGATGGGGGGCGCGTCGGCCGACCGCGCTGACCCACGCAATCTCTTGATTGCCATCTATCTGCTGGCGCCTGCTTTCCCGCTGTTTCTCATCGCCATGCAAGTGCAAGGCTGGTTCAACGTGTGGACGGTGATGGTCTGGGGGCTGGGCATGGGTGTTGCTCAAGCTTATTCCATGCCTGCACAACAGGCGATTCTGAACCGGGTCAGTGGTGCACAAGTGCAGCAGGGGGTTACCGCCGCCACCGCGGCGGGTTTTGTGGTGCAGATTGTCGGGCTTGGTTTTGCCGGGCAGATCGACACGGTCGGGGTGACCCCGGTGCTTGCTGTGCAGGGGCTGGTGTTATTGCTGGCAGGCTGGGCCATGGCGCGGGTCTTAAGGAGACTAAGGATGAATAAGTGCATCGACGGTAACATTTTCCAAACTTTAAAACCACAGTTAATAGGTTCGTCTTCTTAACAACTCATGCTAACAAAGTGCCTAGGATATCATTAGGTACTAGAAATTATATTTTGATAATAAGTCGCCAAGTGGATTAAATACTAGCATTTGAAAACGTTGTAATAACTAAAGGACGCAACAATTCGACAAATGGGTCTTTTTTATTCAATTGAGAGTATAATATTTTGGTAACACGAACTTTTTTCATTAATATTTCAGAAGTTCTACCTAAGAAAATAAAAGGGTTATATATTTGTATTTTATCACAGATTCATTTCCAAATACAATAAAAATATAAGCATTCCATTATTCATCAAATAATGAAGTAAATCAGTCGAGACGCGAAACTCAGGCAAATTTGTCTAGTAGTCGAACAGCTTATTACGAACAACTCCTAGTTAAAAATTTGTAAGAAAAAAAGGCTATATACATTTGGCACTTATTTCCATTTACTTCCATGAGAAATAATTCCTAGGACATGCCCGCTCTGAGCCGCACCACTTTGCTTCTACCAGCGCAGGGCAAGGTGTTCCACCTCGTTTAGCATTCTTAATAACTTTTCTTGCTCTTGTACTTTCTCCTATTCCACAAGTTTTACTGCATGGCGACCATTCGGACCATTCACCAACACGACATGCTTGGGAAACTGAAAAAGTTAGAAGAAATAACATCCATTATATTCTATTAACAGCAATAACGTAAAACTGTTTCGAAATCAAATCTTTATTAGAGACCGAGTTATTTGTAAGGACTGACATCTGAGTAGTGTCCAACCATAGAAATCACATACTAAGTGAAAACCGAAAGATTAGAAACTCACCCCCTTCCCAGCCAGAAAAAAAACTAGAGATTTCAGGGAGTGATGCTAAGTTTGGCCACAACATTTTTATGGCGCTGGCGCTTGTGTTTTTACGTTTATTCAATATAGGAAATTGGCTGGGCAATTGTCTTCAGTTACTTTTACTCATGCCAATTCTATTCTTGCTCCCATTGAATAATTGGTCTATTTTATGCTTATTATTTGTTTTAATTTCCGATCGTTTTAGGCTTCATTTATTAATTCATAGTATCTTTTGTTCATTTCATTTATTATTTGACCTTGTTTCTGCTTGTTCTAGGTTAAGCTTGTTCTCAACCCCCCATTGCACTTCCTGGCTGAAGGGCCAAGAAACAGAGATCAGCACCGCCGGTACGGACTGTAAAGTCTAAAGGGGTAAAGCTCAGAATCAAGAGATAGGAGATGGAATTAAAATTATCTTAGATTTCCCGTGGCAGGATGTATGATGATGCTTTTGACTTTAGAAAGCAGTATGATTCTTTTTAGACTTAGAAATGGCTTAGGTAAAATTTTAAGAGGATAATAATGTAGTTTTAGGAAGGAGAGAGTATGTATCAACCAATTCTTCACTCTTAGATTAATAGTTTAGAAGTGCCTGAGTCATCAACAAACCCATCTAGTCCTCAGTTTTGTAGATTACAAAGAAGCCGATAGAAATTTAGCCGGTAGAAATATAGATAGAAATATAGAAATATTTAGCCGATAGAAAGCTTTACCAAAGGTCCTAACCTTGTGTGGTATTAAGTAAAAAAAAAAAAAACAACAAGTTTTTTTTAACTGCATGTAAGGAGCGACATTAAAACGAACAGAAATTCTTCCGTATGTGAAAGGGATTCTCCCGTCCGCAACGCTCCGCTCTTACGCTAATGTTGACTCTGTCAGAACTCTACTTTCTCAAACAATAAAATAATTCAGCGTAAAGAGGGAGGCGTTGCGGAGGGGAGAACCCCTTTCATATACGGAATAATTTCTGTTCGTTTTAAGTTTTAATGTCGTTCCTTACTTTCATTAAAAAAAACTGTTTTTTTTATTTAATGGCATAAAGGTAAGCATTTTATACCAATGTTTTAAACAGAATCTTGAAAGAATTTTCTATTTTAATTATTCGAGGAAAAAAGTGGGCCCCTTCCCTTTTCCAAACCCTCCTCCCCCCTCCAAGTGCACACCCACCTCACCACCTATCTTTTAGTAAAAGGTTATGTATTCTGCACCTTGTGCGGGACTGATAGTATGCAAAGATGTTTAGTTCATATTTACCGGAAGTACAAAACAGGTCCGTCTAACGCCCTCCCTTTTCTCCCTTCTAACTATTTTCTTTTCTTTGTAAAAAGGCAGGGATGTTTTACCATGTTTGAAGCAAAATCATGTAAGAATTCTCAATTTGAATCATTGGGAGGGAAAAATATACTTTTGTCTCCCCACCCCAGCCAATCAATCCCTACGCTCCCACCATCACCAATTTCTTAACAGAAAGATCGGCATGTGATAAGGTGTTTATGCTGGAACACAAAGGAGAGCCAGGACAAAATCTAGGAAGGAAAATCCGTGTTTGTTGAAAATGTTGAAATTCGAGTTTCAAAAATTTTTCTGTTAAGCGGGTTTTCGTTAAATTAAAAACGTGTCGGAAAGACCTTTGCGAGTGTTTTTGTGCGGCAAGGGTCTGTTCAAGAATGTCTACCGCACGCGAGGATTCTCCCATTCGCTTAAACGTATTCGCCAATACGAGCGAGGCGTCATGGGTCATGTGATGTCGCTGACCATGGAGGAGAAGCAATTGTTTCCTGATTTGTTGCAAATGCAGACTCGCTTTTGCGTAGCGTTGTTGTTCCTTATAGAGAGAGCCCAGTGCGATCGCCGTTTCCAAGTAGCGGGGATCCTGTAATCCAAAAAGATCCGAACGAATGTGTGCTGCTTCTTCCAAAAAGACCTGGGCTTCATCCAACTCGTCCGAGGCCATAAGGGCGCGCCCCAAACGATCCCTAACCAGGCTTATATCAGAAAAGTATTGAGGTTTCTGATCTTGAAGAATCAGCACCGCGCGATATTGTGAGATGGCTTCCTGATATTGACCAAGGCCGTAATAAACTTGACCTAGAGAAGTTCGAAACCTGGCTTCTAATTTCGGATGGTTGCCGGCCTCCAAATTGATCCGCTTGGCCGCGTCCTGTAAGACCTCGTAAAAGGAAACGTCCGGCCCTAAAAGGAAGGGATGAGGGCTTGTGAGGACTTCTTCAAAGTATTTATAGGCCTGCTCCAACATGGCGTAATTCGATTCGGCAAGTTGCCTGGCTTCAGCTTCTCGATACATGGCATTCTTGATTCTGTAATTGCTGATGAAGAGAACGACAAGCAGGGCCAAAACAAAAAAAACGCCAGATATGGCCAGTAAAAAGTGACCCAGGTTTCTTTGCGCCGTTTTCCAAAAAAGATAGGGAAAGGATGGACGGACGGCAGAAACAGGTCTTTGGCGAAGAAAGCAAATTAAATCCTTCTTTAGAGCATCAGCAGACTCGTAGCTTTTTTCCGCTGCCACGGCTCGTGCACACATCACAATCTCGTCCAATTCATGCTTCAATTGTTTGATGAGCTTGCCGGATTGAGTGCTGCGGGCTCGGGTCAGTTCAGGAGTAACCCCGGTCTTGGCTAAATAAACACTCGGTTTTTCACAAGGTGTTTCTTGCAGAATGCGGATCCTGCCTTCTTTTGGTGTTTTTTTATAGTGACTGAAAGCAGAGTGAGGTACACCCGTCAATAACTCGTAGAGAACGACGCCGAGACTGAAAACGTCGCCCTGAATATCTGAACCCATGTGCTCTTTTTGAGGATGCATGTAAGGAAGAGTTCCAAAAATCGGCTGTTGCTCATCAGTTGCCGACTGCGACTTGCGCAACAGGAGTGAAACCCCGAAAAGATCGGCCGGGTACGTTATGGCGTGCTGGGTGCATTTGAAGATGAAGTGAAATTTGATGTGGAGAACTTTGCGGTTTCGCCACAGGGTGCGCCAGAAAATCTGCACCAGGATGGTAACGACTACGGTATAGCGCGCCTGTTGTACGAGGACAACGAAGGCGGCGCCTATCGCGCCATTGGTGTGTTATCCACAGCGGTGCTCAATCCGGCGCGGGACGCCATGGTTACGGGTGTAGACTTTCATTACCTTACGCCTCGTGGTGGTTTGAAGGTGGATGGGCAGTTTATGACCTCCGACATCGATGAGGAAGAAAACGGCTACGGTGGTTTTGTTGATTTTGAGATGAACTACGGCAAAGGCCGGGTTCATCGTGTGGGGCTTGAGTACTTTGACGAACACATCGACATCAACGACCTGGGTTTTCTGCAACGCAACGATGAATATCGCATACGCAGTTCCTTTCAATGGACCAAGTCCGACCTGTCCTGGGCACGGGAAAACAAGTTTGACGTGCGCGGCTTTGCTCAGCGCAACATTACCGAAGACCTGTTCACCGGCGGTGGCATCACATTTTCCAACCGCACTAACCTGAATAATCTGTCGCAGTTGATTGCGCGGGTGGGATACTCGCCCAGCTATTTTGATGACCTGAACAGTTTCGGTAACGGCAGCTACCGCATTGAAGATACGATAAATGCTGAACTGACCTGGAAAACCGACACGGCCAAAGAGTGGAGCTTCAGCATGGGCGTGGGCTTCGACGAAGAAAACTTGAGTGATGCTTCCTACAATGCAAGCTTCGCCGCGTTCTGGCGTCCTACCGACCAGTTTGCTTTCGAATTTGATGTGAAGTACACCACCAGCGACGGCTGGCTGCTGCACCAGGACAACGACCTGTTTGCCACCTTTGAAACACAGCAGTGGCAACCGCGCTTGTCTGTTGAGTATTTCATCAGCGCGCGCCAGCAACTCAGGCTGGCCATGCAGTGGGTGGGCATACGCGCGAACGAGAAAGATTTTTTTCTGGTTCCGGCGACACCTGACAGTCTGATTCCCATCAGCAAGCCTGTTGGCCCCGGGTTTGATGACAGCTACGACTTCTCGGTGTCGCAGTACAGTCTGCAGCTACGTTATCGCTGGGAGATTGCGCCGTTGTCCGACATCTTTATCGTTTACACCCGCCTGGCCAATGTGCGTGAAGCATTGGGTGACGAGTCGTTTAACCAGGTGTTTGACACGGCATGGCGCGACCCGCTGGCAGACTTTCCACTTTCAAAGATTGCGGACGTTGCTCTTCACTGCCACCCAAATCCATTACATCAGTAACCGGCTTATGTAGCGATTGCGGCACAATACCGTGTAACTCGTTATGGGCTTGTTGTTTTTCACGCCTTCTGTTGGTTTCCTCCATCGCTCTTTCCATGGAGCCCGTAATTCTGTCAGCGTAAAGAATTGCTTTTCCGTTGAGGTTTCTTGCGGCACGACCAATGGTTTGTATTAACGAGCGGTCAGAGCGCAAAA
>JAAAKM020073195.1:95174958-95197883 GCA_010016025.2 Alatinidae sp. Z8VKAUB7J3
TATCTAAACCTTCTCTAAGAAGGTTAATCCCCACAAGCACATCAAACTTACCCAAACGCAAGTCTCGAATAATTTCCATCCGTTCCACTGTGTCGATATCCGAATGTAAATACCGCACCTTTACTTGATGCTCGTCGAGATAATCGCTGAGATCTTCCGCCATCTTTTTCGTTAATGTCGTGACGAGTACCCTTTCTTGTACTGCAACTCGTTTTCTAATCTCAGAAAGTAAGTCATCTACTTGCGTCCCGACAGGCCTGACTTCTATTTCTGGGTCAACTAAGCCCGTTGGACGGACTACTTGCTCCACCACGTCGCCACTGGATTTTTCTAACTCATACTTACCTGGAGTAGCAGAAACATAGATAGTCTGCGGTGATAGTGATTCAAACTCATCAAATTTTAATGGTCTATTATCAAGGGCTGATGGCAACCTAAATCCATATTCAACCAAGGTTTCCTTACGGGATCGATCACCTTTAAACATCGCCCCAATTTGGGAGACCGTGACATGTGATTCATCAATAAATAACAATCCATCCGACGGAAAATAATCGATGAGAGTCGGTGGTGGCTCACCTGGTGCTCTGCCAGATAGATAGCGACTGTAGTTTTCGATGCCAGAGCAATACCCAAGTTCTAACATCATCTCAATATCGAACTGGGTTCTTTGTGTGATACGTTGCTCTTCCAACAACTTGTGAACTTCCTTCAGTTGCGCTTGTCGGTCTTTGAGCTCAACCTTAATATCGTCTACAGCCGCTAAGATTTTCTCCCTGGGGGTTACGTAGTGTGTCTTCGGAAAAACTGTTGCTCGAGCAACGTTTTTTTCAATAGTTCCGGTTAAAGGATCGAACAAACTTATACGCTCAATTTCTTCATCGAAAAGTTCGACGCGAACCCCAAGACGCTCTGAATCCGCAGGGAAAATATCGATAACATCACCACGAACTCGAAAGGTACCCCGTTCAAAGTTCACGTCATTTCGTTTGTATTGTAGTTCCGAGCGGCCTCGGCAAATCCCGCCCATGGCCCGGTCAGGCGCTTCTTGGCGCGGGTGGATTCGATCTGCACATAGGGTATTCCGCGGGCGCGGGCCACGGCGGGGCCGAGCAGGTCCGGCGCCTTGTAGTAGTTGTGGTAAGTGACCCAGAGGTCTGCTGCCGACAGGTCATGGATCAGCCGTTCGGCCTCTGCCTTTGCCGCCTTGCGCAGATCTGCCTGCAGCGCCACATCGCCGCGCTTGTCGTAGATCCTGAGTTCCGAAACCAGTTGCACGTCCGCGCCGCTGGCGCCGAGCAGGCCCATCAGGTTACGGGCAATCTCGCGGTCGCCGGAGGGCACCGGGTGGTGCGGCGGCTTCATCGGCGCGTAAAAGGCGACCCGCTTTCCGGCTCCCGGCGGCATGACCTGTCAGCCGCCCTGCAGCATCGCCGTAAGCCGTTTGGAAAGCTGGGCGATACCGGGTTCCATGCCGAAGTCGGAGCGCAGCCTCTCCAGCGCTGCCCCGGCCATCTCTGCCAGCTTTTGCGGATGGCGGGCTGCGTAGAGCAGCGTTTCGGCCAGCGCCTCGGGGCTGTCTTCGCTCAGCAGACCGTGCGTGCCCTGCGTGATGAATTCCGGAATAGCGGAGACCGGGGTCGACAGGATCGGCAGGGTTTGCGAGGCAGCTTCCATCAGCACGTTTGTCAGCCCGTCGCGGTCGCCGTCCGCTGCAACCCGGCTGGGCAGCACAAACAGGTCGGAGCTGCGCATCGCCTCGATCACCTCAGGCTGGTCGCAGGCCCCGCGCCAGGTGATGCGGTCCGCGATGCCTGCATCCTCCGCCATCCCTTGCAGAAGGTCGCCCAAGCCGCCGCCGCCGATGTGGGTCCAGTGCCAGTCAAGGCCTGCAGGCAGCAGCGCCAGCGCGGCGATCAGGCGGTCGAAACCCTTCTTTTCTACGAGGCGGCCAACCGACATGAAGCGGATCGGATCCTGCGGCTGCCGGGTTTTGCGCTCCGGCGGGGCGGGGAAGCGGGACAGGTCGAGCCCGTGATAGACCAGGTCGACCCGGTCCGGCGTATCGGCCAGCTCTTGAAGATGCTTGGCGCCAAAGCCGGTGCAGGTGGCGCCAAAGGCCGCGCCGTGATGGGCGGCGGAGAGTTTTTCCTGAAGTTCCCAGTCGGGCGAGGTCCAGATGTCCTTTGCGTGCGCCGAAAAGCTCCACGGCAGCCCGCGCATTATCGCGGCATAGCGCGCGACGGAGGAGGGCGTGTGCAGGAAATGCGCGTAAAAATCCGTCCGCTCGAGGATCGTTAAAGATAATGCAACCAATGGCGCCCTTTTCAAAAGCGACCTTGGGTTTGATACCTCGCCAAGATCCACCGTATCGCACCAATACGATTTTCCCTTTGACGTCGATACCCAACTGGTCCAGATGCTCGTAATCTCTTGGCAAACCCTGGTTTACATAAACCAATTCGGCTTTAACGTCGCCATCTGCTGAAAAAGCATTAAACGGCGGGAGACCCTGTTCGTGAATGGCCTTGGCGACCGGTCCCGACCCACCAACCGGTTCTTTCAATATGGCTTCGTAGGGTTCGGGGCCCAGCAAGGTCAATTTGCGAATTTTGGGTGTAGGGAACAAAACCTGATAGGTCTCGATTTCTGCTTCATAGCCCCATTCACGGAAGAGTTTGAGCATGAACTCAGCATTTTCTCTGATTTTGGCGGAGCCAGCGTGGTGTGGCTCTAACGTAAAAAATTTCATCCATTCATTGAGGTTGTCCGCCTTTAATCCTTCGGCATATTGTTCCTCCAACTCATGGAGCTTTTTTGCTTCGGCATCCGAAAAGCCAAGGGGATTCCCGCCAAAGGCTAGATTTACCCAGACAAAACTGAACAGGAAAAACACGGTCATTTTCTCGGCGTTCATAAAACCTTCCTCATACGCTTCCAGAATAATTGCTGAAGGAACTTAGGCGTCTATTCTAACCAATCATGGCAAGAATGCGCATTGGGAATGCGGAGAACAGGTCTTCGATTCAGCTCAGAACCGTTGGTGTCATTGAGCCAGAAAAAAATAAAACTACACTTGACTATTTAAAACTACGAATGTAGATTTTAGCTTTGTAAGGAGCAAGCATGAAATTATCGGATTTTGAACTGGAAGTTTTACAGGTCATGTGGAGAAAAGGCCCAATTACTGCCCCCGAGGTCCATGAAATTATTGCTGGCAGGCGAGAGGTGGCCTATTCCACGGTCAAGACCATTATTGATCGGTTGGAAGAGAAGCAGGCAATTCATCGGGCCAGAAAGTATGGCAGGACCATTTTGTACGAAGCGGTGGTCGACGAGGACACAACCACCAAGCCTTTGATTCATGGCTTTATCCGCAAGCTCTTTCCAGGGAATATCCGACCCCTGTTCAATCATGTGTTACAAGAAGAAAAATTGAGCCTGGAAGACCTCAGTTACTTAGAAAAAGTATTGGCTGAAAAGCGCAAGGATTTGGAGGACGACCGTGGCTAGTTATTTTGTACTTAATTCCTTATTCTCTATTTAGGTTTTAATTTTTGAGGTTACTATTGCGCTGAAGTTGACGGAACTGTTAAAATACAGTTGTTAAATTGCTAAATTGCTAATTGTTAAATTGTTTTAATGACAGAAGCATAAAGTTAAGAAGAGTTATGTCCAAAACAAAAGGCATTTTTTGCAACTTCAAAAAGATATCTGAGCATAGCAACTTCGTTTCATGGTTGTCAATTGGCTGTTTCTGGGTGTATCCATCTATATCTCCTAACAAGAACCACAGTAATTTCCTGACCAGGTAGTTTCATGTTTTGAGGTGAGTTTAAGATTTTGCATCGAGTCCCTAGTAAATAAAAGTGTTTCAATCAATTAAAATTTTTCCATACGTAAACACTAATAGACCTATTTTAGAATTATTTAAGGTGATTTAGGAGAACAGTAGTCAATTTATTTTTTAATTACTCCAAAAAGCATTTAAAATTTAACAATTAGCAAAATAATTTACCTGGTCCTGGGTTCTAGTCTCCCTATAAACTGGATATGAGTAGTGTGCAACAACTTTGTATTTTTTCCATTTATTATGAGGGGTTCTACTCATTTCTTCGTGAATTATACTGAAAAAGATTTTGAGGTATGGAATCTTGAAATAAATAACAGGAAATTAAAACACCTCTGATTCGTACTATGTAAACAGAGATCTAACAGAAGCAGATAGAATGGGACAATAACTTCCCTAAAACTAAACTAAAGGTCTTGCTGACATAAAACAAAACTGAAGAAATCGATCAAAAATACAATTTTAGAGTATTTTAGAATGCGTGAAGCTGGCTTCGCAATGGTGAAGTATCCTGGGCATAAATGTGCTCATAAACTACTTTGATATGCATAATTATGTGTGGTTCTTTCTTTACCAATCAGAGACTCGGTTAAATACTGGAAATATGTAACGTAAGACGACATGGAGTAGAGATAAATGATCTTTGCTGAGTTCTTTACTTTCACCAAAACTAAGTTTTCAATAACCACTTCAACGTATTAACTAATAATCCAACTATTCCAGCTTTCTTTGCTTAAGCTATGCACAGTTAACACAATAGGAGCCTCCGGTATTGAGCCGACACTTTATAGGGACTAGTAAAGGAAAAGAAGGACCTAACCTTGCAAAGTCCTTCGAAATACATTCTAAAGTGCCTGCTTAATTCCCAATCATAATGAAGATGGAAAAGAAGTTTGATCGCCACGGCCCTCAACCTGGGAATCATTCCTCTTCCACGCCTGCTCCGCTTCAGCCGTCTTTCTAGAAAGGCAGAGGAAAAAGAAAGGAAAGAATCTTCAATTTGAGACCTAACAAGGCAGAGGGTTTTTTCGTCCAATTAGTTGATGAACCGGGTGCAAACAATTCTAACTATGAACCCTTAAGAAAAAGACTTCTTGAAGAAATGAGTGACCAAGGTAGCGAAGCTATGATTCTGAAAAAAATAGAAAGACTTGTGACTTGAGCTTAGAAAATTTGAACGCGTCAGGACAAACCTTTCTACACCATGCTGCTTGAAGCTTTTTAATCAAAGCTTTATCAAGAAGCCAAAAGGAAGTTTTAATTGAAGTCTTAATCGAAGCCTTATCAAGAAGTCAAAAGGAAGTTAAAAATTGGAAGATTCAAAAGGGACAATAGATTCGATAGACATTGGGCAAGATATTTTAATGCTTCAAAGCTCTTATTTTAATGCTTGAGAGCTCTTATTTTAATGCTTCAGAGCTATTTTAATGTTTGAGAGCTCTTATTTTAATGCTTCAGAGCTATTTTAATGCTTGAGAGCTCTTATTTTAATACTTCAGAGCTCTTATTTTAATACTTCAGAGCTCTTATTTTAATGCTTCGGAGCTCTTTTATTAATCTTACATTGGGCCCTTCAGAAGTGAATGCCTGGGATAATGAATTCATTAGTAACTCAGATTAACTGGCACCGGAAGTAGTCTGAACTAGGAGATTCATGAGGTTGTTAGTTTTACTGGCCCGACACTACAGATAAGTATTGACAAAATAAGAAAGATTCTCCCACGTACTTATTTCAATTCTTATTCACACAGCATAAAATCTGATGCTTAGATTTAATAACAGAGTCTAATTAGTGGTTTAGGTCACTCGTAAGGCTTTATTTTAGAACCACTGGAATAGACAAACATAGTTTTAGAAAGGTGCCATCCAAGTTTGGGAACAGGCCTAATAAAGATCTTCTTAAGAATGAGTGACTATTAATTGTAATAGATTATGGGTACAAAGAATCACACTCATTTTCCTTGTCAAATTGAAGCATTATCAATGGTGGTGTATGTCCTATGTCATGGGAGAAACATATTTGTCGAAGCTGTAGTTTGCCTAGAACTCTTATGATAGCTTAATCTTGAAAGATAAAGCAAGAAATTGATGAAAGACATGCTTTGCTACATAACTTGTCCCTCTGGATCCTTGAGAGTGGTGCAAAGCTAGCCTGGGAATACCCAGTATAAAACTTTAGTACCTTGCAATACCTATTTAATACCTTTTAATGCTTTAAGCAATGTACCTTTGCCTTTCGGGCCATGGGCAAACGCCTGGCCCAGTCCGGTTACAGCGTTCTGGTGGTCAACCCCTATTACCGCACGGCCCGTGGCCAGGTGGTGCCGGACGGCGCAACATTCCGCGATCCGGGCATCCGCGACCTGTTACTGCCCCATGCCCGTTCACTCTCGCCGGAAACCTGCGTCACCGACGGTCGTGCGCTGATTTCCTGGCTCGATCAGCAGGCCAGCGTCGACACCAGCCGCAAAATCGGCACCACCGGTTATTGCATGACGGGCTCGTACACCATGCGCCTTGCCGCTGCGATACCCGAGCGCATCGGCGCCGGCGCCTCCTTTCACGGCGGTGGCCTGGCCAGCGACAAGGACGACAGTCCGCACCTTTTGATTCCGCAAATGAAAGCGGGCTTTCTTATCGCCATCGCCGAGAACGACCACGAGCGCAGCCCGCAGGTGGAAGGTGTACTGCGCAAAGCATTTGGCGACGCCAATGTGCGGGCGGAAATAGAGGTGTATGCCGGTACCCAGCACGGCTGGTGCCCGCCTGATTCAGCGGTGTACGACCAAAAAGAAGCCGATCGAGCCTGGGCCCGGCTGCTGGCCTTGTTTGAACGCGAGCTAGCCTGAACGGAAGATCAGGCCGCGGTGGCCGGCCGCGTCACCACAGGCAGAAGTTCGCGATAGCCACGCGGAAATTCCACCTCGTGGTAGGCCCCGGCATCGAGCAGCAGTTGATGCATGGCACGCAAGCGATAAATCGGCACGCTCGGCAGCAGATGATGCTCCAGGTGGTAGTTCACACCTAAGGGACAGATCAACACACGTTCCAGCAGATTGACCTTTAGCGTTCGAGTGGTTTTGCGCGGATCAGGGTCAAACTGCGCAGGCAGTGCGCCGTGCTCGCCGACCTGGCGAATGCGGCTCACCAGCGGGTAGGTGGTCAGAAAGGCAAGCCACCAGATGGCATAGAGCCAGCCATAGCCGACCACCCAGAACAGACCGAACATCACCAGGTGGACGATCAGGCTGCGGTGCAACCATTGGCGCTGGGCCGGCTCAAGTTGACGATAGTTGCGCAACTGCCCAGCCACGTATACCAGCAGCTTAAACCCGGTCTGGCCCGTGATATCGCGCCAAAGCTTGCGGCGCAGGCGTCTTCGGCTGATGGGGTAGTCCCGATAGTTGCCGAGATCCGGGTCTTGCGGCGTGCCTGTCAGGCGGTGGTGTGACAGGTGCCCCGTCATGTACGCACGGGCATCGGCAAACACCAGCGGCCCCATCACCTGCAGGGAAAGTCTGAGGCTACTAATCAAATAGCCGGTAAACATTAATAGTTACTTGGGCTCAATTTTTAAAAACTAAAGGAAAAGAGGAAAATACTAATAGAAAAAACAGAGACATAGATCTTTTTAAGCAAGTAACTGTTTATCTATGTATTTATTTATGTATTTCTATCAAAATATGCTCCATATTTTGTTGAAAAATGGAACACTTAGATTTCCTGTCCTGAAAAACGATCTAGATAGGTCACTAGAAAACAGAAGAAACACAAAAATGGCTGACTCTTATTTACCCTTCTATGAGGCAGAGCCTTTGAACCTTTGAATCGCTAAACCAGCGGTCACTTCAAACTCATCAGCTGCACGCGGCTCCTTTGCTGCAAAGTTGCGGCTCTTGAGAAACTCTCTGTCATTATTACGAAGCATTCTCTACGGTTAAATTAAGTCGCAAGAGAGAAATGAGAGAATGAATGAACGAACTTTATTACCCGTAAAAATGTAAAAAAAAACACAAAGTACGGAGTATTATAAACAAACAAAAACAAAAACGACAAACAACGAAAAGAATTCAAACTAACAAAGACAACATGAACTAATTACCCAGTGTTAATATGGAAAAAAAGCTGCAGAGGGTCGTAAACATGAATAAAGTTGATAGTCTTTTACATAAATCATCACTGGAAGGCCGAATCCGAGAGGGCACGTCTACTAAACCAAATCAAGCAATGAAAATACTTCAAAATTTCTCTTCAAGAGCCTCCAGATGTGAGTAATTGAAACTCAGAGGTACTTCACATATTTCACATCCACATTTTCCATCCAAACGTATTTTGAAGTTATGTTATTGGTTTATATCCAAGAAAATTTGATTTAAGATCTTTGAGCAATATTGCTGCTTTACTCTCACGCACATTATAGCCAGTTGTACTATCGAACTACTTTATATCATAATTCGTACTCATAGTTTTATGGGCAAAATGAGAGATCCAAGTTTGACAAATGGACGTGAACTGTCGGGTGTAGTAGTCGTATGTGTGCGACTAGACACTTTATTTGTCATTATTCAAAAATTATCTTTTGCTAACTGTTTGGTGATTAGTCGAGAATACGTAGAATTGCGATTATCGTTAGGAACATTGCATGACAGAGGGCTGTGAGCTGTTAAACACAGTTGTTAATGATCATCATGGATTGTTTTCCCACGTCCCGATCTGTAGGATGATCGTAAGAAGGAAAAAGCAAGTTTATGATAAACTACCGCTTTAATAGAAATTAATTTAATAAACTCCGAAAGAGAAGTTTTTCAAAGAATGTAAAAAGCCATATTAAACTTACGACCAGGAGGAATAAAGTCCTATAATAACTAAAAATCAAAATGACAAGAAATTACTATTAAAGAATAAATGAAACACAAAACGAAGAGAAATCAAATTAAATAACCATAGAAAACATAGAGATAATAGGTGCTAATACGGATGAATAAGCCAATCTTAAAACAAGTAAGAATTAATTGAATGTTCAAGTCAACCTAAACCTAAAATTACTATAAACAGGAGTTTTACCACTCCCTTTTTCCCCATTCCCATTCCTTAAAAGTCTAAAGATTGTTATGTCGTTTGTGCTTTACTGAAAACGAAACATACTCTAAATATTTTCTTTTGTATTTACAAAATTGAAAAATAAGAATAGATATTGTAATGAAATAAAAGTTTGAATTGGCGAGTATCCAGGTATTAATTATCATTGCATTAATGTTACTAACATCATAATCATAATACCATAATATCTACGTATCAATAAAGATTTTTTCATTAGTTCTTTCCAGTCATCGAGAGTGATTTTACATTTATCTTTTGTCTCTGTTATGAAAAACATAAGCATTGTGTTTAAGACACATATAGTTCTCAATAAAGCACAAATGACGCAGCAAGTTTCATACTTTTACGATTAGGGAAGGGGGGAAAGGGCAGTAGCCAAACTCCTGTTTATAGTAATTTTTGGTCTTTCTATATTTGACTTGAACATTTAATTTTAATTCTTACTTTTAATCTTTACTTTTCTTTGAAAAACTTCTTTCTCAAAAAGTTTTTTTTTTAATTAATACTAAGGAAGACAGAAAAATGTCATTTTGATACTATGAGGGGCTTGTATTGTCTAAAACTGGAAACCACTTACCATCCTTTAATATAAAAAAGGAATAATTTTAAGTTAGTAGACAGGATTCCCTGTTTAGGGAAAAGATTTCAAGCAATGGGAATTATTTTCCCAACATTGACAAGTCTTTTGTTTTATATTAGAGATGGGAAAATATGTTCGAGGAAATCTGAAAAGCTTGGAAATATGGAAAAAGTGATTGGAAATAAGAGAAAAAGTATTTGGAAAAACCGCTATAGTTCAACTTAGAAATACCGTTCATTAATTTGCAGTCGTTTTTGAAGAAATGAATTATATTATGTTTCTGCTGTGAAAATGCGCGGAAACTGATCTATAACTTATGAACTTTCATAAGCTCCTAAGATCTTTGACTGAAGAAGAGCGGAATTGAATCGACGGTTCTCGACCTGAGCCGAGGCCGTGCCACCATTCTCAGACCAGGGATGGTAACGGCCCAGCAATTGAACCAGGCATTGGGGGAAAAGGTTGAAGAGGCCAGCGACGAAGAATCGAAGAAACGCTCGCCGGGAACCCGATACCGCCATTACAGCCCCAAGGCGCCGGTTTATTTGTTGGACACCCGCGTTCGCGGCGAATCTTTCGAAAAACTGCTCTCACGCCTTTCACGCAAAGGCCGTGTCGCCTATATCGGTACTTCCAACGTTTTTCGCCAACACACCAACCCGAACCTTCTGTTCATTCCCATTGACCGCGAGAACCCGGCCCGCCAACTCTATGCCGCGCTTCGTGAAGCAGACGATCTTCAGGTGGAACAGATCGTCATTCACGGTGTTCCCGAAACTTTGAAGGGCGCGCCGCTGATGGATCGCTTGCGCCGGGCCGCGTCGATCACCTTTCAAAACGAGTCATCGCTCAATGCCTTTCTCAGCGATGGCGCACTCTGAACATCTCGCCAAAGGGATAGAAATACAAGCAAAGGTTTTCAAAGCCAATGTAGCGCTTGCTCAAACCCAAAATTGAGCTTGCTGTTTTTGTTAAAGCTCCATGGGCATTACCCACCGGGTCCGTACATTTTAATGAGAAAAAATAAGAAAATGTCAGGAGCTTTTCCAGGAACCGAACCCTATAGTGGTTATCCATGAACCCCAGCCAAGGCCAGCCGGAATTCGGCAGTCGTCGCCGCCGAGGCTGAATTTGACCATTGGTTTCGAAAGACCTTCACACAAACCTACTCGGCTGTAATCAACCCAGACCATGAACCGGAACTTCTTCTTAGGGAACGATAAGGGGAAGCTGTCGGTGATTCAACCCCGCATATCTGTTTCGGGAAAGGGCATAGTATGACCAAATTCTTGATCATCTCATTGTTCTGGCAAGGCTCATTAATCCTTGTCGCTCAATCAAATATCAGCGGGGAAGCTGGTCTTTTGTTGGTGGATGCCGGTATGGATTGCAATGGCTTCGCCCGGCGTGTGGAAGTCTTCACCGATGTTGAAGGCTTGGTCGGCGACGGCGGCGAGGTAGGCATGAATGCCTTTGTGTTGGTTTTTGATTTGGACAGGCCGGAAGTCTTCGTTTCCGCACTGCCGGGCAGCACGCCTGATCTCGATTGGCAACTGGTCATCAGCCATAACGGGACCATTGGCCGTACCGGTAAATTACATCTGGCGGGGTGGGTGGCCGACACGAATTGCCAATTCCAATTTAACCACTTTTTGATCTAAACTAACCTCAAAAAGCTAGTAACACACTAGAAGCATTCGCCGATTTTGAAAACTTTTGCCAGTAAGCTGCCTAGCTCTTTTCCAGCGTTTTATTTGTCAAAGGCAGTACCGAAACGAAACAAAACGAAGGCTCAAATAAAACGGAATTATGCGAAACAAGACTGGAAACGGTAGCCCAAACTGAAACTATCTTGTCTCAAGTTAAACGCGGCTTTATTTTTTCTGAATACTTTCCAATTATTGCTTGGGTTGAACTGAAGTAGTTTACATACTTGCATTATAATAGCTGCCACCCCCCTCCATTCGTTACTTTATTTTTTGTAGGTCTTGTTTTAAAAAAAAACTCAACGACAAGGAGCAAGTAAAACGCAGTTATAAACAAATAAATAAGCAGTACCTTTGAGCTCTAGCTAAATGATTATGCCAGATTATGGTGCAGAAGGATCGTAAGCTCCCCTCTAATAATTCGAACCGTGTTTTGGTTTTAGTGAACAAACCGTTGTAGCTGGATGCTATCCTGAGAAAAGAAGAGCTTCTTATAAAAAGTAGAGATTGAAGAAAAAACAATAATTCATTGAATACAAAATATCAGTATCCGGTAAAGCAATTTGTTTATCATCAAATAGAACAGAACATAAAAAATCATCATTTCATAATCTTGAAAATTAAATAGAAATTTCAAGTGTAACGACAAAATAGGGAATATTATTTTTTCTTGAACCACAAAACTTGGTTTTGAATACATGGCAATACATGTTGGATAATATTGAAGGCAAGGTATGCCCTTTTGCTTTCACTGAATATATCAACGCTTCCCATCGATTCTGAAAATCATTTTATTCCTTAGTTAAAACCATTTTAGCGTTCTTCTTTAAATCTGTCTAAGCCATTTTATAAATTTTGATAGAGCACCTGATGAGCGAGTATGTATGATTTAATTGTAAA
Source organism: Alatinidae sp. Z8VKAUB7J3 (assembly GCA_010016025.2). Lineage (NCBI taxonomy): Eukaryota > Metazoa > Cnidaria > Cubozoa > Carybdeida > Alatinidae > Alatinidae sp. Z8VKAUB7J3. Next base: position 95,187,095 of record JAAAKM020073195.1, read on the forward strand.
ACAATAATAGTAATAATGACAACGTAATTGTTACAGCATTTTTATTAATAAGAGGGATAATTTGCATAGGATAGAGTACATTAGACACTGATTTTTCAACACGTATCAGAAAGGGCAAGCGTATTCATCATTTACAGCAAGCAATTTGAACAAGAAATTTAATAAGCAAAACAATAAAACAGTCCTCAGATAGAAAGAAAAATTTAGAACAACATAACGGTTTTTACACTACATGAGTGTAATAAAACAAAACAGTCAGAAACTCTTCACTGCCTTAAGCTAAATAAATACCAATAGCGCCCAAACTTATTAAAATAATTATTTACTTAGTGCACGCCAGAGCTTAATAGGTTACAGTTCGTCCTTTTCTATGTAGGAAATTCTTAGGGTATTTATCTATCAGGAAAAATAAACAAAATCTTCTTGTTGAAATCTTTCTTAAAAGGCACTATGGAGCTTCACGATTTTAAGCTAATGTGATTTTGTTCTGTTTATTTAACTCTATCTGAATCTATTTGGTACAGAGAAGGAGATTTAGACCACTAGATTCTGACAATTCCTTCGAATCTTAAAATTACTCGCGCAAAATTATTTTTGCTGTCCAAACGGCATTCAATAGATCATAATAATTGTCCTTGTTCAATAGTTACTTGCAGTATGCTATTTTGAAGGCGGGGCTAGGTTTCGGCTGTACAAAGCTGATAAAGTCTATTTTTGGAACAGTCTATACCAGAAACTACAGTCGACTCCATCTGACTCCATTCTAACTCCGTCACTGAATTCATGGTCTCGAGATTAAGTTTATCCTTCCCCAAAATTTGGTAGAGATACAAGGTTTTGGCACCGAAAACAAGTTCAAAGTTGTCTTAAAATAGTACTAATTTGCTTAGACAATTACTCTAGACAGCTTAGATTTACGAGATGCCTGTTTTTGGCTATTTTTGCGAAGAAAATAATCCCCAATCAACTTTGAGATAGTCTAGTTACCGGTTTCCATTGTTTGCTCTGTGACGATATTTGCTTGTAAAGTTATTTTGAAAGTAGAATTTAACCTTATGTTATTTACTCACTTCCGGCTCAGATGATTCTTCCAGTTGTTTCAAGAGCTCACTAAGCTTGTCCGCCTTTATTATTTCAAGTCGCTCAATGATTGTACATAAATGCTCAGTAAGCAGTTCTTTCTTCTCCTTCTTGTCAAAAAGGTCCTTTTTGGCTTCGATAAACTCTGCTTCGGCTCTTTCATACCGTTTCCTAAAAATAAACTCTGAAAGTTTCTAAATATATTCAGATTTCTAAATTTTGAAGCTTTCTTTCATTACATCCCTCTCCTTTTTATTTTTTCAGTTTTTTTTTTCACTTTTCATGTATTTTATGATCAATGAACTGAATAAATAAAAAATCACCCAAATTGAGATAATATATTTGGATTTATGAGTTTCGAAGCTTTCTTTCACTTGATCCCTCTCCTTTTTATTTTTTCAGTTTTTTTCACTTTTCATGTATTTTATGATCAATGAACTGAATAAATAAAAAATCACCCAAATTGAGATAATATATTTAGTTGTTGAGGTCTCTGGGGTTACGGTTGTACCATCCTGCCAATGAGTTGTTCTTCCTGCCGCTGTATTTTTGGAGGTGGCAGTGAGTGAGGTTTTTTCAGTGGTGAAATTCCTCAACGCAATGGGGGTAGTATATTCTGCGCTGGTATTACGAGCAGCTGATGAAGTCTCTGGGCTTTCATTTGTTCCAGTCGGTTTTTTATTCTCTTCGTAAATTATAGGGTTGCATTTTTTTAAATCAGGACAATATACAAATGCAGATAGGTTATTGACAATGATACAGTTCTCATATGGATCAATTTCCTCATGGTTGTCAAAATACCAGACAGCTACAACAAGCAAAACTAATAACAAAATGCAAAAACAACATTTACAAACATCTACTGAACAACATTTACAAACATCTACTATCTTCATTTTTTGAGATGTGTTTTAAGCCTGCACAAAAGTCTTCTCACATAATACAGTTGCATACTCTAAAGGATTGACAAAGTTAAAAATTTCGTTAGCTTTTGGGTTATGAACCGAATGTGCGTTTCTAAAAAAAAGCTTTTTTTTACAGTTTTTTTTTGCATTTGTTTGAAATCGAAATTTTATAGAGCTTATTTGAAAACTTTAAAGACATTTTTCCTTTTGTTATCAGCGTATGACGTTTCATATGAAACATATCAAAAGTCTATCATGGTTGCCCCCTACGGGCCAACATAGTGAAGAACGGACCTTAGCCTATATTCCCTGTGATGGCACAGCGGATTGATGCTTTATTTGGTAATATGGGGCCCAATCATGAATACCCGTTGTGGCTACGTCAGTAATATGGGGTCTATCTGTTGAAGCAGACACATTGCCCTTAACGCCAGTGCACACATAGCCCTCAATTCCCAATTCACACATATCGCATCATTTCTACAACACACATGATTTTATTTCCACTTCCGGTTGATAAGAATATTTCCAGGAAACGCATGGCAGCTGTTATTTCTCGGTGACATGGGCCTTTGAATAAAAACGGCCAGGTGCAAAGTACCCACCATGTGATCGTTGATATAAAATTTTGATGATGAGTTACTTAGTATCACAATTCCACATAGACTTTTGATTAGTTAACATTGTTTCAAGTTCAAAAATACGTTCTAATATTTTGAAAATGAGGGGTTTTACGCTACTGCAGCTTGAAGGCGTTGACAGTGACGACGTGAAGACAGGAGTCCCAATGCAGCAATTAAAATTGGAAAGGATTGTCGACTAACACTTGAGTGAGATAAGATCTTCAAGAAATCGGTAAGTGTACTGTGCCAATTTCTCCCACTTTGTTTGAGGCCGTAGAGTGATTTTCTCAGGTGACATGGTTGTGACAATTGATGAGCACAACAACGTACAATTTTACAATGCTTCTGCTGAGCGTCTTTGGGGGTATTCCCGAGATGAGGTAGTGGGCCAAAATGTGAAGATGCTTGTACCTCAAATGATACAGGCCAATCACGATAATTACGTTAATGCCAATCGTACTACTGGGGTAGACAAAATTGTTGGTACCAGCAGAGAAGTTCAAATAGAACGCAAAGATGGGGCGACTCTCTGGGGGCAACTATCGCTATCCAAAATCAATCTTGAAGGTCGCATTCGTTATACCGCATTTGTGCGTGATATTACCGAAGAAAGAGAACAACGAGAAATCATTGATCAAACATTGGAGCAAGCCTTAGATGCGGTGGTTACTATTGATGAGAACAACAATGTGCAGTTCTTCAATCAATCAGCAGAAGCGCTGTGGGGCTATAGCAGAGAACAGGTGGTTGGTCAGAATGTCAAAATGTTGGTACCAAAAATCCATCAGGCCAGTCACGATAATTATGTAAATGCAAACCGCACAACTGGTGTGGATAAGATTGTCGGTACTAGTCGTGAAGTGGAAGTTGAGCGAGCCGATGGCAGCATGTTGTGGGGCGCGTTATCACTTTCCAAGGTTAATCTTGGTAACCGCATCATGTACACAGCATTTGTTAAAAATATAACTGCAGAAAGAGAGCTCAGAGAGACGGTTGATCAAACGCTTGAACAGGCGTTGGATGCCGTGGTTCGAATAGATGAGCACAACAATGTACAGTTCTTTAACAAGGCTGCCGAAGATTTTTGGGGTTATGACCGCTCCGAAGTACTAGGTAATAACGTGAAAATGTTGGTACCCAAGGCTATTCAGTCCAATCACGATAATCTCGTCAATGCTAATCGCACCACTGGCGTGGACAAAATTGTTGGCCAAAGTCGCGAGTTAGAAGTTGAGCGCAAAGATGGCTCTAAGATTTGGGGCTCATTGGCGCTGTCCAAAATAAAAGTGAATGGCAAAATCTTGTACACGGCTTTTGTTCGTAATATCGACGAAGAAGTTAAGCAGCGCAGAATGGTGGAACTATTGTCACTGGTGGCGAACGAAACCGACAATTCAGTGGTCATTACCGATGCAGACGGTAAAACAGAATATGTTAACCGGGGCTTCACTAAACTAACTGGATATACAACAGCAGATATTTTGGGTAATTCCGACCACACTTCATTGGCATGGGCTGATTCTGCCCGTCAAAGAAGATGGGGTCGCCTATGTCACTCAACCTCCGATCCCTCCTGGAAAATCTCAACCCTATAATTTTGAAGTTGTTCAAGCAGGCACCTTCTGGACCCATTCGCACTATGGCTTGCAAGAGCAAAAGCTCATGTCTGCCCCCCTCATTCTTCTGACGAAAGAAAAAGAGCACTACAAAAATATCATCCTCTTTTTTGAAGCCTTCACTTTTAAAAGCATCGATGCTGTCTGGCAAGATCTACGCAAAGACTTTATGGAAATGGCCGCAAAGAAAGGTCCCAACTGGCTCCCCCCCTTAGACGTTCCCTTAAACAAATTCGGACCTGAAGACCTCAACGATGTCGATTTCGATGCCTTTCTGACCAATAAAAAAACCTTAGAAAATCCTCCCATCTATACAGTCAAACCAGGAGAAACAGTTCGACTCCGACTCATTAACGGGTCAGTCGGAAGCGGATTCCACATCTTAATGGGAGATCTCAAAGGAGAAATCATCGCCGTTGACGGAAGTGATATCAAACCCATTCATCACAGCGATTTCCCGCTCGCTACAGCCCAAAGAGTCGACGTCTTAGTGACCATCCCCGAAACAGGCGGCGTGTTCCCTATCCTTGCCCAGTGCCAGGGAACAAACATGCTCACAGGAGCCATCCTAAAAACCCCCGAAGCCCAAACGCCTAAGCTCTCGCAAGAGGCAAAAACAACAGTCGGCGCCATCACAAACGCCTTTGAAAAAGAGCTTCACGCCTTAAACCCCCTTCCCCCCAAAAAGCCCGATCGCACTCTTAATGTGAAGCTGCAAGGGAACATGAAATACTATGTCTGGGCCATGAACGACCACGTTTGGCCAAATGATCAGCCCCTATTTGTCAAAGAAGGCGAGCGCGTCGAGATCGTTTTCACCAATCAAACCTCAATGTCTCACCCCATGCATCTCCATGGGCATGTCTTCCAAGTGATGGAAATAGACGGAGACACATTTTCAGGGGCAATCCGCGACACCATCCTGATCATGCCAGGCCAAACAGTCAAAGTGCAATTTGAGGCTAACAACCCTGGAATTTGGGCTTTCCACTGCCATATTTCCTACCATCTATGGGCAGGTATGTTCACAGTCATCCAGTACGATGGCTACACCCCTCCCTATTTCTCCAAAAAAGAAATCGTCGACTACACCCGGGTTTACGGAGGCTACTAATGAACCCTCTTCAGCTCAAGCATTGGCATGCTCCTCCCTGTGCCCTGTGCTCCTTGGCATAATTTATTAAATTAGGATGAAGAAAAGCATCATGGTTGTCGAGTACGAGTATCTTCTTGGCACCAAAAGAAGTATGTGAACGCTCCACGAAATATTTGATGTAGTCTGTGACGATAAGACCTGAGATCAACCCAAATGGATTCTGATGAACCCCGTTCATCAGAGTTTGTTCTACCAGCCTGCTTTTTACCACTCCGAGCAGAAATCTTTGAGGAGATATGAATAGCTGTCAGACCAGTCTCATCAAAGTTAAAGATTGGACCCGCGGTGGCCCTGTAGTTATCGATTTTACTTATCACATTTGAGTGAGACTCTACAACATTCATCCGATTGAAAGATGTTGCCCGTGATAAACTTGTGGCTTTATTTCATCTCTATTCAAGGTTTCTTGAATCTGATACTTAGGACAGTAGGAACACTTTCTATAGCTTCTTCATAAGCCAAAGCTTCTTCAAATGTTTGCAGAATATGTTCCTCATAGACTCTTTTACATCTCTTTCCTCGAACTTGTGGCATCTTTGTAGGATATATTGCTAGCAATATCACTTAAAAAAATTACTCTTATGGTAGGAAAGAGCAAAGTTGAAACTTTTTAGTAAAGCACTACGTTTTCAGAATGCAGATGCAGGATGTAGATGCAGAATTGTAGATGTATCTAGGGTAGTCTGCGAGACAATAGTTTTTGATCGTTTTAACTTTCAACTTCGCTTTCTAATTTCGTAGGAAAAATTGTTGTTTAAGATAGGGAGGTTAAATCTTTAATTAAGAGGTTTTGACTATAACACATCAATTTGTTATCTTAGAATGTGTTATCCATGATATTATGAGCTTTGTTAAGTAAAAATGGATATTTTGTGGCAAAAAATGGCAGCAAGCAACTATGCTATGGTTTAATCTCTTTGCTGCTTAATAAGGGCGCTAGCTGTCGTGATTTTTGTTTAAATGAGCTTTTTCTCATATTCTACAATCACCCACAAGAAAAACAAGGGGAAAGGAGATATCAGTGATAACCTCGCAAAAAGGGGTTGTCTTGTTATTGAAAGCAGGGCTGTCCTTTTCCTAGACAAGATTTTCTACCTGGGGGAGTCTAATAGCGTAATTTTATTCAGTAGCAAACTTTGATGTTCTTTCCGAATTCCCAAAGCCCGTTTTCACAATAAACTGTTACTATTACAAACTGTTACTGTTACTATCATTTTCACAATAAACTGGTACTATTACGAACTGTTACTGTTACAATCCCTGCATGGTTTTGGGTTGAAGACTACTTTTATATTTAAAAACTGATGATAAAACGGAAGAGGGAAGGGTATTTGAGAGACAAGGGCGTATTTTTATCCTTAATACATATCAAAATGCTAGCATGATTTTTAACCAGAGAAGTGGAAGCCTGACTACCTTTGTACTAAAAACTCGGCAGTTGGAAGAGTTTTTTGGAGAGGCCACAGGTCCGCTTGGACCCTCCAATCATACAGATTTAAAATTATTATCTGGTTCAGGTTCAAATACTGTACTTGCCGTTTACTTACCTTGTCAAAAGAAATCAAAACTAAGAAACAGAATCTCGGTTAAAATCACTGCTAAACAATACAGCACGTACAGTAATGTTTTAAAATATGAGAAAAAAGGACAATTTTTTCTAAAAGCTTCAAAAGAACTTTAAATATACTTCAGAAACTAGTAAAAAAAAAATCTCAATAGTTAAGTAAACTGGCATTAACAGATAAGAACAAGCTAGCATGCATTTGTTTTCACGTCATAACATAAAAAAAAAATCATTCGATCATATTAGAAAGAAAGGTTGTAGTAAAACAACCCTTCCACAATCACAAAGATGACAAAAATGTATACAAGAAACAAACCTCAGATTCTCTAGATTCTTCAAGTACTTTTTCGACAGCTAAAACTTTAGCTCCAGGTCTTGATGGTCTTTTCTCTTTAGGCAAGACACCTCGGACGCTTTTGTTGGGGCTCCAAGCTTCATCCACATAAGAATTACCACGCCCCTTCTTACCCTTCCGTTTCCTCGGCCGTTTTTGGGGCTCAACGTCGTTATCATCTAATTCCAGGGACGGATATACTACAAAATAACTTTGATTAACTGGTTTTATAACATTCACAGGATATGTTCTATTGACGTTGAGACTACACGATATAAAATAGTTAAAGCTGGTTTCCGAACTCAAGTCGAAGTTTAGTGTCTGGACGAAAAGTTAAAAAAAAGCTTTTTTTTCACAAATAAAGACAAAAGGAACAATTTTTTTAAGCAGCAAAATCTTATTTTCAAACCACACATTACTCCCCTACCACACCAATTCCAAAAGATTCGCATTTTAATAACTAGGCTTTAATAAACATTATTATATTAATTATATATTTATTATATTAATAGACTTTATTTTAAATAGATTTTATTACATTAATTCCCTGTCTTTACTAGCTAACATGCCGAGCAACAGAAGCGCCTTCGGAATTGTAGAATTTACTGATAATGTGAGTCCTCTTTGTTTTGGGGCAGGATCACACATATTTTTACGTTACAAAAAATCAAGCATAAAAATTATAATTAAAAGAGATGGTTTGAAACAGCCAATGATCTTGGGCAGCTCAGTGTCTGGACAAATCTAATCAGTATCTTAAAAGATATTCTCATAGTATAAAACTCTACGTATATGAACTTACCAATAATCTACGTTTCCTTAATTTTCCTTACTCTTAGGTTTATTGCATGGATCTAAAGTTGTTCCATATTACTTACCTTTTTGTTCATTCACGCTTTTTTAACTATGTAGCGCGTGTGGGCTGAACTCGAAGAAAAAAATCGTCAAATATCACAGCTGGAGAAAGAAAATGAAATCCTCAAACTTGATATTCGTCAGGTTCAGGTAACTAGCACGGAAAGATAATGTGTCCTTTGTCTGAAGTTGTAACCTTCTATATGTTTGTGAACCAGGGTTGCCACTAAATTTCCCGAAAGAGTATCCCAAAAGCCTGCAAAAAAAGTTCGTCCTATTTTTCAGGGCTTTAGAGCGGACTTTTTCGTAAGATGAACATATAATGTCTATTTACGGTAGTAATTTATTTAATGCAAATTATTCAAATCCTAAAAATGCGAAAAATTCCGAAATTTTTTACATTCTTCCTGGAATTTGTGCATACAAATATTTTTTTCTGTTTTAAATTTGATACCCTTATGACTGCTTGAAGATTTTCGCCAAAGCCTTTTGCTTAGTAATGCTTTCACTGAAAACGTTAATTCCTGACCACGGGGGATTGAATTTCAGTCCCTGTGGTTTGATGCGGATGTCATTACAGCCTCCAAACCTGATAGGATCATAATTTCGTCTTCCTGTTTTCTCAATCCCTTTGGTTTCTTCTTTGTGTCTTCATTGGGTTAACTGCTATAACCGAGCGCGAATATGAATCTGATATTACCAGAGCAGTATTAAATCTTGGAGATTTATTTTTGTTTCTGCTTTTGTAAAAAGAATTAGCTGATGTATTTTCTATTACAGAGAACTTTTAAGTCAACGAATACATGAAGCTGTTGAGCAGTATAATTCTGATTGGGTAGTACTTCAAAGACAATATCAGCAGTACTCAAGCAGCTGTTGGACTCGAGATAGGACGGCTGCTAGAGTCGCTATCGCCAAGGAAACACCAAAGCAAGAGTTTGAAATTGATGTAGATGACGAAATAGACAACACTCAGAATGGGAGAGAAATTGCCAAGGTTTTTTTAGTACTATGATGCTATAAGAAAAAAAGAATATATAAAAATAAAAAGTAATATCAACGCTAGTGTTAATGTAAATACAAGTAACTAAATAAAATAAATTACTTTTATTAAAATAAAATTATTAAATTAATTAAAAAAATATTAAAATAAAATAATTGCCAAGTAACTAAAATAAAATAAATCTAAAATAAAATAAATTGCAGTGGTTACATACGCAGCTGAAATATAAAATTTTGAAATAGACAAAATATTTCTCGAAGGCCTATGTGGTATTTCAGGCGGCTTTGCGCAGAACAATCAGAGGGAATCTACACTTTTCATAATATACCATCAAATATTATACACTATGATCATCATGATCATATTATGAGCCTATGTGGTATTTCAGGCTGGTTTGCACAGAACAATCTGAGGGAATCTCTACACTTTTCATAATATATCGTCAAATATTATGATCATCATGATCATTTTATGATCAACATATCATCAATAATGATCATCATAATATATCATCAAAAGGCATTGCCTTTGGCCATTTCGCCCTTTAGTAAAAATACTATAAAAAAATTGTTGCAAGAAAGAATGGCAAATAGCAAAAATAGGTGATCAAATGTTCAAATTCTACATAAAATTTCGCAAATGTGTATTTAGTCAAAAACTGTGGCATTTAAGCGGAGGCGGTGCAACTACTAAATATAGTAAATTATTTTAATTTTTAAGCTTGGCATTATTATTCATTTGTTTCTGTCTACTTCGGGTTAGTAAAAGAAAAAACAATCCATGCTGCCTTTAACAAGCAAAAAAGGGAGACACATCACTGCTTCCAGTGTGAAAAAGTCATTTTCAAGATCGAAATTATTTTCAAAAGTTATTCTTTGGTGTTCAAGATGGAGGACTGTAATTCTTTTATATAACGTTTTCAGCTATGGTAATGCTAATGGTGCAGTTTTCATTTCAATTCTAGGCCACTTTCAATAGGTTTGAGGCCTATAAAATCCCACGAATTAATTTTCGTACTAAACTTTTACCAATGAGTTTAGCCAAAATAAGTTAAGACTTCTGAATCAAATTCAAATGACAATTCTCCCTCACTTGGAATTTTTTTTAGAAGTTTTAAATTTTCGGTTACAATGGCTAGAATTCCTTCTTAACAAGGTTGCATCTGAAGCTGTAACAATGATGGAAGTATTTGTAAGCTCCGGGTCATATTCAGGTCATATACGTACATTTTCCTGATGAGATGCATCTCTAATCCTTATAAACAAAGTTGTTCGAATCCACTCAGTATGTGGATCTTGAAGCAGTAATAGGGCCAAATATTCAAATAGGTTTTGTTCATTCACTGTTTTGGGAAAAAAAGTCCCCATTATTCTCTCTTCTGTATTTGTATTTTTGGAATTAGCATAAAAAGGCAATGTTTTATGCATTAATGGTTATCAAACACCGTTTTTTAGAGTTTCGGTTGCTAACGGGCTGAGTCACTTCTTACTTTCTGTTTTTTACCACGAACTGTCGGAAAAGGACAAATCGTTGCTACCTGTGCAAAAAACGAAATTTCTACATTTTAAAAGATTTTAAAACCTTCAGTTCGGTGTTTTTTATCTTGGTGATTCCAATGGTGCATTGTCCATCCACCACCACCACCATTTTCAA
>JAAAKM020073195.1:95197893-95343642 GCA_010016025.2 Alatinidae sp. Z8VKAUB7J3
AGCAAAGACCATATGTTTTTCCCAAATCCAATCAATAAATAATAATAATAACGAAAATTCTACAGTAGTCAGTTCACAAGAAAAAAGAGAGAATATATGTCGAGATAAACAGAGAGAGAGAGAGACTTCTTCCATCCACCACCACCACCATTTTCATTGGTGGATCAATGGTGCATCCACCACCATTTTCAAGGAGCTTCAAGGAAAATTCTCGCAACAAAATTTTGCTATTAAGACAAGTATCAGCATTAGTTATCATTACTAAGCCATCTTTGAGGAAAAACCCAACTTGACCTTTTTTTTCCAAACACGTCTTTAAATTTTTAATCATTATGAGCTATGGTTCGCTCCTTACTAAACTGCAGCTATTGTTACAGTCACGATTGTCAACGAAAAAAGCATTGACGGGCAATATAGAATAGCCTTGGACACAACATACCCAATAATTGTCAAAGCTTATGTGAATATACAGGACCCTGAGTTAGAAAGCTGCAGCAATACAATGAAAGGCCCGGTACTTGTTTCTGGTGGCAAGATTACTTGAAAGCTTCTCCATATTCATCCTAACAAGAAGAAGAGGGTAGGCAACGTTTACAACCTGAGTGAGCCCCCACATTTCATCATCGACCTTTATTCTTTTCTTAGAGACCAGCTTGAGTCCCTTGGCCGTTTTCCTATTTACACTTTTTCTTTAAAATTTGCAGAGAAAGCAAAAAATGGTTCCATTATTGCTTTTGCATGGTTTTGGTCAAATAACTTTTTTTCTGAAATTCTATAAGTCTCCAATAGTATTTGACTAGGTTAAAACGATTTTATTGAAATTTGACAGTTCCACTGCACGCTTTTCATCGATGCCTTAGAAATAGCACCTCACCACGTGGATTAGAAATTTTCTATCGATAAAATTGGAACAGTATAAGTTTACCTTAACAGAGTATGAGTAGAATGTTCTCTGGTTTATGGAAATGCATAGATTTTTCAATGAAGTACTGGACTTGGATATAGAACCTAAGTAAAGTTTGTTGTAGCGTTAATGAGCATTGAGTAAAACGTTTTCTGTATAAGTTCGAATTAACAAGTATGAGCAGACCTTTTAGAGGTTTACATAAACTCATAGATTTAATACCTGAATATATGACCCGAGCTAAGTTTGTTGTAACGTTAATAAGAACGAATTCAACGTTTTCTGATTTATATAAATTCACGGATCTTTCAAGAAAGTCTTAGATCTGGAAATAAAACCTGAGTGTGCCTTTTCTATCATAATTTAGTACTAATAATGCTACTAACTCATCCGTGGTAGCACAAGCGCGCCTAAGGCTAACACAGCACAAAACCGTGTCAATAACTCGGCAACGTTTGAAGATCACAACTCCTCGAAGGAGAAGACCTTGCGACGGCCAGATGTATCTTTAATGAGACGCGGCTTGATCCATTGGAATACAACATATTTAATACCGAAATTGGTATTTTACAATGCTATGCTACGTTGCAAAGCTTGAAATACGGAAAATGGTTCAGGACTAGTGAACTTTACTTAGCTTCGTCTTTATCAACATCATTCACCCTGTCAGCAACATTTTTTGGAAGTGGAACATTTTTGAACAACCGGCTATAAGTGGACAACCAACATGATTAGACAGTCTTAAAAAATTCGAAGGCTATTATTGGCTGACCAATCAAAATCGGCCCTGGCAGGGTGAATGATGTCAATGAAGACGAGACTTAGCATATAACCTTATCTTATTCTAATTTAAATTTTCATTCCTCAATATTTTGTGTTTTGACAATTTCCCATGTTAATCTAATATCCCTGACCTACACTTGAATTTTTTTTCAGAACGTCTACCAAAAGACGTTATCTTATCCCAATGAACTGCGTCGGTAGTTTATTGTAAGCGTAATAGTTCTCTGAGTTCCATAAACCATCATATATTTAAATGAAGTCTTGGAAACATAAATAAAACCTGAACATATCTTTTTTTTTATGCTAATTTCATTCGAATGAATACCCAAATATGTCAAACTCAAGACTATAGTATGCAGGGGCAGAGACAGGATTGACGTTTAAGGGATGCACAAACATAAATCGGGATCCCTCGTTAATGTTTTTCGCCCAGCCACCCCTATAAACAGTGCAACTTTCAATCTTGTCAGAGGTGGAGGCATGAACCCCAAAAATGAAAAAAGAAAAAATTAACAAATTTAATAGATTTAAAGATTTAACGGATTAAAACATTAAGAGATTAAAAGATTAACAGATCAAAGATTTAACAGCGAATTTTGTATAACAAATATTTATTGCCGTCGGGAAGCTTGAAAAAAAAGAAATTAACAGATTTAAAAGTTTTAACAGATTAAAACATTAACAAACTGTCACGTGTTAAAACCTAAGAATTTTTATCTGTTTGTGCTTTTTGCAAAAAAAGAAGCAATTTTTGTACTTAAAGGTTTGAGACTTACAAGCGGGCTTGGCAGGCCACGGAACACTAAAAATCTGAATTCCACAAGTCCAAAAATATGAGACTGTTACGGAAATTTCGTATCTTAAAGATGTATTAAGATTTGCTATTCTGATCCGCGCGCCATTCCGTGCATCCTCCCACCACCCCTAAATTTTAGGGTGCTATTAGAACTTAACACGAAACGTATTTTGACCACAGGTGGACTCTCCCCTCGTTTATAGTCTTACAAATTTCATTAAAGAGATGATATAAAATAAAATTTTCCCATTTTCGATTGAAGGCTAAGAAGAAGTTGTATATAATGCATAAAATGCCATACACATCCTCAACTTTTTGAAAATTTCAATTTAATTTTGTAGGGCAATTAGGGTATGGAGGATACTTAAGCAAAAAAATTTACTTGCAAAACAAATTACAAATCTCCGCTTATTTTAAGTACCTAAGACATTTTTTTAACACCACTCTCCCACCCTGGAACCTAGTTGGGCCTATTCATGTTTGTAAATGATTATTTTCTATGGTTTTTCTTTATTTCATTTCAAAATGATAAGATTTCCAGAGCAGTACCATATTTTCGTCAGTGTTGCCACGTTAAACCGTGAAAATAAATAAGCAAAACTAAAGAGTTAAATGCTTTATGCTATACAAATTTAAACATTAACCTTGAAAGGAAAGCTCCATCTTCTTAAGCGATTTGATAACATTTATTTCTAGCTTATTTTGCAGATTTTTCACCCATGTTTCTATTTTGTGAATTTAGCGCCCTCCACAACCAAAAACTGCATAGCTGCATATGGAGGTTTCATTGAAGATTGGATTTTTAATTTTTTCTTAATTTTTATTGAGTTTATTGTTTAATATTGTTTTTATGGCACTGGTATTAACCAAGTGACATATAGCAGTCGCCGATTCTGTCGGTCTGTCGGTCTGTCTGTCGGTCTGTCGGTCCCGGTTTTGCTACTTTAGGCACTTCCAGGTAAGCTAGATCTACCGCGAAGTCAATGGCGCCGTCACCCTCCTCCGCTCCAATACCGTCACGGAATACTACGCCAGTTCGAGCACCGACTTTCGGATCAACCTCGACGCCACCGGCCCGGCCGTGCAAGCCGGGGACGTCTACTACCTGAACCTCGTGGTAGACAACGTCCCAACCGCAAGCGTGCCCCCATCGGTACAAGCCAACCTTCCCATGGCCGATCCCTGGAGTCCGATCGGCCCGGTCGACCAGTTCCGAGACCGCGCCACCGTAGCACCCGTTGATGGAGGCCAAACGAGTATGCGGCTCCACACGGACCAACCGGAATACGTCGGCATGTTTCAATATCGTTACGGCCCGCTAGATCTCTGGATGGATTCGCTAGATCCCGGTGAACCGTATCGCATGGAAGTCTGGCTGCGACAAGAAGGGCGCGCTTCGGATGAAGTCGTGCTCTGGATGGACGAAGGCTACGACCAAATCAATACCATTTTCAGTGGCGTGGACGGCACCTGGCAGTTGTTCCAATACGACTTCATTGCTCCGGCCCGTCCCGCGGCCGGCGACCCAGCCATTCCGCAAGGCCTGGTATTTGAAGGGCCCGGAACCGTCTGGGTCGACAACTTCCGGGTCTACAAAACCACCGAACCCGTCTTCTCCTACCAACAAGACAAAATCGACACGCTCCGGGAAGCCAACCCTGAAACCGTGCGTCTCTGGGGCGGCGTCGCCAACGAACAATTGGGATCCACGCTGGATGATTGGACCAGCTCCGAAGCCGTCAGCCTCCGCCAATACAATCCGGAGTACGGGGCCCAATACTCCGATACCGCCCTCAAACTGCCCACCGCGCTTCCCGTCGTCGCCGAGTTGAACGCCAGTCCCTGGTTCACCTTTGGGCCCTACCACTCCGAGGAAGAAATCCTTCGCTTCATCGAATTCATGGCCGGCCCGGTCGGCACGCCCGGAGGGGATAAACGTGCGGCTCAGGGGCAGATCCAGCCCTGGGTGCACCTGTTCCCCCGAATGTTCTTTGAGTTTGGTAATGAGAGTTGGTTACCTCTCTTTCTCTGGCAGATGGAGCCCGAAGAATACGGTCGCTACGCGGAATACTTCTTTCAAGTCGTCCAATCCAGCCCCCACTATCCGGCAATTGCCAACAAGATCGTCTTCGTCATCAACGGCGCCCTGGACGAGTCCGCCACCACGGACTATGGGCACGTCGCCATCCAGCACTGCCCCTCGGCTCACATGGTTGACATCGCGCCATACATCGGCCTGATATTGAAACTGCGGGAATTCGCAGCGGCCGTGGACCGAGCGCGAATGCTGGCCGAGGATGGCTGCATATCGACCATCGGCGTAACGGCGACAGCACCCGAAACGGGATATGGCTACATCCAACAAGGCGAGCCGCTACGGGCCGAGGGCTTTACCGTCGACCGCTTTGTCGAGAAACCGGACAAGATTCGCGCCGCCGAGTTGATCGAAGGCGGTCGCTGTACGTGGAACAGCGGAATCTTCATTTCGCGTGCGTCGGTCATGCTCGAAGAAATGGGAAAACACGCGCCCGCGATGCTGGACGCCGTTCGATCGTCCCTCGATACTGCCCATCGGGATGGTCGCTCGGTCTATCCGTCGATCGATACCATGCGGGAATGCCCCAGCGATTCCATCGACTACGCCGTCATGGAACCGACAGACCGCGCCGCCGTCGTTCCGGCCGATTTGGGGTGGAGCGACTTGGGGTCGTGGTCCGCCCTGTGGCAGATCAGCGAGGATCAGGACGAGAGCGGCAATGTACTGATTGGCGATGTCACCGCCGTGGATGCGCGCGATTGCTATGTGCGATCGGATGGTAGTTTGGTGGCGGTCGTCGGCGTCGAGAATCTCGTCGTCGTGACCACGGGCGATGCGGTTGTGGTGGCATCGCGCGACCGGTCAGAAGATATCAAATCGGTGGTCGATCGGCTCAAAGACCGCGGGCGCCGAGAAGTCGCCGTCGGACCGACAGTCCGAGGTCCGTGGGGTGAATACAACCTGCTGCAGGACGAACCGCCGGTTCGAATTCGCAGGCTGTTGGTCGTGCCGGGCGGGCGGTTCGAGGATGTCGGTCCCGCGCGACGTGTCGATTGGACTGTCATATCCGGCGAGGGAATAGCCGAATTTGCCGATGGGCCGGTGCCATTGAAAGCCGGTAGGGGACCCACCGGAGGTTCCGGCAAGCGCTGGGCGCTGAACAACACCGGGTCCGCCGGCCTGGAACTTGTCGAGGTGGTTCGACCTCTGACGCCGGATACGGTTACGTCGCACTAATCCAGTACGCGTCCGGCCGGTCTGCCAGAACCTTTGCCCTCCACGTTTCGGCATCTTCGCTGGCAACCAGTGCAACGATGGACCCGCCAAACCCCCCGCCAGTCAAACGCGCGCCCAAGGCGCCATGCGACAGGGCTGCCTCGACAAGCGCATCGATTTCCGGGAGCGAAACCTTGTAGTCGTCGCGCTGTGAGGCATGGCTCTCATTCATCGCATTACCCAAGAGTGGTGTGGGAAATGCTTGTCACTCGATAGTTTCTTTAATGCTCATTTTTTAATTTTTGGCAACTATTGGTCGTGGTCCGCTTCTTACTAGGCTGCAGGTGCTGCTATAATAATGACAGAGCTATACTTCTTGTATACATTTTGTTTTCGTAATAAGAGCGAAATAATGATTGACCATGAGGATCGAAGACCTTAGCGCATGGAAGGCAGCGATAAGAGCTGACTAAGCCGTATTTTTGCTTTTCACTAAAATCCTCCCGACCGTAGTATTACTGTTCTAGAGCAAAACACTAAGGGAATATTTTACAGACGGTGTTTTATGTCCAAAAGCTCTTAGGGATCTTAGAGCTTGTTGACTATAAATCTGAAGCTGATACTACAAGGTAGAAGTTAGAATAAAAACACTTCAAGTACGTTATTCTGGTTCTTCGGCCACCCTGAAGTATACGTTTTAATCCTCTATTAAATATTCCTCCCGCTTCACACAAAGACATATGTAACGTCTTACAAATCATCGAAGACGATTTGAATAATTAGATTTTACTCATTAAAATGTTTAGGATCGCCACGTACCTATTCTAAGTTAAACAGACTAACTGCAAGTTGCAAGAGTTGTGTATAATTTCCACCAAAATGAGTTAATCGGCTCCTCTTATTATTGTTTTTACTTTTTTTTCCCAACGTCATTATTTTTGTTTTTTAAAATTGGTTTCAAAAGGTTCTGAGGTTGCGGGAGGAATGCAAACGTAAAGTTAATGAAAAACAAGTTTTTCTTTATCAATTGAAAGCAGAGAATGAGGTTAAAAGTGAAAACATACTGGAATTATCCCGTGTAAAGAAGGGACTGCCAACCCCTCAAACATCTGCACTTTATGCTAAAATTTAACTAGTGTTTAGCTAATCGCATTCAAGACCGTAAGAAATACATCCATTATTTGCTGAATAAATAAACCTTTCCGTTATCGAAGCATATTAAGAAAAGAGTGAAATCTCTATCACGGCGCCCTGGTATTAATGTTTTTTTGAAGTATTGCAATTTCAACATAATGAGTGGGGGGTTGTAGGCGTGGCAGCCCCCTAATTTGTATAGTAATTTCAGTTTGTTTTGAATTTCAACGTCACTTCTTGAAACTGAACAAACAAGTTAGGGTATGGACAGATGTGCAGCCTGGTATGGAAAAAGTTCCAAAGCTGCCAGTAGCAGAATTCGACAGAACTCAAAAGCTGCCGTCACTTTAGTAGCACAACTTGTGTTTTGACAGCTTTTGTGTTTATTATTCATCCTGGCTTTCGCGGGTTACCTGGTAGCGCCGGGCGACCACCTCTGCGGTGTTGCCCATGGCCATGTACATGTCGGGTTTTTCTGCCATCAGCCTGGGGTTTTCATCGAACTCCGCCGGTGTGCCCCTGGACAGGCCGGTGATGGATTCCACCCCACCGGCCAGCATAATGTCGGCGCAGCCGCTGTTAATCTGCGTGGCGGCAAAGGCTATGGAGTTCAGACCGGAAGAGCAGGCCCGGCTGATGGTGCTGGCCGGTACCGTAACCGGCAGGTCAGACAACGCCACGGCATGGCGTGCAACATTGGCGGACTGTTCACCCACCTGGCGGCCGCAGCCGAGGATAACATCGTCCACACTGCCGGGTTCTACCTGCGGGTTGCGCGCCAGCAGTGCGTTTATACAATGCGCCACCAGGTCGTCTGAGCGGGTCAGATTGAAGGTGCCGCGATGGGCCTTGGCCAGGCCCGTACGGATGCAGTCAACAATTACCACGTTATTCATAAGGCTGTCCTTCAGTTTACTCGTCAGATTTCCGTGCGGGGGCAAAGTATTTAAAGCTGTACCTGATGATTACTCTACTCCACCTACAATATTCTGTTCGCGCAGTGCGGCGATGTCTGCGTCGCTCAAGCCGGTTGCGGACAACACTGAATTTGTATGTTCACCTACCTGTGGTGATGGCCCGCGCGGGCGTACGTCTGCCTGGGCGAAACGCATGGGGATGTTGACTGTTGTGTACGCACCTACGGTTGGGTGTTCAATGCTTGGGAACATACCTACCTCAATAGCGTGTGGGTCCTGGGGTACTTCGTGCAGGCCTAGCACTTTGCCCCAGATCAACCCGGCTTTGTCGAATATTTCGCCCCATTCGTCGCGGCTGCGTTTGGCCATGGCGTCGTCGATGATGTCGATCAGCTCCGCCATGTTTCTGTAACGGCTGCTGGAGTCGATGAAACGCTCCTCGTCGATCAGGTATTCAACGTCCAGTGCCTGGCACATGCGCGGCCAGTAAGCCACGTCGGGCAACATGTTAAACACGACCCACTTGCCGTCGCCACAAGGAAAACGGTTAGCGGTGATGGCCAGCATCTGTTTGCGTGCGCGGCGTCGCACCGGGGCGTGGTCGATAGCGGTAACTGCGTAGTCGGACGCCTGGGTCCACACCGCGGTTTCATAAAGCGAGGTTTCCACTGCCTGGCCCTGGCCGGTACGCTCGGCTAAGCGCAGGGCACCCAGAATCGCGCCGACCATGGCCAGGCCGGCGGGTCACTACGATTGGGCCGAAGGGAAGCCAAGCGCCTTCCTTCCAGGACCTTCCGCCTATCAATTAATTCTTCAACCCTGAAACTTATTACGCCGAAAGCTCTGGGTCCGTTCCGTCAATTCCCTATCATTTGGTTGATTTATATTTGTAACTCTTAAAACTAAATGATCATTTTGAATTGGGTTTGTTGTTTTGTACTCCTAAAGAGCCTGGCCAAATATTGTCATTATCCCAATGGTGTAAAGCCCCAATATTTTTAGCGCCTACTTTTATTTCTTGGCAAGGCAAAAGCTCACCTGTCTAGAGAATCACAACCACTCCAAAGGAGATTCCTATGATGGATCTAACTGTGCTGATTAAAAAGCCCATTGCTGCCTTGTCACTTTGGCTGTTGAGCCATTTGTTAATGGCCCAAATCATTGAAACTCAACTTCCTCAAAATCATCGAGCCCAATTAAACAAAGGCGATTTGGCCGCGGCCCTTTTTGAGGAAGTTCCCGGTCTTACCGGAAAAAAAGAAGCCTGGCTACCCTTGGATGGCGCCCTTTCGGAATCCGCCATCCTCATCGACCCCGAAACTGTACGGAATAACCCTACCCATCTCCGCTTGGATTTACCGGTTGTCGGGTCTTATCTTGCCTGGCGGGTCCGGTCTAAACAACTTGCCAACGACAACATGACCTGGTACGGCCGTTTGACTCCTGCTGATCAAGACGGAGCTGTATTCGAAGGATTCATTTCCATCAGTCTTTATCAAAACCGGGTTTCCGCCCTGATGCAGGTCGGGACCTTGCGGTTCAGCATTTCTCCCTTGGATGAGGAGTGGTATCGCTTGGTGCAACTCGAGTAAACCGATAAGGCCAAATGCTTTCATACCGGGCCAATTGACAATCCTGTCGATGTCCCACCCAGGCTTGAAAAGCAGGGCCCTGCAGAATTCGCTGGAGAAAAAGCAGCGACGGTGACTATTGATGTCATGGCGATTTACACTGATGACTTCACTCAAAATCCAACCATGGAAATGGAAGCCCAAAACTACATCAATACGGTGTTCAACCTGGCCAACGATGTTTTTGAAAACAGCGAATCCTCCCAGCAAACCACTTTGGTTCGCTATAACTTAGTTCACATGGGCCCTGTATCCGTTTCGCTCCAGGACCTGGAGGATACTTTCCCGAATCCGAATCCCGGATATAATCACGCCGCGTTTTTTGCACTAGAGTGGATGAATTTGGAGTTTTCGGAACTGGTCGATCTACGGAATTTATGCCATATTTGAAATGTTTTTCAATTCCATAGTTTTTAGTAAAATTTGAGAGTTTTACAATATTTTCAGCTGACATTTTTTCGGCTGAAGGAACAAAATGATCTTCAGCTACCCACACTTTAGAAGAATCCCACAATTTATCTACAGAAATACCTTGTTTCTTTAATTTATCAAATACCTTGAGTACACCTGGTCCTGATACATCATGCATCATGACTTTATCTACTTTAGCAAAGACTACATCATCAGGAGCAACTGATGATTTTCCTGCTCCACGGGCAAGAATTTTCTCTACAATATTCATGATCAAAAAAGCTCTTCATACAGATTAAAAGCTTTTCAGAACAATAAAAAAGAAAAAGAACGTGTATAATACTGTGCAATTATCAGTTTTACCACTTTTAGCAGAGAGAATGGATAGTGAATTTGATATTTTTGAAGCACTGATAAAAACACTAGAAAGTAATCATGCAGAATTGGAAGAAGGAGATGTTTTAGTGATATCCACAAAATATGTTTCAAATTCACAAGGAAGAATTGTGAATTTAGAAGAAATTATCGCATCTGAAGAAGGCAAAAAAATTTCAAAAGAATTTCAATTAAAATCAGAAATTGCAGAAATTATCATAAGAGAATCAGACAAGATTTTTGGAGGTATTGGAGGATTTATTATCACATCTTCAGACAATATAATGGCACCAAATGCAGGGATTGACAAATCAAATGCAAAAAAAGGTAAAGCCATACTATACCCTACAAACCCATATCTTACTGCAGAAGAAATTCGTAGAAAAATATTCTTAAAATTTTTCATTCATGTAGGAATTATTCTAGTGGATAGTAGATTAATGCCGGCAAGAATTGGGACATCAGGAGTTGCAATAGCATGTGCAGGAATTGAACCTGTTTTAGACATGAGAGCAAAAAAAGATCTAGATGGAAATTCATTAAAAGTCACATTTCAAGCTGTGGTAGATAATCTAGCTACAATTGCAAACCACAAGATGGGAGAAGGTGCAGAATCAAAACCATTTGCAATAATAAAAAATTCAGATGCCAAACTTACTGACAGAAGAATCAATCCATCAGAAATGGCAATTTCACCTGATCAATGTGTATACGTAAGAGGGTTATCAAATACACGAAATACATAATCGAAAAGCAAGTTCTGCTTTAAATAGAGGCCAAGAATCACAAAAATATGGAATATCTCACTACATATCCCAAAACAGTTTCATTTTTGGATGGAATAAAACACGAAATCAGTGCCTTTTTTTTAGTTTTTTTAGTTTTTTAGCTTTTTTATTAGTTTTTAGTTTTTTTTGTAGTTTTTGCCTTTTTTTAGGGCAACAAAAACACGAAAAAAAACGAGAAAAAACAATAACTAATAACAACCAATCTCTCATCAACTCATCAATAATAATAACCAATCTCATAATAATAAACAGAAAAGAGAGAAAAAAGAAAAGAAAAGAAATAAACTATGAACCTTTGCCTAGCAAATACTTTTTCAATTTATTTTTAAATAACCCCAGGTGCTCAGCCGCCCGAATGCTCTCTCTAACTGAGTTCCACACAAACAGAAAGGGCAGGGATAATAGCTCTTCAATACCTTGCCAGGGTACATTTTCAGGTCTGGAATCATTCCCAAAACTTTCATTGATTCAACTCGTTCAACCAGTCTCCAACATTCATTCAACCAGTTTCCAAGTTAGAAAGATACCTTAACTGGAATTTAATCAAAAAACCTAATTTTTCCTGGATTTCTGGTTAGATTATCGAATAAACTTCGTCTCTTTTATTACCCCCCTCCATTTCAGAAACTTCATGTTGACGTGTCTAGGTAGAAGGCATCTAAACAAAAACCAAAGCCATCAAGACCAATTTAGTTATGAGTCCAAGACAATACAGGAAAACAGAACTTGACTGATAAATTCCAGGAAAACAAATTACACAAACGGTAGTTGGCGTTTACCCACCCTCTCCGCAGCTGGTGGATCTCCAATCACTTTTGACTTGTAAAAAAGGACTTGAACTCTCAATTTCTGATCTAATGAGCACCCTCCGAAGTTTCTGCAACCTTAAGGTGGATATATGGATGAGGAAGGGGCAGTCCCCTTTCTTTATGGAATAAATTATGCTCATTTTAGAGTTTAATGTTACTCTTTACTTTCATATTAACGGTGTAGACCGGAAGTATTCCCAGGAATCACAAAGGAGCAAGATATCAATTCCATATTTTTAATATGTTTCTAAGTTTCTTTTGTACCCTCCCCCCTCCTCCCACCCCTCTTAAAAAATCCTGGTTAAGGACTCGGGGTTTACAAACCGATTTCTACTTCCAACTTCCTCTTTTCTCTCCTTTAGAAATTATTCTGTTTTTATCTGATGGCTTAATGAGAGATGAGATGTTTTGGCATTAAAATGCGCCCTTTGAAGTGTCTCCCTCCCTCCCTAACTACAAAACAATCAGAGAACCTATTGTAGAAGTATAAGTTTTAAGTTTTGTAATTTGTCCATTGCTGACAGATAGTATTAAACTTTGGTATAGCCATTTTGCTCAGGAAAGTTGAAATGCCTGATTATGCCCTTGACGATGAATTGAGCTTCCACAGCCTTTAGGGCAAGGAATTTTTGCTCTACAATTTGGGAAAGGGAGGTTACATTTGATCCTTGGAATTCATAAAATGCTATGAGTATTCAGATGAAGCTTTTAGAAAATGTTCAAGAGAAGGTTGAACTGAATGATAACACATTATATGTATGCAGGTTGTCAAAAGAGTGTGTCCCTCCGAGCAAAATTTTTTTATTTTGTGCATTTTTTTTTGAAGTTTCCCACAAAAACTCAAAGACATTGAAGAAAATGACTACAGTCAGTCCACAAAATTCAGGAAGGTCATATAAATACCTGTTCGGTACCTTGCAAATATTATTTCAACGAGGGATGTCGGTAATTGGTGTAATGTTGCTAAGTCAACAGTGATCTAATGTCAGAAAATGTTGCAGTTTCCTTATAAAACTTAATAATAAATAAATTAATATTTATATTAATAAATATAAATTTATTATTTAGCCTATAAATTTAATATTTATATTAGTCAATAAATTTAATATCTAGCCTAAAGAGAATGTGCAAGCATTGCTTCCAAATTTTTATCTATTTCTGGTTTTCCTAATGTCTTGGGACCACTAGATAGATGTCAAATACCTTTCATCAGTCCAGCTCATCAACAAACAGCCTACCTCAATAGAAAGTTTGGGCATTCTATAATGCTTCGAACAGTGTGTACTGCAGTCTAAATTTCTGTTGTCTCAACAGCTTATTCTGGGTCAATGCTTGCCGGCAGAATATTCCGTAATGGGGTAGAGAGTAGAGTACAGAGTACTCAGGGTCAAGGGGGGTAGGCCTACATTTGAAAAAGCAGTGTCAAACCAAATTAACACTTTCAGTGACAAGTCACATTATTTTGTAGCTGACACTACCTATCCACCACTGACATGGATTGTAGTAGCTTACCAAAGCTTTGGGCCCCTAGCTCGATGTGAAATAAAGTTCAATAAGAAGCTTTCAAAGGCAAGAGTAGTAATTGAGAATGCCTGTGGAATATTGAAGGGAAGATTTTACAAACTCTGGATGTTAGACTGTGATTAAATAAAAAACACAAGTTTTTTTTCACTGAAAGTAAGGAGCGACATTAAAACTTAAAACGAACAGAAATTAATTTGTATATGAAAGGGGCTGCTTCCTCATCAACGCCCCACTCTTTACACTAAAGTTTCTTACTGTTTTAAAAAGAAGAGCTGAGGTCTCGACAAAGGATGCGTAAAGAAATATACAATTGTCTAATGAGAAACCAGTTGAATAGTCTGCATAGATACCATGATCCTTGCCGCAGAAATCATTTGCTCTAATAATACAATCTCTAAAACCTTTAAAGAACCTTACGTATTTATAAAATGAGGAAAATTCTTTCTTTCTCAAATGTATTGGTAATGTTTATTCTCCTCTGTTTTGTTGAATAGTTGAATTTGAAGCCACCCCTTTTTTACTCGTAATTTTTTGTTGAGGCCAAACACAGCTCATACCTATTTTTGTATTCCTCGTAGGATATAGTAGCAAAAATGATAATCATCAGAGTCAAAATTTGCCACCAAAACCCTGGTCAGAGAATTCGAAAGGCCCTACTTTAATCGTATGTATAAAATTCTTTCTCAGGATCGGGATCAGGATTTTAGCACCAGGATCCTAATCCTGATCTGGATCAGGATTAGTTTTAAGAATGCAATCAACAATAAGCAATTTCACACTCTCCCTCGAATTTTTTGGCGAGTTGATTTGGTCTGAAAATCACTTGTTTTATTCAAATCGTCATAGAGGGAGTCAGAGACAATGAACATGAATGTCACATAAAAATCATTAGGCATTGTGAACGTCTTCAGCGACAATCTAAGATTCAAAATAAGAGTTGTATCCTAGCCAACGAATAAGTAACTGTCTCTTATTCTTGCGAGTACGACTCTTTAATATCCTTTTAATTTGATACATTCCATTATTTCTAACTTTTTGCAATTCATAAGCATAAACACCGCTAAGAATCTCGTCATCCTTCATATCCATTAGACATTACGTTACAGGTTTAGTGTCTAGAACTTTTGACACTATAAAAAGTTCAATGGACCACAATTAATTCCTCTTTTCAAAAACGTTACTTGTCCGATTGATTCGAACTATATCATCAATATCAAATTTTTCCTGCAAAACAGTTTCATTGGAATATTGTTTAAGAAAAATGTCAAGCGTATTGTTACTGTGATGAACTTCAATAGGACTACGATTGGACAAGCATCAATGAGGAAGTTGATTATAAATCAACTTGATATTATCTGAATCTTGAATTAAAGCAGTTATATTTTTCAACGTACAATATCAATTTTGATTTCTAATTCCACCTTATCGCTCTGTAGGAGAGCATTTTGGAAATTTTCAAGCCGCAAGATTGCATTATTGCCCAAAACCGTCCCACGGACTGGTGCCCATGACGCTTGCTATGCCTTAAGTGATGTTTTAATTTTAACCAAAATTACAGGAAATTTGTTTATTAGCTCTTTCTAAAACTGTTCAAGACGCCTAAATTCTTCGCTACAAACATGGCAAAAGCATAAGGCCTACGGCGTATTTGGCGATTTACTAAAATGAATTGTATTACAAATATTTTCTTTTGTACTTAATTACAAAATTGAAAATAAAACGAAATTTTCAGTGAAAGCAGACCAGACCAAAAGGCCAACTAGACCCTGCGGTCTTCACTATTCCCGAAGTTTTGGGGATTTTCCCAAAAATCTTACATTTCCTAAGTATTTTGATACAGGGAATTTTGAAAAACTTAAAAATTTGGTAATCAAAACGAATAGAAATTAATTAGAAAAAAACTTTTCGAAAAAGAAGTTTACTAAAGAAAACTAAAGGCCATATTAAATTAAGATCTGAAGAAATAGAAGCCTACATCAACTCAAAATTAACGACGCAGTAGGTTTTAGACTTTTGCAGTGAAAGAAGGGAGCAAAACACAAAATCTTATTTGTAGAGATTTTTGTTTGTTTCAAGCTGGATTTATATACTCAGTTTAAGTTTTACTCGTTTTAAGATTTATTTACTCACTTATAATAGAAACTCTTGTTTGATTGTTTTCTATGATCTTTATTAAGATATATTATAAGAAATCAGCCCAGCAATCTATTAAAATCCACTTAGCTCATAAATCCAGAGGCACCATTATGGCGACGGAGTTAGTTTTCTCTTTTATAAAGTTGAGTCTTGCTACTAAATGCATACCCCTTCCAGACTAAAATCTTGCATAAGTACCTCGTGGTTATTCTAAAAACTTTATTTGTTCCAAAACAAGTTCAACACTTTATTTCGATGCACCATAAGAAATCAACTCAGTAATCGATTCAAATAAATTTAGTTTATTAATTCAGAGCCAAAACTAAGGAGGGGGAGTTAGTTTTCCCTTTTATAAAGATGATCCTCATTACTAAATGCATGCCCCTTACGGGCCAAAATCTTGCATAAGTGCCTCGTGGTTATTCTGAAAACGTTGTTTGTTTCAAAAAAAGGTCAATGTTTTATTTAGATACATCATAAGAAATCAACTCAGAAATTGATTAAACTCGATTTAGTTCATTGATCAAGAGGCACCAATAAGGCGAAGAAGTATGTTTTCCCTTTTGTAAAGTTGATTCTCACTACTAAATGCATGGCCCTTACAGACCAAAATCTTGCATTAGCTGCCTCGTGGTTATTCTGAAAACTTTATTTGTTTCAAAATAAGTTCAACGTTTATGATACTTTCCAGTAATTTATATCATCCATAAATTTCAGCAGGTTCAAAATAGGTTTTTTTCGTACAGATATTTAGGTTTATTAATAAGAACAAATGAACAAAATCAGAAACGTCTTTTTCTTGGTAATTCAGTAAAAACAAAGTTTTTTCTACTGAAATTAAGGAGCAGCATTAAAGCTTAAAATGAACAGAAACTATTCGATATTGAGGAGGGCTGTCCTCTCCTAGGCCCCTCACTCTTCAAGATGAATTTTTTAAGTACTGAAGAAAAATATATTTGTAATTAAGTGGCCCTTGTGTTTCAGGAGTTTTTCTTGAGAGATTGGACCAAAAAGACAATGTTGTAGCTACATTTCAGACATTTTAAATCAAAAATATACACAACCCAGTAAATATAGTTACAAGATGAAACATTTTTCGTGTAATTATATCGTCATCTGAATTGAAGGAATTTTATGCTGAAAGAAAATTTTCAGACTGCATAAGAAAAAAAATACCGCCATAGCGTGTTAGTGTCTATATATTCTAAGCTGAAAAGTGAAACCCAAAGAGTTTCAGCCTTACATAAAGCATTCAATTAAACAAAGAAACGCAAATTTTCTTTTTACATTTTAGGTACTTTTCACTTTGATTCTTTATTTACATTCCCAGGTTCCCAGGCCTATAACTGGTGCTTTTTAATTACAAAATTAAAAACCCCCTCACACTTGTTATTTTTACAATGTGTAATATATCTAAGCTTCTGCTCTATATTTAAAAGGAATTGTTTAGTTAATTTGGCACCCTCGACTGTGACTACTTTTGAATTTGGCTCTGACAACTCATGAATTTTCTTGCAACGACAATTCCAGAGTGTTAAAAAGTCTATTTGCTGAATTTGAAACTGTCAATAAGAAGACAAATTCTACGACATTCAATAGTCATTTTGCTGATTTCGAGTCTTTCAAGAATTGAAAAAGTATGTTAAAAAAAAGTTATTCAGTGAAGATTATCGTTAAGTATGATAGCTCCGAATAAAAAAAAAGTCTTCTCTCAAGAAAAATATTGATTTGAAATGAAATTACATACCCGTGTGCACCGGTGCCAAGTAATTCTTCGGTTAATTTATATTTATCATTGAATGAAATATCTGAATAAGAATTCGCTGTTCGACGTTTCTTCTTTTTCTGTTGTCGTTTCTGCACGCTATTTGTCGGCGAACCTTCCGATTTACATCCGGCATTGGTTGAATCACGTAAAACAAGCTCTATGAATATCAATTTCATTCTTGGACGCATGTTGGTGTTAGTCAGATTGGAAGATTTCTTTGGGATGGGTGTTATAAAACCTAGTTTCCAGCAATTTGGGAATTTACCAAATTTTGTAATTTGGTTAAAAATAACAGATAAAGGTCCAGCAATTGTGTCTGAAAAGGCTTTAATCAAGTCAATTGGGATGGCTAATGCACATACGTCTGTTAGCTGTGCGCGCAAGTCTAGGTCAAAATAGTCAGGCCATCGGTACATGTAGCCAACAATCTCGGCCCGTGGGTTAAGTAGGTGTTCGGCAGCTTCCTTGGGCGTCCACCAGGGCGCATGTGGTGCGGTGGTTACGTGTTCAGGAACGTTACACCAGGACTGGGCAGACTCGTCAAATGTCTCGCGTAGATAGTGCATAGCGTTTCTAACCAGTGGATGCGCTTGTGATGCGTCGCACTTGGCTAAGATTTGCAGTGCCACGGTAGTGGCGATGACAGAGGATCCAGGTAGCCGGATGTCCGGTTCCAAGGCATGTCCAAAGCCGCCGTCGTCATTGGCATATTTGCTAAGCTCAGCGATGAGCGGTTGTGCATCTTGGTCAATTTGGTAGTTAACCAAGGCTTGGTCGATAGGCCGGCCGTGACTGGCCAGCCAACGTTGTGCGGCGTCGAGGTCTGCCATCTGTTTTCTCCAACAGGGCATCTAAGGCTCCCACGTCGTTAGCGTGCAAACAAGCAAAGTCAGGATCTCTGCTGACAACAGTGTGTCAGTAGAACGGAGTTTTAGGGTAAGTGCTTACAGCATTTCTACCTGTTGCGGCTTGGGCTTTGACGTTAATCCTCCTCCCTGTGTAGGATGCGCATCACCGCAAGAAACTTTCCCTTTATGCTGATGGCGTTTTGCACGATAACCAGTCACAGCCTATGAGTTGGCTTAGCCGCTTTCAGCCCGAAGCCGGTTGGCGTTACGACCGGATTCATTGGATGGCTTTGTTGATTGTGCTGTGTTTTGTCAGTGTATTGGTTTTGCCCTCCCAAAGCCGCGCCAGTTATCCCACATACTTCCTAGCACTGCTTATGCTGTTCACCGTGCATCTATGGCGGGATGCGATCAAGGTGCCGCTCATCCAGCTGAGCGGTGCGCTGCTGTTATGGCTAGGCTTAAGTGGCTTGTGGTCCGGTGACTTTGCGTGGGGCGACTTGGTATCCACCTGGGTGAGGATTCTACTGGTCTTTGCCTCTGTGGTGGCGGTAGCGGAATGCCAGATACGTGACCACCTGCAACGCTGGACAACCAATGCATAAAAAAATTAAATATATAAGGGGGGTAACAAAACCTGGGCTCAGTCAAACTTTGGACAAAAATCAAAAACTTTAGCGTAAAGAGCGAGGTATCGAGGACGGGGCATCCCCCTCATATACAAAATAATTTTTGTTGGTTTTCAATTTTGATGTTGCTCCTTACTTTCAGTCGAGAACATAGTATTAAATGAGAATTAACTATGCATTAGAACATAGCATTAAAATATACTTAAGTTTTCTTATATTAAATAGTAAATATATTAAATGTTTAAGATTGTGTAACTTCAAATTTACCCAGCTCAAACAATCAAATCTCATTTTCGCTGATCTTGGTACTATGAATAGGTGTGTTTTATTCTTGGTTTTAGAAACCTTCTTCTCCTTGTTGAGTTCAGTGTGGGGATGTTTTTTTTTCAAACTCTCCTACGTAAGAGACTTGTATTAAAATGTGCTGAGATAAATCCTGTGGTTGTCTCTCAAGGTGGTAATTATTGCGAAGTCTCTCAGACCCTACACACCACTCCACTGTCAAAGCTTATTATTGATGAAAACTAAGAAAGTTACTATTACATTATTAATCCTTATCTAGCATATCAGCGCTACTAGCAATGGCTCAGAAGGATCTTTATTCTTATTTTTTATTTGTTCATTCATTCATATATTCTTAGCTAAATATAAGCTGTAATGTGGGTACGCTGCATTTCCATTAATTTCTTCTGCCAAGTCATGCCGTATAGGCTGTTTATTTTTCGCTTATTCACCCTTACTATCCGCTGATATCGTCCTTTTGTCTATCTGTATGTGTTTGAGGGTCATCCAGTTCCTGCTTGGAGGCTACAGCATAGGGGGACCCGGGGTTTGAAGGAATATTTCCCATCTCCGTTTTCGCTACCAGTTTTGTCTCCAAGGAAGCCTTTTCGGCCTCTCTTGTCATCTAAGAGGTTCTTCTAAATCTCTGTCGCTCTTTTTTCTCTCTCAGCCAGTATTTTAGGAGACGGGAGGTTTGATTTTCTGCATTTTAACATTTTTCTTTTTTAGCAACGTATTTTTTAAACATTATGCTTAAATATAACAGAAGATTATAAGATATGTCAAACACTATATAAAACTAAGAATATAAGTTTTGAAATTACAGTTTTCCAAAGTTGTTTAAATTTTTAAAAAATTTTTCAGTGATTTTCAATCAACACATTAAAAAGTATTGTAGATTTTGAAGAAGATATAAAGAAATTTGACCTTCAGGAAGAAGCAGACAATCATAAAACTATCTCGCAATTTCCTCGACGATAACTAATATTTCCATGAGCCTTCTAGCATTTTCTCTCTTGGTTGTCTCTCTCTATGTGTGTCTACTTATTTTTCAGCTGTATTTTGACGCGATAAACAGTTATCTTTAAAGTTTTTATTTTCCAGCAGTTGCTAATTCTTTTGATATGACTGTTTTGTTTTTTTGTTTTTTAGACTACAACATTGCATGGAAAAGAATTAAGAGATTTGGCTTTGAAAAGATAATCCTTAACAATTAAAAGGTCTTAAAAAACTATGATATAATCTTAAACAAATATGATGAAAACGGCCTTTTTTTCTCTTTTCGCTGGTAATTAAAGGTAATTTACAGCACACTAAACAAGAAAATAAACTAGAAGTTATGAAAAAAGATTTAATCGTATGAAATAATGATTTGAGCGTTTGGGGCTAAAATGGAGCTCTCAGAGTGTGTCTACACCATGAGTTTTGGGTCATTGTGGCGACGAACTACAGGCTTAGTATATGAAAAGAAATTTGAGATGGCAAGCTAGATGGCAGATTGAAAACTGGTAAGTTATAAATTAAATGTTGCCAATTGATAATAATGTAATAAATTATCTATAAAAGATAATCCGCGACTTGACTTCCACATAGTAATTTTCATCTTAAAAATTAGCAAGGGTAGTAACTTCTATTATTTCCTTTTTTAGGCTGACCAGTATATATAAACCAATACACTAAGGAATATAACTCCCTTTTTACCCTACATTTGCTGTAAACGAGGCCAAAAGCAATTTCAATATTATTGGGTAATTTTGGTAATTTGGTAAATTTTGGGTAATTTTTTTTGCATCTCAGTTTCCAAAACACTATGATGATACTAGTATAATACCTTGTGAGTTTCAGCACAAGAAATGAGCAATACGTTTTAGACATAGAGCCTAAAGAAAAAACTCCGCTCCAGGGTTCTCAGATAGGCTTAATCTAAAGCTGTAATTTTAATCCAGACTGCTCTGCTTTTTTGGAGTTTTTTTTTCCCTTCGTTACTAAATTCATTTATATTTTCATACGTTAATAAATCTCGATAGTTATCTTATAACTTCATGAATTTTACATATTTGAAATCACCCTGAAAGGCAGATCCTCTTACTGTGTTTACTGTTACCAACTTTCTTGCTTTTTAGAATTATGATTAATATTGGCACAGGCAATTACCGTCCGTTACCGCAAACAGTTTGAATGTATGTAATTATATATAACGAAAAAAGAAATCACCAATGCAACAGCACCTACCGACTCGTATCCGTGGCAATTTTTAATTGATTAAGGGTTGTTGCCACAATGATGCCAAGAACAGTTCAGATTTTCTGGATATTCCTTGTCAAACAATGCCCAACAGAAAAGTTAATAATTCTAATTTAATTTTTTGAAGAATTTAAAATTTGAAATATGGTCGCTATTTAAACGTAGTGAATATGTCACAATATAATGTGGCAGAATCTGTGGTAATACTTTGACCTACCCTGAATCTTTAATCAGACAGTGCTATTGCGCTGCATACAATTTTTGGTTTGGCTTTATGCGGCCTGCTGATATCAGTGCCATTTATTAATATAAATGGGCGAACCAACAAATAAATGCATTTAATAAAAAAAAACATTAATAATATCCCAATAAATCACGCTTATTAAAAGTTTAGTACAACGAACTATATCTTTCACAGTTGAAATCCATTCAAAATTACGAGCAAATGAATAGCATTATACCCAGGGCTATTAGAATTAAACTTGGTTCGATTATGAGATTGAGCATCCTGTGCTTGGTGGGGGGGGATGAAGGGAATATTTACTGCAGTATTAGTGGTGAAACTAGATTAAAAAGCCGAGTGTATACGACATTCACCTTTGCCCACCCAAATGCTTTTTTACGCTATACTACTGTCGTCTGAAATAGCTCATTGCTAACAATTTTAGTGAAAGCCAAGCACTTACACTTACATATGTGGTTTTTTAATGTGAGTTTATTGTTTATAATTTGTGTAATTGTTTTTGCATAATGTATTTAAATTCACAGAGCAGTGTGTTTGTTAACTAGTTGCTTTTCTTCACTACCGCTTGAATAGCACCTGCTTCAATAGCACCCCCTCTCCCCCTCCCAATGAAAATACTCTAGCTACGCTCCTATTTGTGAGTTATCCTCTAAGGGAAAATACGGTTCTTATAGAAGGGATGCACGCATAAACTTCAGAGAGGGCTCGTTTGATTCGGAAAGTGAAAGTCCTGGACCACTGTTAAGAATCAAAAGAAACCAGAGGGCAACAACCCCCCAATGTCCTTTTCCCCCAAATACATCCGATAAAACCCTAGAGATGGCCATTTTGTTAAAAACATTTCAAAGGTCACATAACAAAAACTTCACGGTCGACTCAAACCCCCAAGGCCGGTAACAGGCATTGTAAACTATGTCCTCGGGGCACATATTGTTTTTATAGAAGGGAGTCAAAAGAGACCGGAGAGTAACAAAACCCCTTCCACACGCCCTTTTTCCCCAGATTCATCGGGTCGCTCCTTACCACAGTTCGTTACCACAAATTGTTTGATCTGGAGAAACCTGGTGGAAATACATCGGAAGCGTAAAGATGAGTTTGCCCCCAGCCACGGATTAAAATCCTGGCCGAAGGCATTGTATAAGGCGATCAATGTCCAACGCAGACAATGTCAGCACGCAAAAAAGTTTAAGTTTAAAGTTAAGTTTAAGTTTTTTTTAACTTTTATTCTTAATTATGCTTTGTAGTTAAGATTCATCAGTTTGAAAAAAACTCTCTGTTCTTTTAATGATATATTACATGGCTCAAGTCTCCTGAAGCCATGTATCCCTATACATCCCTATAAATACTTACCTATTACATATTCTTTTAAGAACTGTGAAATTCCATATATTTTCTACTTAGAAATAAAATAAAAATATAGGAATAAATAAGTAAAGGGTAAAGTTTTAATTAAAACTGTAAGTAAAATTAACATTTTACGCTACATTTTCTTTGAAAATAGAACAAAATAGTTGGAAAGTTTCTAAATTTTTAAGGATATACATGCCGCTTAGCCAATTAAACAAATCAGATTTAATTTTACTGCCCTTGTTACTTGGGGTATTTATTTTTAAATGAACATTCTTGAACTATGTTTTACGGATTCTTTTGAAATTATATTATGAATTCCAATTTATAGTTAAGATTTATCTCTTTGAACTCAGTTTTAAATGTCATTCTCATGGCTCCAGGGATGTGAAAATATAAGAACTAATACATGGTTGTTTGATTTATTCTTTAAATAGAGTTTTTCCTGTTTTTTTTTTAGGGCTTTATCTGCTGAATCTTTTTTAATTTTAATTTATGTTCATCTAAAAACCTTCTATCACTACACTCCATAGGTTAGCAAAGTTAGATTTTGCTAACTAAGATTAGAAAGCAGAAATATGAGAACTTTCTTGTTAACTGAACTAATTTTGTTAGAAATTTGCTAACAAAATTAGAGAGCAGAAATATGGCAGGTTTCTGGCAGAAAATATGGCAGAAATTATGGCAGAATGTCAGATAGAATTTTGAAAATTCGCACCAAGAAGAGACTCGTGGAGACTGCTTTAAATAAAGTAATTTGATGTCGCCTTATAGGTGATCTTTGCTGCCAACAATCTATATAGAAGAAATAAAATCTGACATCCACTATTATTTTGACCTGAACACAGTTCACAAGGTTAATATCATGTCAGAAAACAATATTTTACTTTCTTTTTTAAGAAAATAAAAGGCAAAAGTGAAATTAATTCTCCAAAATATTGCCATCCTCCACCGATAGAACCTGCATCCAACGCTGGGAATCACGGGACCAAAGTGAGAAAAACAGAACTGAATAAAACACATTTTGTGATAAATAACATTTTGTTAAGATTTTTTTTTTTAATTGGTCCAGAAAATTTTTGAGAGGTAAATTGACAGAGGTACTAATTAAGGTTGTGCCCCAGGCGTAAGAGAGTCGAGCACCCCACGCTGAGAATTACGCAGAGAAACTAATTGCTTATTTTACACAAATAAATCTTGAATTTGATTTGAGTTTAACTTTAATTTAGTCTCTACATCAAAGGTGTATAGCATCAAATCCCAACAGATCGAAACAATAAACAGTTCCAAAGATCCGGATTTTTGAAATCTTTTAGGTTCAATATGTCATCAATGTTTGACATAATAACAGTTGAAATCATACACCTTAGAGCAGGGGCGTCATTCCATGGGAGGGGGAAGATGAGGGTACCCCCTCCAATAATTTGGAGTAAAAAATTATTATATAGCCCATCAATTCTAGAATTATGATTCAGAATTATAATTCAATGATCTATGATTCAGATTTAGATCAAATAAATTTTTTAATAAATAAAATTTTGTTAAGATTTTTTTTTTAAATTGGGCCAGAAAATTTCATGATAGGTATGGGGACGGAGGTACTAATTAAGATTATGCCCCAGGCCTAAGAGAGTCCAGAACCGTCAATGATAGCAATCAAGTCAAATAAATCAATTAATTGAATTATTATGTATAAATAAAAATATATTTTCTTTTCTTAAACGGTCAGGATATTTCTTCGTTTAATGCTCATTCAATATATGTATTCTTTACCAAGTCTAGCTTAAGATCAGAAGAAATCTAATAAAAATGGTGCGTCGGGAAATCTACCTTTTTACATTTTTCCTACTGCAAGTGGTTTCTCGTTGGCACCATTGAGTTAACCTGAGTTAATCAACAATCAATAGGGGAGTTACACCTTTCCCCATTCGTTAAAATTTTACAATAAAAAACATACTAAATTTTGATGAAGATTTTTACTTTCTAAGTCAGTACAGCAAAGCTTACCTACAAAAGCTGCAAATTTGATTATTTATTTCTATAAGAGACTATAAAAAGAAAACAAGAAGCCAATACATTTTGTATAAGAAACTTTATCGAGAAAAAGTTATCAAAGTGAAAGTTACGACAATAGAAAGTTTACATGATTTTAAGGTAGGCATGACGGGGAAGTGATGGAAAAATATTGTTTTGATTCCACATCGAACATATCGGGCGCGAAGAACAGGATCGGTTCGGTGTTCAAGAAATCCTTATGCCGACGATCCAACCAGCCGATCTTTGGCGGGAAAGTGGCCGTTATGACGATTATGGCCGCGAGATGCTGCGGATCACAGATCGGCATGAGCGCGACATGCTGTACGGCCCTACGAACGAGGAAATGGTAACGGACATATTCCGTGCCAGCGTTCGCAGCTACCGGCAGTTGCCGATGAGGCTCTACCACATCCAATGGAAATTCCCCGTCGAATTATGGCCGCGATTTGGTGTCATGAGGGGACGCGAATTCCTCATGAAAGACGCATACAGTTTTGACATTGACTATCAGGCAGCCAAATTGTCCTACGATGCCATGTTTTGTTGTTACCTGAACACGTTTCGCCGCCTTGGGCTGCAATCGGTTCCGGTTCGGGCGGACACTGGCCCCATCGGCGGCGATTTGAGCCACGAATTCCACGTGTTGGCTGACACGGGCGAAAGCGAGCTGTTTTGCGACGCTGGCCTTTTTGAAGCGGACTTCTCCAACCGCTTGATCGATCCAGACGAAGACTGCGCCGCCATCGTCGATCAATGGTCAAAGTTCTATGCTACGGCTGACGAGATGCACGATCCGGCGACATGCCCGGTTTCAGCGGAAAAACTGATAAAGCGCCGTGGCATCGAGGTAGGCCACATATTCTACTTTGGTACCAAGTATTCCGATGCGATGGGCGCACGTGTCGCCGATGCCGATGGCAATCTTGTTCCGGTAGAAATGGGGTCTTATGGGGTTGGCGTTTCTCGACTCGTCGCTGCCGTCATTGAAGCAAGCCATGACGACAATGGGATCATCTGGCCGGATCCGGTTGCGCCATACGATGTTGGCGTTATCGACTTGAAACCGGACGACGAGCAATGTTCGGCGGCAGTCAGCCGCTTAATCGAACAGCTTCAGGCTGCCGGTAAATCGGTTCTCCACGACGACCGCAGCGAACGACCCGGTGCAAAGTTTGCCGAAATGGATTTGATCGGCATGCCCTGGCAAATCATCATTGGCCCCCGCGGCCTGGCAAACGGCACTGTCGAGGTCAAACGGCGTGCGTCTTGTGATCTCCAGGATGTGTCACATGATGCTGTCGTCGGCCATTTGCTGGGCTGAAACAAATGCCGCAAGACAGCCACGACTCTCTCGGCATTGTGAGCATCTGCATGACCGCCATAATACTGCACCATCTCATTCAGTCTTGCATCGTCAACTGGCATGATCTGTGATTATGAATATGATTTTTTGTTTAAGGGAAAGTACCTAGTGATGAGAAAAGTGACAAGAGCGATTGTTTGCAATAGCTTTATTTCTTTAGGAAGCAAATTACTTATTACGAAGTTTTTTATTAGACTAAGAGATACTGTTGATAAAGTTTTAGGAGAAGAACAGTGAGTATTTAGGAAGGGGAGAGAACGCATCCACCAAATTTTAGCTCTTAGATTAATAATTGAGAAGTATCTAAGTCATTAAACCCTTTTAGTCACTTTCAGTTTTATCTTTTAGTTTTATATCCTTTATATATATTTAGTTATTTAATTTATTTATTTAGTTATTTATTTATTTATATTTATTTTTATTTTATTTTTATTTTTATTTTAATTATTTATTTTTTAAATATTTCCCAAATAGAGTGGACTAGAAAATTGGAAAATATACCATTGTAATCACCCCTGTCGAAACCGAGAGTCAGGGGTTTAGCATGAATACTGGAACATGTGTGACTAATAGCTAACAGGTTAACTCAATGGGAAAAACCTCCCCATCAGACAGGCCGTATCCAGGATTTTTACTCGGGAAATCTTTTTTTTTGGGGGGGGGGCTACAAAAAACTTTAAAAACGAATCGAAATGTGTTTTTTATGCATTTTATAACATTTTTAAGTGTCAAACAAACTTTTCAGTGGGGGGGTCAAACTTCTTCCACAAAAACCACCTTGTCTTCAACATACCCCGACTCTACACGCATCACCCTTTTCCAATAGCCTACAAGCTATGCTATGAACAATTAGTATTTTGAATGTTAGCCTACGGTTTCAATGTTATTTTTTATAGTCTGGTTTATGTCTGGGAAACACGAGGGATTGTCCGGAATTGTGCGACATTCGTTATGTTCCGATTTGTACACCAGGTGGCTGGAAGTGGGTAACCCCCATTTTTTTTAAATGCTCTTTCTTTATTTGCCGCTGTTTCGCCATCTTTTGAAGTTCAGAATGTCCTTTCATGTTAAATCAAGTAATTCTCGGTATCTAAGCTGTTTTCTAGTGTTCCAGTCTAGTATTTACTCAATAGAATTTACATTTATTTCAGATTACTTTAACTTAACACCTTTCGCATTATCCCATCTGAATGTGTTCAATTTTTAATTTTCTAATTATATTTTTGATTCTTACTTTGTATTTATGCAGTATGCTTTTACAAAGGTAGGCTTACCCACAGGGCGGGCTTAATCCCACCCCCCTCTCAGAAAACCGAAAAGTCTTTAACATGAAAACCCGTTGCCGGCGCGTCGGCCCGTCTGGGCGGCGCTGTCCGAGCTCTATCTCGACACCGAGCACTCAGCCGAGGACACGGATCGGTGGGCTGCCGTGTTGGCGGAGTCGCCGTACGCCACGGAGCGGTTCGAGCGCATCCTCTGCGAAGAAGTGCATCCGGTGCTGCGCGGCAACCTCGCGAGTCCCGCTGGCGTCTGGGATGGCTTCGACCTCGCGTGGCTCGAGCAGGAGATCGTCGCGAGTGCGGCCAAGCGCTGGCAGCTCCCCGCCAGGGGTTCGGTCCCGGCGGTGCTGCGCGAACAGTGGGCGCAGCTGATCTCCGCGGTCGAGGCGATCCGCGCCGCCTCGTAGAGGTCGCAAGTTCTCTCGGACTACTTGACGTCGCCGATGCGCGTCAACGTCCACGACGGCCCGGGCTTGTCGCCGGCGATACTGACGTGCATCACCTTGCCCTTGAGCTTGTACTCGATGCGCTTGGGGAAGTCGTGCTCGGGGTTCTCGAAGACCGCGTGGTCCTTGGTCGCCTTGGTCAGGCGGAACGCGGTGGATTTGCCGCCGCCCGGGCTGGCCCAGTAGTAGGCGCCCTTCTTGGTTTGCCGAACGCGCAGGTACTCGAACTGAGCGGCGTTCTTCTTGCCGCGCTGGGAGCGGTTGAGGCCGAGCATGAGACCGCCGCGGGGCGGCATCCACAGCTCTTCGGTCATGCTCTTCTCGGACTCGTTGCGCCAGTGCCCCTGCATCCACGCGATGGCCGCGAGGTCGGGGTCAGCGGGCGGCTCGGTGCTGGAGCCGAAGGGGAGCGAGGCGAGAACGGAGAGCCCCAGCGCGCACGCGGCCCGGGGGAGACGAGGTCTTGGGAACGGCATGGTGGCAAACGGTCCTGGGTTCGGGGCGCGGGCGCTTGAACAAATGCGTCACCCCGCCGAGTCGCGCTCAGGGCTGCGTCCCGTCGCCGACGAACGCGTCGGCGAGGGGGTGCGTTTCGCGGCGATACTGGCTCGGCGGCATGCCGGCGAGGCCGCGAAACTCGCGCGTGAAGTGCGCCTGATCGCTGTAGCCGCAGGAGTGGGCGATGACCGTCAGTGGCGCGGGGCCGAACGCCACCATCTCGGCGGCGCGGGCGAAGCGCGCGATGCGCGCCAGGTTCTTGGGGCCGATCCCGACCTCGGTCAGGAAGCGGCGCTGCAACTGACGGATGCCGAGGCCGGTGGCGTGGGCGACGTCGTCCACTTTGGCGGTGCCGGCGGTGAGCGCGCGGATCGGTATTATGAAAGTTCTTCACAATAATTCAACACAAAACACTTCCTATTACAGAATCGAAGAACAAAAGGGTGTCATCTTTCTTGCTATTTCAACACATCAAGGAAAAGAAAGGATACTGGGACATTTCGCACTTCGCACCTCAGATTATCAAAAGTCAGAAGAAAGTATCACTAAATCACTAAATAACGCGAAACTCATAAAATCGTGTGTGATCCAAATTGCTTACAATGAACGAGTTTCAGAAATGTACCGTTTTTACTGGTGTATAAACATGAAAAGCAATCGCTGTAAATTTTCTCCGCAAGCAAGTTATTATGGTGACTTACTGTACTCAAGATTTGCAGTAATGTTTAGGTCTCTGCTATAAAACCAAGAAAAGTAAAGAATATGATATCGGTGGAGGATACTGTTCATCCACTGTGATGACAGTGTTTCCTGAAGCGACGTTTAGGGGTTTATTTTCGTTCCTCGCGTAAGTAAAATGACAACAGGGCAAAGGTAACGATTCAGGGCCTATCATTTCACTCAAAGGAACATGTCTCTCTCGAACGCAGTTTAGGAAAGTACGATTCTCTCTAACTTTGTAGAAATCAACGAGGCAACTATCAGAGTAGTAAGATTGCAGCACAGCTGCATTGAGAGGTCATCGATGAAAGGTCAACAACAAAACTTGATCTCTGAATTCATCGAAAGAAAATAAAATAAATTGGTACTTATCACCGAACCTTTAAAACCTCATAACTTGAAACTGAATCTTGATAAATTGAACTCGAATCACAGCCAGGCCAAATCCATGTTACTCTCTTTCTCTCTCTGCACTGTCTACAGCCTGTCTCGAAGCACGTGCATGTGCCACAGAAGGATTAAAATTTGGCGCCAAAAACGAAAGTGTCCTGCGTAACTCCGAAACATTCGTCCACCAATATCAAGGTGGTGGTCACAGACATCTTATGATAAATCTATTAACACCTCTCTGGGGGAGATTTCAAAATAGACCCTTCTTAATTAGGTTGCATCGTCATATTGAAAACGAGGCTAATTGGACACAGACGCAAACACCAGAAATGCCGGGAACAAACATTTCACAGGAAACCGGCCGATGGGAAGACATAAAACACGCAAATTACATACTCAACTTTGATTTATGTTCAGTGAGTGATGACGGACGGGATGGGGGAGGCTATGATGCCATTTTCGTAATTAGGAACGTCGACCTATCAGGAATGTTCAAAATTATGGGCAAATAGGGACAATTGGTATATAAACAGGAAGTGCATTATTTTTGTTGTGGAAGATGCCACGAGCATCTGGCCAATCACGTGCCATTCCAGCACATGTAAGTAAAGGAGAAACGGGTTTGTCAAATAAGAAGTGATCTTGGATGAGACGATCTTGATCCTCTTCCGACATGTTGGATAAGGGATAGTAGGAGCCACTCAATTCTCCTAAAGTGAGGAATTGAATGACATTGTTAGCTATACTGATGATATCAAACCCACATATACAATTTACAATAAGTTCCATTGTTACATTGGCCTGCTAAGACTCGACGACATTTTCGAATGATATATTCGAACTACAATAGTCCTGTTCCCATCCAGCATCCGACATAATTTTGATGTCGATTTTAGATCGGTGTTATGTTACGTCGGAGATTGATAGAGGATCGACGGCCATTTGACATAATCATTTTTTTAAAAGGTTGAGTATCTTTAGATGCCGTACAAAATGTTCAACAAAAATCTTTAACAGTATTACAAGCATCACATCATATCGAAAGACACAGCTACTCCAAATCGTTTGACTACAAGCTACTACGTTTTACTAAATAACAGATAGTAATCTTAAAATAAGAATACGATTATGATAAAAGGCGATGTCGGTTGGCGAAGGACAGTCTCAGCTGCCTCACTGACCATCCCAACTTTAAACAATATTATTAAAAAGCTGACGTTCAAGACTTGTCTGACGTTGTAGTATTTATCTACCAAGAGAATTATAACTAAACCTTCTTACATCTTACCTGTTAATGCCTGCAAGGCATTGGTGGTCACTCTTTCTACTTCTCTTCGCTCTGCTCTGGTGCAATGGGGTGGCAATGAATAACCCCTGATGCTTCTTCCTGTACGTACACGAGATGACAAGACGTACTTCTCGTCAAACTGCCCTCCGCGGATTTTAGATGCATCCAAATCCGTGCGGTGTTTGTCGGTTTTCTTGAATCCATTGTGTCTGTTTTCTATAACTGGGTCAAATAGATCGGCAAAGACTTCATAGGATTCCTCGTCGCCAGCAACAAGACCGACAGTAGAAATAAAGGGATGCCCAGGGTTATCAACGCCAGTTTGGATTGCCTCATCCAATGTGAAACCGGACGGAGTTTTCTAAAAGTAGAGCGGGACAAATAAATTATATTTAAAGTTATTAAGATTCAAATTCCTTATGAAAAAACATTTATGCTTCCGCCTTATCTGACATTCAGTAATACACATGTGTACAACTTTTACACACTTTTTATTTCTGTTTTATAGTCTGACGAAACTGATAATCCCAATGCCAAAGAGGCAGACCAATAAGGCAATCTTCATATCGTCAATGAGGAACACTTCCTGACAAGCTGAGTGGTAGTCAATGAATGATCTTGACAAGTGAGACGATGTTCGAAGGGTGCTCCCTTTATGCAAATGTCACGTGTTGACAACTCCAAGGAGGTCTGAACCACGTACAAAGTGTTTAACAATACTTGGGACCACAGAGCATGCGTCGACCGGTCGAAAGTAATTTTAAGCCATATCAGTATATTTCTGGTTCAAAAGCTTGCATTCCATACATTTTTGTTCTTTCAAAACAACGACTCAGCTGAGTTTACGTTCTATTACCTCTCTTTGTTTTCCTTTTCAGTGTTTGCAATGCCTGACGAGGCTATTTGTTGCTTTTAACACCTCGAACTATTGAGATCAATATTGAACAGATCGATATCAGCGGCCGAATTTATGTTCCCTGTCTTTTGATATTCTAATGCGGCATCCCATTTTTAATACCTTCATGGCATACAAATGAATTGACAGTTGGCATCCGAATTCTTTAGTACTAAATCTTTCTAACGCAGCATCTAAAACTTACAATTTACCACCAGACCCAACCCCCTTTCCCCAAATGGCATTGAGCTTTTACCCCAAAAACTCTTCAGTAAATCTGATATCACGACAAGGGACACATTTTTTTGCATGTCTACAGCATGCATTCTGACATAAAAATGATAATAGTTTTTTTAAATAATTCAATGCCTTTATTGGTGATCTTTACAAAACACTTTTCCCGCTTCCAGGAGTGTTTAGTTCAAAGAAATTCAAAAATAATGATAACGATGATAAGATATAAACACACAAATACAGAAATAATAATGATGATATTAAAAGTGATGATAATAGTAATTTTTATAAATAATTCTATATCGTTATTGATGATCTTTACATTGAGAGTTTAATCCAAAGAAATTCAAACTTATTCATAATTCAAACACACACATACAGACAAAAATGATGATAATATTAATAATGATTATAATAATAATTATTCTAATTTTTTAGAAATTACTAGAAAAGTTAATTACATGAAATGGAATAGTTCCGGAGAAGTCCATTCTTTGT
This sequence comes from Alatinidae sp. Z8VKAUB7J3, assembly GCA_010016025.2. NCBI lineage: Eukaryota > Metazoa > Cnidaria > Cubozoa > Carybdeida > Alatinidae > Alatinidae sp. Z8VKAUB7J3. Next base: position 95,230,366 of record JAAAKM020073195.1, read on the forward strand.
TGCGCCTATTGAATATAGTAAGATGCTCTGATGGGTACTTTAGAACAATGCAACATAAGCCTATTTGCATCGATGTACAATTTCTTTAAAACGAAGCAATCCCTAGTGAAAGAAAAACAAAGATGAATTTTCGAGAGTTATCCAATTGAGATCTAAAGTTTGTCTTATTTCTATTATTCTTATTGTTTATTCTCAAACGTAGACTTGCCGGTAATTATTGGAGACCTATTGAGGTGAGCCAACAAATGGTCAGAGAAAGCTATGGAAGACTGTAGACTGAGCTAGGCAAGCCTACCTCAGGCTGAGCACTAGACTACAAAATTTCAACTGAAATTTGAAATGATTTCTTCTTGAGTAGATCCTGTCGTTCGCCTACTCGACGACAACATCACTTATTGTATCCAAGTCTCTTTTGTCAGCAGTTCTACCAAACATGCTGAGAAGTTTTGCAAAGGAAGAGGTGTGAATCGCATTACATTTCTATATATAAAATAAAGTTACATCAGTATAGCTTGAATTCAACCTGCACCTGTTCGGCAAGAACATATGGTCTTGTTTGATGGAAAGGTGGAAGGCATGTAGCAATCTGCTTGTAGTAGCATGTAATCTGTTACAATCTGCCATATGGACGGGTAGCCGCAGTCTAAACCTTCTACCCACCAGTGTATACCCGTATATGTTGTTGAGAAGGAAGGCATGTCACCCAGCAGGACTGCAAACAAGGGCTGGTCAGTTCCTTTCAAAACATCAGCAAACATACAAAACTTTAGTTGAAGACATTTGAAGAACTTCTATCTCCGGCAAAATACCGAGCAAAAGAAATACTATAATACCATTTTAAAGTTTTTGACATGACAATCAAAAATTGTCGGTTGCCTTGATTTCAGGTCAGACCAAAGTCGTTGGGGATATTAGCATTTAATAAAGTAACACACCATGTTCAGGTAGGTCAGAAAACAGATTAATTTTAAATCGAAAAGCACCATCAGGATAATTTTTTTAAGAATTGTTTAAGATTAATCAAGTCCAACGCACCAAATCATGCAAAATAAGGATTCATTTTATGAAATGAAAGGTTTTAGAAAGTTTACAGAATATGAAAAGAAACTATTGCTTAAGGAAAAAGTATAGTAACTGAGACAATAAATGAAATAAAAGTAACAGTTTTTGAAGGCATTGAAGAAAACATTTGACAAAATGCTTGAAACTGTGCCAGTTACCTGTCCATGGGAAAAAGATTTCTGAGAGAGAACTATAAAGTTTTGTAGAAACAGATTGCTGAGAGAGAGCTATAAATTTTTGTAGTCCTAGGAAAAAAGAGGTCTACATGGAACTCCTTTCTAGTCTTAGCTACCACAAAAGGGAATTCGTGCAGGGAGTTTTGATATTCTGTTGTTATCCTTTTAGCAAATGGAGGGGAAGAGATAAGCCACACACACACACACATACACACATACACACATACACGTACACACATACACGTACACACACACACACACAGACAGACAGACAGACAGACAGACAGATAGAATTAGGTTTGTGGGTGATACACACACAGATACAGTTTTTGAGAGCTTGCGCCATTACTGGTTTGAGGCATAAAAAAGGTTTGATAAATGAAGGGACCAACAACGTCTTGCATGTGTATGGTAATATTTACTTTTGAGAAAGTACAGTCGATAACAGTGGCCTTGATTTCGAAAACAAACATTGTTTTCATTCTTTTAAACTTACAGGTGAAGTTGAGAAAGAGGAGATGGTTTAAAGGTATGAGAGCAAAGGCAAAGATGGTGTCGAGTGTAGATAAGGTAAGAGAGGAACGACTGAGGTGTTGCGGAAATGTGGTTAGAGTGGGAGAGGCTAACCCTAGATGAAAAAGTCTGAAGGATTAATATTATGGGGAAATTTATAAGAGATACGCGTAATGTATGAATAAATTGGAGCGGGATATGATGGAAACGAGGCTGGAGAGTAGCAACGGAAACGAAAACGTCTACGGTCAAAGAACATGAAAACTGCCTACCTCAGTAAGGATCAAGGAAAGAGAGGCGAAGTAGTCCGGAAGAACAGGAAGAGAAGGAGGTTTAAAAAGAGTGTTAGAAACCGATACTAAATCCAAAGATCGCCGAGTTTACGGAAAAAGAAAGGAGGGTGGAGGTAAGACAAAGAATAAATGGAAGACGCAATCGAGAGAACTTTTGCCTTTTGCCTTTTGCCTTTTGCGCATTTAAAAGGCTGCCTTTGTTGCGACCGCTATACCTTTACGGTGGAGGTCTTAAGCGCACTAAAACCTAGCTGACAAGATCGTTGTACAATATAGTAATTCATGGGTTGTGTTTTCGGTCTTCCTCTGGTCTTGCCTTCCGCCCGCTAGCGGTTGTTGTTTTTCAGCCTCGCGCGGGTTTTGTTGTACGCCACTTGCAAATATTCTTTTACGGCTTCTTTCAGTCTTGTTTTACAGTTGCACAGAGGTTTACTTCACGGTCTATCTTGTGTCTTGTTTGTAGACCTCTTACAGGTCTTGTTTTACGGCTTCGCACAGGTTTGTTTTTCGGACGCTCTCAGGTGCGTTATAAAGGCAGCTGCAGTCCGAGTTATACAATTTTTGTTTACGTCCACCATTTTTTGCTTACTGCTTCCTCGTTTTCCAACTCTTACCTTCTTGAAGCAGGCCGGACTCACGTATGTTGCATCTTTTCACAAAATTTCAACCATTCAAAAACCCAAAGGAACTCAAATTAGAGAAGAGTCTGATTCAGTGCCCATTTCATTATTTTGGACTTCAGCTAGCAACGAAGCTGTAAACTGCAAGGCAGTGTCTTTAAAAGTTTCTCCCTGAGATTGTCTTAGGTGGATTTAGCATTGTTCTCGCCCCGGGACTCTTTTCTGATCAAATTAAACACTACTCCCTCACTTTTTCAGATTCCTGCACATATAAGCAATTGAAGTTTCTTCGAAGCCATAATTCCAAGCTGACATCAGGTCAAATTGAATTTTTGCCAAAGAAAAATTGAACAAAACTGATTCAGATGTGACTGCACAAAAATATAATAACTGACACAACTTAACAATGCTTTTAAGTCAGTTTTCCATGACACAATGTTCATGAAGTAACATCGCAAGATTGCGACGAGAAAATTTTTCTAAAAGTTCCTGCTCTTTCATAAAGAGCTCTTTATTGTTCAAATCCTTAATTTTGTGCATATGTTTGGTGAGGCTGACATTAGAATGAGCAACATTTCATGTATGTTTGGAAAGTTTATCATGTTATTACTGTTTATATGCTGCAGAATGTTATGTATCGCATCAGGCAGGCATTTGAATTGTCCTCAACTTCAATTGAAGACAGGCCACAACCTGTCAAATTCAGAGATGAATTCCTCTTCAGTGCATGCTAACTTTGGACTGTATTTGATTGTGGCAGTCAATGCAGTGAAGAAAGAATCAGGTTCCGCAGTGACCCAATCAGTCACGAAGTGAGCTTCAGTTGTTGGTTAGGCAACATTGAGAAATGTTGTTGATATTCTGTTTGGTGCAGAAGGCCCCATACAACAATGAAATGCCAGATGAAGTAGACTTCTCAACAAAACACTGTGCCTGAGTAAACTATCAACTCTTTGTGTCAGGTCCCACCAGAATTGGGTGACATTATTCAGGTCCCCCCATACGTTTAGGTCCCCCACTTTTTTTCCAAAATCGTAGGTCCCCCCATAAAATAAGAGATTTCAAAAAGTTAGCCCCCCCCCAGAATCATGGGGGGTGAAACCATGCTCCTTCGGGCCAGTTCAGACCGTCGGAAGAAGGAATTAGATATAAGAATTAACTATGACCTGAAAAAGCAAGATGCGATACTTGTCGGACGGTTTCGGACCATCACAGGCAGTCGGGCCACGCAAATTAGCTGTAGTGGGATAGAATCGGAGTGTTACCAAGTGGCTTCAGATAATATTCCAATAACAGCAGCACTCGTCATTGATAATAAAGGATATTAATCCCGGTTTTTTCATATTTTTACCACCACTTTTTTTATTGTTTGATTGATTTTTATTGATTTCTCTTAAAACGTGTTAGCAACCAATAACTAACAACTCGGCCAAAATCATCTCTGGAGACGTGAAGACATTGTCCAGCGAAAAGGACTTATTAACTTCAACCGATGTAAAATTAATAAGTAATACAATTTCAAATCTTGTTGTGTCCAATATTACGGAAGACAAGGTAAGGAATTTTTGTTAACATCTTTTTTGTGTGTTTTCCAGTTTCCATCACGTTTTCTTAGCCGACGCCTTATTGTTCTCAAGCCCATGCTCCCCTCCACTTTTTGAAGACTGAGTACTACCATAGGTATTTTTAGACTAAAGTCAGTTTTAGTTTATTTAACCCATATTATTCCAAGCATGTATAAAATGGTTCAAAATTTATAAATCTCTCAGAATTAATTTATCATGGTGTATCAAATTTACATGGAAAAATTCCTCACCATAGCTTCTGCCTAAGTTTGATTTTTTCACAGGTCTACAATTGTAGAGATTGGGATGTTGCGGGGTCAAAACCGCTAAAGTCAACAAAGGAATTTTTTCCGTTATTTGATTATCTTGGCAGCAGATTATGGATTTAAAACTGGAAAAATTAGAAGACAACATGTCATTCATCATTGTTCATTTCTTGTGAAGGGCCCTGTTGCAGTTTTGAACATTTAGATTTTTATTGCAAATAGCTGATATTTTTCGACGCCTGCTCTTTCAAACTATGTAATTCTTCTCACTGGACCAGGTATGGCCTCATGATCACCACCATGAAGACACAATTCTTGAGGAACAGTTCATGATGGCACAGGTCTTGAGGCAGCTATTGCAGAAAACAGAACGCAACTTATTTCGGACGACCTTTCCCAATAGTCCTTTTCACTCAAGCGCATATTACAGCCGCCGCCCCAAAATGCAATCCCAAAAATTTGTTCATCTCCTCTTTTGTACATTGAACCCTTCTTTATTATTACGTCACGCGTACAAACTAGTTTGACTCGGAAATAAGTCTATCATACCATTAAAACTATGGTTCAATCATCCTACTCGCACACAGTTACTACTTCTGACTGTTCTTTGGACTGGTTTGCACTGGCATTCTTATCGTACTCTTATATAACTAGGGCTGACATGACGAATCATCGTAATGAAGCATAGCGCTGTATTCACAAAGCAAGTAGTGAAACAGTAAATGATGTAAAAATAAGAATTTGTTATATATCAACAGTTTGTAATCAATTCTTAATAAAAAACGTTTCTTGATTTGTTTTTCAGGCGTTTTAAAAGTTGCCCTCCTGAATTGGAGGCCTCGAGTTGCTTAGCTTGTTGCTAAGGTTTTGGACCAAATCGAGGCCTAACACCGAAGCAACTGAGTTGCGTATAAAAAACAACGTGTAGCAAGTCATCTGACCGAGTTGCGCTACAGAAACAGCGCTGAAATCTATAAACGACAACAGATCGTAATAACTTAGGAATTCTGTCCTTTACTCGGAAAAATGTCGAGAGGCGACGAGAGGGGGTGAAAAGAAAACGTACATTAAGATGCAGAAAAGCAGACGTGCAAAGCCTATTGACACGTTCCATACAGTGGGGCACGACCAAATACAGGGAGCTGTAGCCCCGCGTTCGCCAAGTTGAGTTCGTATCCAATCCAGGAAAACCTGTCTTCAAGAAAACATGTAAACGATCCAGGAAAGAATATAATTGTTTTCGTGGTAGGAAAAAATATCCAAATTGTTTAAGAAAGGAAGGGATACGGGAATTCAGAAAAGACAAAGACCCCATCTTTACAGCTTCTTGGTCATGCTTGGCACGACAAGCACGCCTTTTAGCTACGTCACTGAAGACAATCACCGATAAAGATTCCACTTGGCAAACTTGACCCGACAAACTATTGATCGAGGACATACTAAATGACATTGTTTACAAGCCTCAGTTCTGCGACGCAACCCTATCGTACTTGGCAGGTCATTGAGAAGGCACCAGTGCTAAATAACCAAATCTGAATACAATTCTCTTCATAGCAAGGCATTTTAAGCTACCGGCGGAAATGTACTGACCAGGGTGCCAAACATCGCTTTGAAATCAATGTAGTAAATGAAGAAAATATGATCAAAATTCCAATTGCCACACTAGTTTATTTCAAGCAACTACCTCAAATGGTACAGCTTCTGAAATTAGCTTAGCCCCTGATAATCACACAATCTTTGAGTCACAAAAAAGGTCCCAGATACCAGTCAAAGAGTTATCCCTCAATAAACATCGCCAAGGAGAATTGAGAAAGGTTTCCAAGGAAAATTATGCCAAACCTACAAGCGCCAAGCTTTGTTTAACCAACAAGACGAGAAGGAATTAGATGATGCTTGTCTGGCATCATGCCAGTGCTCATCATACTGATAAAAAGGCAGGAGAAGATTTTCAGTGAATTATTCGATAAGGAGTTCAGGCCTAACATGAGAAGGAAAAGGGTCTCTTACGATGGAGAACACCCTCCAGGGACCGGATGCAATGACAAATTGGTACCTAAAGTAGGTGGGTGGGAAAGCAAATCTGAAAGTAAGCAGGTTAAAATGGTCTTGCCATGTCTATTTTTATGGTTTTTCTTAATTTTGTACAAATGTTGTTCCTTGGAATAAACAACCCATGTTTTAGGTTGAGAAGCTTGTATTTTTATGACTACTCATCAGAACCTAACATAAATACAATTAGAATCAATGAAAAAAAGAGAGCCACCGGACCATCGGTTTGACTGCAGAGATGTTCAATGCAATGGAAGATGTTGGAATTGAGCAGATGACTGAAATTCTCAGAGAGATAGTCAGGAGGAGAGAGATGCCTGAGAATTGGCAAAACAGCACTACAATCACTCTGTACAAAGGCAATTAGATGCATTGGTTCGTGCGAAACATAGGGGCCACAGACTATTGGAGCATGGCATGAAGATTATGGAGAAGGTCCTTGATGCCAAATTATGTTTCATGCGAAACATAGGGGCCACAGACTATTGGAGCATGGCATGAATCTTATAGAGAAGGTTCTTGATGCCTAACTATGTCCGATTGTCAAAATTTCAAATAGCCAGTTTGGTTCTGTCCAAACTTCGACTGAGGGTGCCATCTTCATTGTGAGACGATTGCAGGAGAGGTACCTTGAGAAAAAGAGGAAGGTATATAATGTTTTTGTGGACTTAGAGAAACCCTTTAACTGGATCCCGAGGAAGGCCATAGAATGGGCTTTGCGGAGGCAGCTTGTCCCCGAACATCTAGTCCAGCTGGTTATTGTATACCGACTCTAAGTCGAGAGTGAGAGTTGCTGGCAGGTTGTCAGACGAATTTCCGATAAAGGTGGGAGTCCATCAGGGCTCGGCCCTGAGTGCCCATCACTTCATACTGCTTATGGAAGAGGCCACAAGGGAGTGCAGTGGTGAGGACATCTGGGAGCTACTGTATGCAGATGACTTGGTGCTGTCTGCAGAGAGTAGAGAGGAAGTGGAGCAGAAGTCTTTGGATTGGAGAATGGCAACGGCAAGAAGAGGTACGGAGCTCAACATCAGTAAGACAAAGATAATAGTTATATATAGAAAAGAAAAACAAAGTTATTCAGTCAGGCAGATATCCATGCCGAGTATGCAGAAAAGGGAGTAGGCGGAAATTCTATCCTGTGTACCTCTTGCCAGTTCTGGTGTCACAGGCATTGTTCAGGTTTACTAAGAGTAACCGGGGTCCAGAACTCCCAATGTCCCACCAAAGATGAAGGTGGCCTTTTACGAGGCTCGAAAAAGTGTGAAGACGCACATTACACATGTTAGCAATAATACTGTCATTGAGCAGGAGGATGAGGCGGAAATTTTTAAAATCTTGGAAACCATGTAGGAGACTGCCATGACTTCGAATAACTGACTATTGTTTGTGTTTGTGTTTGTGTTTAGGGACGTTTAGGTAGTTGCAGTTGATTCTAAACATTGCTTCTTGACTTTCTTTTTGGTCATTTTACAACCCATCGTCTATTTAAACCCCCACGTTTATTAACTTTTGGGGAGTTTTCCAATCCCCCGTTTATTCCATGCCCCCCGTCTATTAGGCACACAAGAGTATTTAACGGCAGGCTCATGAGCATATACACCAAAGTGGCATGTTATCTTATAGAACACTAAAAAGCTACCTTATGCGAGCACAGAGAAACTAGAGTCAAAAGTGGCATGAGATACTACATATGGGACCGGTGATATTCCAGGCGATGGGGGTTAAGGTGGTGATCAGCCCTCCCTCAAGTCTCCAATTCTTTGAAGTAACTCGGTGAAAATAGTGAATATTGCCTTTTTTCAGAAAATAAGAAGACAACATTTATTGCTTGTCCAATTTTGGGTATATTGCAAAGTCTTTACTGCAAATTTCCATTGAAATGCAAAGATCAACTGCTCCAATCCAGAAAACGTTGATTTGGTTGTTTTCATTATTGCAAAGTCAGCGCCCTCTACCTCCAGGCGAAATGGAAACGCTGAAACACTACATGTGCCATTCGTCATTTATGTTCCTCTTGTCTTTCACTTGTCTCAGATATGCATCTTTCAGCGAGATTTGTGCATGGAGCCAGTTATACATGTACTGAACAATTGTAATCAATATTGTAATTAAACATAGGAATAAGATCCTTTTGAATTGTACGTTTTTTGTACATATGTAAGTGATTAAAAGATGGTTATGATTTAATAGAAAATGACTATCCTTCCTCTAGGCTGTAGTGGCCCTTCATAGACCTATTGTAGGATTTACCGGTATCAGTTTTACACCGATCTGTATTTCATTACTTTTCTATCACTTAGGCATTCGGTTATTACGACAAGTACGCTGACGCATGCAAACATAGTGATGGCTCCGTCTTTTCAGACAAATACCGTCTCATTATTTGTGGTTCCATCAGTCCTCAAGTGCCCCTATGTAAGGTCGCGAAGATCGCAAATAAGAAAGTAAACATTGATTTCATTTAGCTCCTTCTACTCCGACACTCAACTCACAAGCTCCTTTGAGTCAGATTTGCATAAAAAGAGCTATAGATAAATGCTGTACCGTTTTTACTTTACGTGAAAGAAGATGAACAAAGTTCTCGAAGTATATAGATCTTGTAAGAAAGACCATGCAGACGCGTTTCACTTGCAAAAGTTGATTGTAATTAAAATTTAAGTGAGAAGAATTCACATCATAAAAGACGCTAGTTTACTTACTGAGAGCTTGAGTCCTTCTATTCTTCTGTCCGTCTCATGAATGTAGATAAGCTCAATGCCATGTGATCCATACGTTCCCTAAAATGTGTATGTTAAAGCAGGTAAGCAAAAGTAAAGATTTACTGAGACAGAGAAATACTGCTCAGATGCCACCATGGTCTCATAGAAATTTCCTCGTCTTTGTCATAGAGTTTCTAGCATCCGAGAATGATGTAGCTCTCCAGTGGGGGTTCGAGAGCAAGATCTTCGTGTCTCGTGGCACAGCTCATATTAGTATCAATTCCTTAAAGTAATGACAAGACCAGATTTCACGCACAGAGAGAACACCTTGCGCAATACTTAGATCAACGGGAACTCTTAATGTCTTTAAAATAAACTGCCAACAGCAGGTATAACCTTGTCTGGATACAACAAGGAAAGACGTTTGTGCGGCATGAACAACTCTAGTGGAAAAGTTAGGATGCTAGCTCTCGTGAACAGTCGATAAGTAATGTTACACGTGTTGAACGTGAGATGATGACGCCATGTTGTTTTTGCCATAATAACGTTATATTTGTGGGGTGTTTTTATCTGAGAAATGATTACGTTTTCTACTCGTAAAAACGTATGTTGTCTCCTTCTTGTGGCACAGCTTATCTCCAGCACCTTACTCAAAGCAAAATCTGCCGTACTATAATATTCAACACCTTTTCCTTGTGCGTGCTCTGCGTTCCAAGCACTTGATGAAACAAACCATTCCCCGAATTAGGTCCTTGATGGCTTAGAGACAGGTATTGTTTCAGTCGTATATTAAAGAGGATGGTACGCTCATAAACGTTCCTGTCAGCCCAACCCCTCCCTTCGTAACTTCTGGCTGTCAGTTTGAGCTTCGCAACATAAACTGCCGCGCAAGCTGACATGGTCACCTTCACTCTTCGTTTAGACTAAGAAAGTAACTTCAGTCTTGTTATCAAAGAGGGCATATCAGGAAACCCAATATGCAAAATGTCAAATTGTGCTACTGCGGCCCGCAAGTTCCAACTTGTCTTTCCTAGAGCGCATCTGCTTTCTTATAAGACTGATTGCGCAATATGATAGTCACAAATAACAGGTTCTTGTTTACTATGTTTATTCATTCTTTCATTCATTATATCTTTTCGTCACTCCCCTACAGATATTGTTGACAAATTTCATTTGACTATTAATTTCTCAATAACTATGAGATGTTAAAGAGGATGTTATAATTAGCTCCGTGGCATTAGATCAGATTTAGGTGATCAAATGGCAAGGCTGGCTATGCTGGCCGCACGAATCAAGACTTGACCGAATAAAGGAGCATGGTCCATCGTTTATTTCCCAAGCGTCAGCTTCTAAAAGGAAACAACAACCTCGGTTTTCAAAGACCAAAAACACCTTTAAGCAATGTGACTCTGCTGTAGGGTAGCGCTTGCTTGAAAACCTAGACTGTGCCAAAATGTCCGATTGCTTCCGTATCATAGGAAAGGCGAGGTCTGCATTTCATTTGGCCTTTCTAGAGCCCTTCCACATAAAAGCAAGAAAGCCTTTGCAGACATAAAGAATTCGTTTTCTTAATGGGCCTATTCAAATAGACTTGTAGCGGACGCTGATTGTTCCAAAAACATTCTGATTGACTCTTCTTAAATACAGTTAGATTAAATCTTTCTTACGTCTCGTTGCCATCTTTTATTACGATTGTACTCTCAAGAGTGTCAGACGTCATTTCGGTGCAAAACATTTTTGCTATTCCGTGCTATATATCAGATCTGCAAACTTAGGTGTTTTCGGAAAGGCTACCTCAACCTGACGCTTTTTAACGGATTCAGAATATTGAAGACTAGACTTCACTGTAGATTGCAGGATTTTGTAGTTTAATTATTCTGCAACGGCAATTTTGTTGTCCAATTACATTATGCATTCATGGAAATGTGTTTCAAATATTCCGCTGTATTTTGGAACAGTAAAACAAAATGGGGGACGACACTTTAAATGGTCGCCTTCTTTGCATATATTGACAAAGTTGTGTTTGGCTTGATTCTTCGTTTGTTCACTTGGTTGTAAGCACTTCAAGAAATGCCTGTTAATGAAGACAGTTCTTTGCTTTTTGATATCGCTCGCAGTCCAAGCATACCCAGCGATATTATTTGAAATTTTGTTCAGTGCTCATTTAAAGTTACTTCATGACTAAAATTTTTCTTATCGCTACGAAACTCAGCATGTATTTAAAGAGGCTATGGTTTGCAGAATGGCGGGAAATTGGGCACACAGCGGACTAACGTACCCTACAAAAGTATATACGATCTATTTCAGTACATTGTAAAAACACATCAGGCTCCCTTTCTACGTCCGCGTAGTTCTAGACAGACGTTGCATCTAGAAACATAGTCCTGCAATCTTTCCTGTGCGTCGCTACTCTATCTCAAATAATTCATAGTTTATCTTATGCATCCTGTGACCTGACCTAAACCCCCCGTTGAATTCGCCTCCGTTTTGGGGAAAGTTAAACCAACCATGTGCACCTATGTTGTTATGTGTGCCTACGTTGTTATTCTTGACAATAACGTGCACTTGTGTCATCAACAAAACGCCAATAACCTGTGTTGGGGGTTTCGGGGCTTGTTCCAGGGAAGAGGTTACACTAAGCTCAGACAAATAAGTTATAACTATAAGTCCAAACCTTGAATTGTTTGAACTAATCCAGACAATTTTTACACACAATACGAGATACTGAAGAGTTAAACCTCGATTTCAATTGTCAATTTTCGAATAACTCTTCTCGTAAAATTACACATAGCCCTATGTATAAACACATACAGATATCATATATACGATATATGTATATTGATCGATATCTACAAGAAATTGTTCAAATCAACTTTAAGAATTTCAAGAGCTTACGAGGTAGGCTTGACTCATATGAAATTTGACGAAAATAGAGAGCCATCCATTTTGCTTTGCGTTTGCGTGGGACGCAATCCTCAACGCATGATTTATGCTCAGCATGCACTGCTATTTGATTACGGCCATACAGTTACCTCCAAAGAGGGCAAGCTCTCCATTGCTGTCAAGTAATAGGATTTGTCGGCTTTGCAGTAATAGGAAGGCTTAAGAACTGAAAATAGGTCGTGGAATCAATGAGTATCATCGAGAAAAGCGGATTGGAAACATCAGTCTTAAGAACTAGAGAAATGACAAATAACAACGGGGCAACCTTAACTTATGCCCCGGGTATAAAAGAGCATAACTTGTAATAACCCGGGTATACATTGGGAGGGGTATAATCCGGTCTGCTACACCGGATGTAGGTGTGCACAGATAGTAGACTGGGAGCTGCTGTGCAGACTAGAGAAGTTTAGAAAGTTGACATCGGGGTTCACGCAGCTCAGTTGGTAGAACATAAGACGTTAAAATTTGGGTTGACTTACTTGACTTTGACTTATTTGCGTAGGTCCGGGCGACCCCTTGCTCTCCGAATGCAATTCTGTTTCCATCGACGTCTGTCCTGTGTGTTTCTCTCTGCAATTAAGATGGGCAGGCCTGTGTCTTTTTTGATGTGATCCGTCCATCTTTTTGGTGGTCTTCCCCTTGGTCGTGGTTGGAAATTCACTAGTTGGACAATGAGAACGATTTTTGTCCTTTTTCTTGATAAACATTCCTTTATCAATCAAGACTTAATAATTGCAGTTTCTGGTTAAATAGATGATATTATATTATTTGCTCCGTCGATATCTCTTTTATATTCAGTTAAAGTATGTTCACCAAATATCGCTCATCGTTCAAATGGTCTCAGCTACTGTAAACGATAGAAGACTGCAGAATGATGCAATGACATAGTGACTTCCTACCAGACTTAACTGATAATACATCTTTATCGATTCGAGTATCTATAAATTATTATTAATTCCTACCTTAAATGGAGTGATGATCATTCTTCAGCACCCATGCTTCTGGTAGTTAGTATCCTGCCTCCACAATAAAGGTTTTACAATTGGTACCTGTGATAAAGTGACGAAGGGTATTTTTTCGTTTCATTTTAAGGCCCTCTTAGAAAGTTTAGACCATAAAAGCGCTGTCCAAGTTGACATTTCCTGTTAGATACGGGATGAAGCCATTGGCTTGTACATTGTCTTTCTTTAATTGTATGCTATTTCATCATCCTCGTCACTCAACGAGAACTGGACAGGGAAAGTTTAATAAGAGTGGCATGCGTGATATTTGTCACTTCGGTGTGCAATCTCCCGTAATATTGTGTTTAGATGTAGGAGTTACGTAACTGTTAAATGTAGAAAATAGAAGTTCCATTTTTATCTACATAGAAAACAAGTTATTTTCAACAAAACAGTCGAAGCTAAAAGTTCACGGACCAGTATTATCAAAAATCACAATTAAGCTAAATTCCTTAGGGTCAGTTTAGAAAACGCAATAAATACCTCCCATAATTTTAAAATTTTCTTCCTCGCCCTTTTGTTTTTAAATTTTTCGAATTGTTTTAGTCCAAATATAACACTATGAAAACTGCACCCTCTACAAACTCGACGATATTATCCCCGATTGATTGCTTTAGCACGCCCGTCACTCCATTAGAACGGTTTATTTGGCGATTTATTGCTGACTCTTGCTAATTTGATGCTGACAGTGTCAGGTCTTCATACAATATCATGGTTTCAGCTGACTTGAGATCAGTATTTAACCTTGCAGGATTATCCCTTTACTGGAACACCCGAAAGGAATCCTTCTTCATCAAGTTTGCAGGTCAGTGACTACGTTTCTACAATCATGGACTTTAATTCATGTAAACAGAGGCCCAACCCTGTTAAGCCCAACCGCCGAATTTGAAAACAGCACTTTTCGAAAGGTATATACCATAGGGTATCAACAAGTGTATCCAGGAGGACCTCTTCAGAAATAGAATCGTCAAGTTCTATTGTTCCTAAGACTTCTTCGTATAGCAGCAAAGTTTCCTCAAGTATCGATGTGTCAAAGTCAAAGTCATCTGTCCGTCTTACGCCAGTTGTTAGCAAGACGTCCACAACCCCAGCTGTCACAAAGGCTACTTCGACTCCATTAAAACCAACCTCCATATTGAGTAGAACGTCCTCAACACTTAAAGTTCCAAGGTCATCATCAGTACCAAAAACACCTTTACTTAGCAGTAAGACATCTGTTGCTAGCATTAAGAATACAAGCGTCCCCATTTCAGTAAAGACCGTGTCGGTAATGTCTTCCTCGTCCACAGCAGTAAAATCTAGCACGAAAGTCATCGATCCATCTCCAAAGCCGGACGAAAGGGAAGAGGTGATATGTAACATTCTAACAAACATTGCATTTTCAGAGTCCCTTCTTAATACGGAGTCCGCAGAGTACAAAGCGCACTCAGAAAAGCTTAGAAACATACTAGCAGCATTCTACGAGAGTGCCTCATTGCAAGGGTACAGGAATGTCATCTTTCGTAAGTTCTTTAGAGGCCCAAGTAGCAGAGCAACTGGCATTCGTTACGTATTGTATTTAAAAGTACCTGAAGCAGGTGCAACGAGGGGATTGATTGAAGACAACGTCCGTACAGTGTCTATCAGTGGGCTTGAGGGCAAGACCATTCAAGATGTCCTGTTTTTGCCGGCCTCATTTTCAATCGGAGAGGAGCTGCGCCCAGAACCTATTGCCCCTGTAATTGTTATTGCTGTATTGGCTCTGGATAGGCAGTTTAGTAACGATTTGCTGGAGCCATCGTCTTCTGCATACATAAAGTTAAAAGTGGAAGTGGAGGTTACTTTAAATCGAACGTATGAAGATTCTCTAGGGTTTATTAAAGCTATCGTAACTGCATTTGAAGCTGGAAGTGTCATTGTGAATTTTCAGTTGATCTATGATCCAAAGACCGCTAAGAAAAATAGCGAAGAAATTAAAGATGACGTTCTAACTATCATGGGAACAGCCATTGCAGACGGTAAACTTGGGGAGATTAAAATAGTGGCTGATACTTTCCGTGTTGTTGATGTCCGAAGTGGTAAGACAGCAGAGCCGAGAAAAAGCCCCAAATTGGCAGACTGGATAGTAATAGCAATGGTTGCCGGATTTATCATTCTGATTTTAATAATAGGATTGGCTGTGCTGATTGTAAGTATATTCTTGACTTTTAATTATATCAATGATTCCATTTCGAAAAGCAACATTGATAAGAACAACTCATGTAAACATCCCCCTGTCATTCAAAAGGTAAAGTTTGTTTATCAAGAGGTGCAAAGGCATAATTAGGCGATATATTGGCAATCAATTGGTAAAATTCTTTTGCTTTGATATACCTTAATTTTTACCGTATTTTTACTGATCTAAAAGTATTCTCTTCTCAAAGGTGAACAAGTTTGACCATCACAAAGATCTTACTTCGTTTCCGTTTGACAGTAGTTAATAATTGATCTTCTGAATAAAGAATGTTCTCAAATGCCTAAAAGTTTTATCAGAAACTAAAGGGATTTTGGGGGCATTGGTACAAATTTAACACAATGTACCCGATTTAAACTAAGATGTCGCCTCAGTACTAAGCATTACTTGATGTGGTACACCTTGCCTTGTATTGTTTAATTTGCTAACATTTGAAACTCTAAACTCAGTATAGATTACTAAAGTGTGACGTCACGATTTAATGAATATCAGAAATTTGATACTTCTTTGGACTCATTGCTTTCTTCTTGTTGAGAAAGACAACCTGTCCAAATATGAGAACCATACCTTGAGTAATCGATGAGATGTGCCCTTTCAAACTTTAAATCATGCCTATCAAAACCTTGTTAAATGAACCCAGTTCTTAACTTTATGAACTGAGCAAAATTAACAGTGTTTTCGTAAGGCCTTTTTCAAATACATACAGCCGTTTCTCGCAGCTGATATGTGATTTGAATGCGATATTTTGTTCACAGGCATTTGGTGGTAGGGTTAGCACTATAATATAGTTATAATTGATATTCCTCGAAAAAAGTTTTTTGTGATGTCATCACTTTAGTACTCTATTGTTCTGATTTCTATTCCAGCTTTATAGAAACTAGATCCATGAAATGACTATGTCATTTAATTATGTCGAAGACTCTACTAAAATAATATTTGATAATTATATATCATTATAGGAAGTCAACAGTTTATTTCTTGCTCATCAGGGAGATTCCAAGTTGTAATACAACACTGTATCCAACACTGGAGTATCACAGAATCTTCTAGCACGGTATCGATTCCTTATTATTTCATAGGCACTAAAGAATATGATGTGTGTAACAAGCTGTCCTCTTCTATGCACATTGTCCTGTTCTGTTAACAGTTGCCGAATCTTCACCTACAGTTTTGGCTTTCAAATGTCTTGCAAGCCCCAGACATACCTATAACTTAGCTTTACAATCAAATAAGATTTACTGATCCCTCTACGCTGCTACGCAAGATATAATTTTGAATTAAGTGCAAATATTCACACTGCTGAAAATGTCCAACCAAATATCATAACAACCGTTATCAAACTATTCACGAAATGGATAAAATTTCTAGTAACATTAACGGAAAACAAAATGTTGAAAGGGGGGCTTAGCCCCTCCAACATTTTTCAAAATTTTAAGAAGGTGTTTCAGCCCCCCCTGAGCCCCTCTCCACGGTATCCCTGTTGCCCAGTATTTGCAAGGAAAGCAAGATGCAATATCTGAAAACAGAACAATCGACAAATTTATTCCAAGAAACAAATGCGACAGTTAACTCAACAATCATGGGAGTCATTCTCAGATATCAACACCATTATCACACTTCCTGATCAACAGAGCATTTTAACAGGGACCTGTTGCCAATATTCCAAATTTTATGAAATTTTTATATAAAGCTAGAAACGTTTTGAAGCCTTTTGTTAATGATTGTTCATCTTTATATTCTTAAAATATATAAAATGCTAATGCATTAAGAATAGGGTTTAAAAATAATGCATGCTTTATAGTAATAACTAAGAGGTCGGGCGTTAACGAGACAGAAGGTGGCGATATACTATGATTGACATATGAAACTTCGTATTCCGATTTAGTTATTTTGTTTCATTTGTAAACAATTTATCTAAACTTTGAATTAAATTCGGCGTAAATTATAGTCTTACCATCGAGTTTGTTTAAATAGGTGATCTCAGCTTATTATACATATTTTGTAAACATGCCATGAATTAGATTATTTTTGTTTTTTCCCTCCTTTGACGAAACATGGGAAATTACATGAATATTCCACAGAAAAGCCGGCTTCAAGATAGTTTTAGCTGTTTACCCAACTGAGTAGAAAGAAACCTCCTAAAACTTGTTTGTGAACTGCTACACTGTTACATTAACAACAATGTAAATAGCCATAAATAGGAATTTATTTTCTTATCTTCGGGCAAATAAAGTCTTTACTCTTAATAACATCACCAAAATTGATCGAAGCCGCAAAATCTTTAAATTATTTCAAAGATTTTATAATGCGGACGTTTTCGTCGTTTTTTGTTGCCGGTTTCTTCGTAGGCTGGTCGCTGACTAACGTTTCTGAACGAAAATGTCGTTCGGCTAATAAATTTTCATAGCGTTTCTTTGTAGGGAAGACTTCTGCTGCACAAAAGCTTTATTTGCAAACCCTACTACGCCTATTGTATCTCTCATAAAGGTCAGACATTGCACCATGGAGACCTAAAGCCCATTAAAGTTAGAAAGTATCATCGAGAAGAGAGGATTTGAAATGTTAGTTTCGAAAAGAACACTAGAGAAATAGAAAATATGTCACCACCGAGGTTGCGTTTTGTGAAGATAAAGATTACTGAAAGACTGCTGAAAGGTGCAAGTTAGAACAAACATGAATTTAAAGCATGCTCTCGCGGCTGAGACTAATTCAGCTTCTGATCATTATTTTTGATCGGCTTTGATAGGCTATATTTTACAAATAAGTCTACTTTGAAATAACTGTCAATTTTCTGCAATGATTTTGCATTGTTTGTCGCTCTGCTAATATAATTATCACGAACATAAAGAATGTATATTCATAAGAATGGGGAAATTATAAGATAACAGTATTAAAAGTAGAGAATTATGATGATATAGACATTACGTAAACACGACATACAGCCCAAGAGCGAGCCAGAACAGGACAGAAATGAGATTCGAATACCAAAACGAGGCAACGTTTTCTATCTACTAAAATAGCCATAGGTTCCCATGGCGATCCTTTACTAATTATTCATGCTTCTAGAGAGAATTAAGGCGGCATACAATTTCTAAGCGGTATGATTCAATGCTTTATTATTCTTTCAGCATTTTTTCACCAAGGTATTCATCCAGTTTCACTCAGAATCGACTGTTTCATGTCCATATTGGTTACCGAATCAATCTTTGCGTCGGGCTAACAACTAACTCTGTCTACCTTTGATCTGTAAGCATGCGCTAAGTTCTTGCAGACATTCTAAAAGCTTAGCTGTGATGTTGCTATGGTATTAATCAATTTCGGCATGAAGAAGACATTCGGCCTAATCCTTGGCATAGGTATCAGCAGCATAGATAATTACCACGGAAACGTTTACGAGTTTCGCTCAACACATTTTCCAATCGAACATCTGCGTTGGACAAGTTGATCAGCTCTTTAATAATACAAACTCAATTCTCTCCGTTTTCGCCATCATAACCAAGCTGGCTTTAATTGAGATTCCCTACAACGCATACCGATTTTCCTAAGCTGTTGGGATAAGAGTTTCAGCTTTGGACCTTAGAGATCATCGAATAACTACAAATTTCTTAGAGCATTTTGTTTATTACATGTCGTTGCTATTTTTCTGGTCGTCATATCATTTGCATAGAACGCACGAACAAGAGACAGGCTGTCTGTTAACTTGAAGTGAATGTACAACTGCCACCTAGTGATGGTTCCATAATCTTATCAATTGCAGATGACATTCAAAATATAGTATATTCTGATCTTGAAATGTAGGCCATAGGTACTTTGCCCCGGATTAAACATTCATACGATAACTGTTTATTGATAAGTGAGAAATCGAGAGATTTTAATGCTCTTTCACACAGACACGCAGCCAAGGGTGGGCGCGGGGAGGACTGTGCCCGCCCAACTGATAAAACGTGGCTCCCAGAAAAAACCTTACAGGCATTAAAAAATGAAGCACTTTCGTATTTCAATTCACTAGACGAGAAAGACGGGAAGTCTGAGCCTTCGAGGGACTGTAAAAATTAAAAAATTTTCCAGCCAACAAAACCATCGTGGACTTGCTTGGAAGGAAGGATGGGAGGGAAAAGGTTTTGTTTGGAATTTGCCCCCTATCAAAATTTGACCGGCTGCGTGGCTACTTACACAAACGCAATCTTCAGTTTTTGCAGAAGTGCTAGATTTCTGAAAAAATATTTGTTTTCCAGAGTTTTGGTACGGATTTTAGAGTTTGATCTATAGGAATTTGGAGTATCCCAGGAACTTGGCGGTTTCCTTCTGTACTATTTCTTCCGTTCCAAGATAAAGAGGGGAAGGGGTGCAGATAAATATGGCATAGAAGCTTCTGGTTCATTTCATTTCGACTTCAAAGTACATTAAAGCCAACTCAATTTAAGGTTGACACTGGATGCAGTACTCAGTGGTGAAAACGTAAGACCACTAGGAATCGAACCCTGTCCTTTATCGTTGCGACTGTGGTGTGCTAGCCATTACAACATGGCTGGAAGGTAACAACGTAGTGATCGATCGACTCTGGTACAGTCAAATAAGCTTTCCTTTGTTTGGTGACTCTTGATAAATATATCTTGCAAGCGAATTTCACGAGAACCTTGTAAAAGCTGGACGACGTTTGGCTTTCTAATTCGCAGACCCTTAACACTAAGTTTGTTTGGATCTGCAAAGCATGCTGGGACTTAGTTTGTCCAGCTGTGTATCATCTTAACAAAGCCCAGCTGTGTTTCAGACTACTTTAAAGGAAGAAACTGTCGCGGGAAGAAACTGGCGCAAAAGAAATTTTGTCAGAAAAATTTCCACACAATTAATTAATTTTTTAAAAATTGTGTGGGTCCTTCAGATTGTTATTTTTTTAATTGTAAATTTTCCCATTTGAAGTATCATTGACATAACATACTTTTAATTTTCGAAAAATTATTATTTGGTTTTTTTAAGGTTCGGCATTTGCGGAGAGAAGAGACCAAAAAAGTTACTCGCCCAGCAATTCGCGACAGTTAATTCCCGCGGTTGAGCTGGATGTCGATGTCCGCCGATGGATGACTGGAAACTAATGTGGCGACTAGAGAAATAAAAGTATGTTAACGTCAGAGATCACCTAGCTCTGGTGGGTCAAGGGTTCGATCCCCGGTGGTGACATATCTTCTATTTCTCTAGTGTTCTCTTCAGATAATAGATTCTAAGTTTTACATCTAAACTTAGAAAAAGAGCGAAAATTATAGTGATGATTTTAAATATTCCTATGATACCACAGCATGCCGGTTAGAATTAGTTTCAAGTTATGGATCTGCCATCAATAGTGAACATTAAATATTTCCAATTAGTAGCTCAGATTGCTACTTACCTATAATGAATCAGAAAGAGAGACTACTATAAAACAGTTCTTTAGTTATTAACTAACTCCGGGAAAGAGTGTTTAAGGAATAAAAATATCTTTTAATTAAGAGAAAGGGTTGACCTTACGTTGGTTATTGAAAACAACTTTCAATACTTCATCTCAGCAAAGCAAATCCATTTAAACAAATTCTACTGGTGACACTTGCAAAGCTGATCAGGTTTTACATGCATATATCAAAACGATGGTTTGATAATGTAAGCAAAGGAAGTTAGTATGTTGTAGCTGTACCTTCTTCCGTTTTGTCTCCTTTTTGCCTTGTGGGCTATCATCTGCATTGTCTGCATTCTCTTGCTCACCTGTTCAAAAATTGAAATGTAATATTATGTGGACAAATTACTTCAGGGGTCCAAAAAAAATAAGGGGTGATATCTACAAGTGACAAATTGTCTCCTGGTGTGCCTGTCTGTAGCTCTTCTCCTCAAAACCCACCAGACGAATTTCCATCAAAGTTGGTCAGAATACAGCCTACTGCTAGGCTTTAGGTCCAATACGCCATCATACACCATTGGACTACACCTGAGGGCATCAGAAACAGTGATTTTTGAAGTGAAGAAGGTCTGAGGTTTACACAATTATCCAAAAATGTTAGTTTGGATGTTAGTAGTATTGTAGCCCTGTCAGTGTAGAATCCGAGGCAAACAGAAACTTTCAAATGTGATTTTCAGGATGAAGAAGGTTGAATTCGAGGTTTACACATTTATTCAAAGTGGCTGACAGCAGCCCACACACATGTTAGTACAAGTGCACACACACATTCTCATAGACAAATTTCAAATTTTGATTTTTGATACCTAGGCAACACTGGGTATTTTTGTTAATTTTTATGTTTGCTGAATGTTTACAATTGCAAACATTAAAGATAGTGTAATCTGAAAGGAAAAACGACGTCATCGGGGAAAAATCGATATGTTTTCGGCCCCTAAGTAATGGCATCACTAAAGCAGTATTTTTTTCGCCTGGGTAAGCTTCACTGTGACATCTCATGTTTTTTAAAAATACTACGGGTTTTTAACTTACATACAGATCTCCATACTGCGATACCCTACATAGAGACATCATCAGGATCAAAGGACAAAAGCATTCTCAATACAACTAACGACGTGTTTTGGGTTCCTCGTTTCGACGACAGTAAGCCGTGGATTATCATAATTTGCCCACACCTTACTAAAGTATTAGGAATCGAAATGAGAGCCTCTGCTGATGATCCAGGGTACATAAACAAATTTGGAGTGTCCTATTGCACAAATGGATTGTCCAATTGGCAGGAATATAAGGAAGAGGGCATCTTGAGAGTAAGTGCTCTTTCAGTTTATCATTAATGCCATCTGTACCGTCATTAGCTCATCTATGGGCAAACCGGTGTCTCTTCTTAGCTGGTCCACATAGGTTGTTGCTGGTATTCCCCTGAAGAAGATAATGAACGATCGTGGAAAATGGAGGTTGCTGGTCAATGGTGTCCGAGCGAGCTCGAATTAAGTCAAGTACCGTCACTAAATTGCTTATGAAAAGCTGTTAATGTTCTTTGGTAAACTCTCATTAAGGATCGGCTGTAAAAGTTATCTGTCCCCAAAATAAAAACGTTTCTTTAGGGTGCAGTTATCATTTCAGCATTCCCTTTTTAAATCACAGGATTGTATTTCCTATATTGTAGGGTCCACAACATGTGCGCTCTCCCACCTCCAGAACTGTCTGTGTATATCATCACCTTTATGAACGCCAAAGTGGTTATTGTTTTTATCTATTTAGTTTTTCCCATCTCTTCTTGGGCCTTCCGGTAGGCAGGCACGTCACTGAGGAGAGGGACGTAGGGCGCAGCCTGCCATGTGAGCACTTGTTTTAGTGTTCCGCCCACCTGGCGAATAAACGTCACAGAAAAAAAACATATATGTATTTTACCTTCTCTACCGCGTTCTTTGATGCGATATTGTCTTTTAAACAGTTTGTACCGGTTTCTCGTGAGCTTCTCATAAAAAAATGTTAATACGTCTTTCGACGTATTCCTTCCCCATACTTTGCAAACAATGAATATATGATCTGCTTACCCTGATATTTTATGGAAGGTCCGATCGTCTACCTCTGTTGAAGTGTCAAGGACGTGACAGCCAGTAGATTATCTTTCTGGTAGTTTTGCGTCCGTTGTGTTTATCTATTTTCTTGTTTCATGTTTGCTTTATGTTTGCTCTGAAACTATTACTAGAAAGATATTTGACGATTTTGGAAGGAATAGTAGAGGTTAGGGGCAAGAATATGACGAACGTAAGATACATTAAGAACATTACTTTGATAGCTGCAAGTAAGAACAAGATCTAAATCATTGACAGACGTAAAATATTAAGCTAAAGAAAGGGGGTATTCCTTAACGCAAAGAATGGCAAGGCTATGGAAGTCTAAAATGTTGCTGGCAGCTGCCTAGGCTGTTTATATTAATGGTAATGTTCAATGTTAACCTAGCGAAGAGTGCACCTGAACTCACGTACCTTGCTGTAACTAAGCAATAATATCAAAGCAAGCTTTGAATTAACTATAGTGAATTGCTAGGCTGTTTAAAGTCCAATATAGTTGGGAAATGTTCGTGAAGAGACCTTGTTCTGATTAGGTCTACGTGGCCACTTGACAATGGTAGCTTTTTGCTCAAAAATAGTCATCAACATGTAGTTTGAAGAAACAAACATTCCGTTCTCCTTATCTGCTTGTGCGAGATGCAACAATACAGTTGCTTGTACATGATCTTTTCTTTACAACCCTACTGAACTGGATCCGGATACAACTTTCAATTCTTAAATTAGGTTTCCGAAATTCATGTAAACATGATTTGTGCTCATAAATTCCCTACCCATTGTGTTTCAATTAGGCCTTTGAGAGCTGAATCCTCCTTACAACATGGAAGACCTATTACAGACCTTATAAAAAATTTGAGATCTTTTAGAAGTAGTCCAAGGTACTGATGGACACAATAAACTGATGAACGCTATGACAGTTTGTTAATGAATTTTATAATACTTAAAATTAAAATGTACTATTTCTTTAACGCCAAGCTTAATTTCGGACAAAAAAGTTGGGATATCTTCCCTCAGGTGAAGAAATGACTTACTTGACGTAGCTGCATAACCCTTCAAGGGTCTTCACACATTCCTTCTTAACCTAGTCCTTCCAGCTGACACGATTCATGGCTTTCTTTTCAGCTGTGAGAACGGGGATCCACAGGTCTTCTCGTACTTGATCTACCCAACGCTTTTTGGACCTTCTCTGTCTCCTTTTCTCTTTAAAATCTTCTTTGTAAACTTATTTGACAAAGCTGCTGTTGTCCCTTCTGTTTACATGTCCGAACCAGCTGAGTCGTCTTTTCTTCACTATACTCCGCCAATCGGCACTTGTCCATTTTCGTCTTTTCAACCACTGACCTCAGACAATTATTGTGGCGCCCACCCCTACCACTGTAGTGGTAGAAGCTAAGGAAAGAGGAGCATTCATGTTGCCTCCGACTGCGGTCGACCATCTTTTTCTTCTAGAAATAGGAATGTTCCCTGATAGGACAGCTTTTTACTTCTTTAGAATTTTAGTAATGTCATAAATGTATATATAGTCTTTCCCTCAGTAAAGCCCAATATCTGTTTCTGTAGTCTCAAAACTATGGGTGTCATTCCAGTTACTTTCACTGGTGTCTAGAATTTAAATACTACTACGGGTGAATTCCAACGGCTGATTTGTAGCTTCCCAGGTCTTTTCATCTTTCTACCATTCCATTTACCAATAGGGAGATCGTTTCTGACATTGAATATCTATTCGTTGTGGTGCTTTTTAATAGTTTCTTTGGAAAGGGTCGTCGGCCACATAGGATGCAGTATAAAGACTTGTTCTCTTGTTTGTTAATTTGAGACGTGTTCAAGAGGAGGACGTAATACAGGCAAAAGTCCATTTTTTCTCTTGCAGTTCAACCTAACTGGTGAGTTAGTCTCTATCATTTGCAAATTTAAATCTTGCATCTTCCAGGTATTGATCTTCAACAAACGCTGAAGACAGTTGGACTGGAAAGTCGCTTGTAGAATGTGTCCTACTGCCTAATGTTTCACTGCATCATGGCAAAGGAAGCTGAATACTTTGCTATTTTTACTACAAGGGATCCCAGAAAATACGTTTACCCTGAATCCAGGAAGTGATAGGGATTTATCAAACCATAAAACTATGTTTTAATTCTTTCTTATCCCATAAGTTTTTTCGGAAAAGTATTTTTACTTTACTTCGATCGATTTTACTGTAAACAGAGTTTGGAAAAAAAGTTTAGCTTAATAAATCAAGAATACAATTTTCAAAGTCTTGTACCAGTGGACCAAATTTTTAAACATTCTTCATTGAACGATAAACTATTATTGTTCCCTCATGATTATAGTCCTTTTGAAAGCACCTAGATGATAACTACAGCTCAGAAAACCGAAACAGTTCACAAGATACAATTTGTTTTTGCAAAATACAGTTCACATGAAATATTATTGTTGGACTGTTAATGTGTATTGACTCTGTGCCCTATACCTGACACTGTAAGTGCCAATCACATAATTTTCCTTCTCTTCTCTAGGTGAAAAGAAACTGGGCTCAGGGACCTTCAGCTCCTAAAGCAAACTTTCATGTAACTACACCGTTTGCTATAACATATCTTTAAGGAGTGTAGTCAGAGCGTGGGTGCCCAGTAACAAAAGGGAAAGGCAAAAAACTTCACTATAGGTCAACAAAACGCCAATATCGCAAAACTTCAAGAAAATTTTTAAAAAATTTATTCATCAGAAGACTTCTCAGTAATTCATAAGCTAGGGGAGGAATAAAAAAGTTACAGCTCAGATTTTAAAAGTAATTTGACTACTACAGCAGTTTATAATAACACGAGAGTACTCTTGGGTGCCTAATGGAACGGGGGTTGGAATAAATGAGGGGTGGAAACATCCCCAAAACTTAATAGAGGGGGTTGGAATAGAGTAGGCGTGGGAAATGAGCAAAAATATAATTGAGGGGAAGTCTGGACAAAAAGTTTAAAAAGTGAAGTTAAGAATTGATGTTTAGAAGCAACTGCAACTTTCTAAACGTAGGGTAATACAATACAAGCAGTTAGTTATTTGAACTCATGGCAGTCTCCTATATGCCTTCCAAGATTTTGAAAATATTTCCCTCACCCTCCTGCTCACATACAGTGTTATTGCTAATATCGGCAATGCGCTTCTTCACACTTACTCGAGCCTGATTAAAGGCCACCTTTATCTTTTTAATGTGTGATTTTCATATTTTAATAAAGATAATTTCTACTTACCCGCCGAAGTACCTCCTTAAAAAAATGTCATGTGTGGGAGATTACTTGAAAAGTAATAGGCAGGGGATGGGTGAAATAAGAATGTCCTGGGTGGAAAATATTTGAAAAATTAGTTAGCGGGGAGGGGGGCGAATATTAGACAACCAAGAGTAACTTGAATCTAAAAACATATATCAAGATATTGATGTAATAAAATTATTGACCTATGAAATATTCAAACTATCTATATGGGGTCCTGTGTTGTGGAATTACAGTAAATGCTGGTAGGATGCGCCAATGAGTAATTGCTTAAGACTCTAGAGTACCAAGGCCAATGGATAACCTACTTTCCACAAACGATTATGAGATTTTTGTTAAAGCAGTACATACATACATACATACATACATACATACATACATACATACATACATACATACATACATAATTGTTAACCTGTTATACCTATCTCGGTGGTGGAAAACAACAACGGATCGGCCCCCAGTCCCTGGCAGCCCTTAAATGGGCGGGGGGTGCGAAGAATCCCCAGGCGGGAGTGGCGTGCACACGATAGAAGAGGAGAAGGAGAGATCAAAGTGTTCACTGTAAACGTGGGAACGTTGTTGGGCAGAAGAAGAGAGGTAGTCGAAATGTTAGCCAGGAGAAGAGCTGACATATCTCCTTCAAAATACAGTTGGGTATACTCTTTCACACATTCCATTTCGGTTATTCTGACGTTAGTACTTTGAGGAGTGCCAGACACAAAAAGCTTCTCAGAACACAATTTTTTCGCTATTTCGAGCAATAATCTTGTTTTGTGCCACAAACAAACTATCTTCCTGGTACTTCAAGAAATTTTTCTGTCCCTTTCTTTATCATTCCCAAAGCTCCGATTACAACAGGCACTACGGCAGTCTTCGTATTCCATAATTTAGTAACTTTAATCTCCAAGCCTTTATATTTCGATTGTTTCTTAAATTCTTTTACGTAGATGTTGCGATCATATGGAACAGCCATATCAATTAAAATGCAGGTTTAATCCTTTCTACGTTTAACAACAATATCAGGCCTGTTTTCTTTTATGGCTCTGTCAGAATGAAAATCGATTGGAGAAGCGTTAATTATCTTTGCAGCAATCATGAAATTAAAACTCTCTCGAATAACATCCTTAAATGCGTTCAAGACTACAAGAATCTAGTCTTCTTAGAAGAGTGCTTAATCTTTCACGGCGAAACCTCCCAACTCTAGAAATGATATATGAAGACCTACGAAGAGTATCAACCTTAGTCCAAAAGAGACGTGCCAGTTTGCTGGACATTGTGCACGTGCCACAGATGAACTTGTTTCATCGTTTGTATTATGGAGGCACCCATCATCTCACAATCGGTCTCATAAGTTAACCTTTCCAGAAGGGATACATAGAGATTACTAAACTAGTCTATTACTAAAAAAGACCTCTTAGGAGCTATGAAAGATAGGGAATACTGGAAGGATTTAGTAAATTCTATCTCGGTCGCGGCCGCAAGATGATGATGATCTCAGCAGCTTATATCGCTAAATCAGATTGCTAATGTATGGAGAAACAATAGAATTTAGAGCTTTCTCCATTAGAACACTAACTCAAATACTTTCGTACGAAAGCATCAGATTATCTCCTTTATTTGGATCGCTAAAACAGTAGGCACGAATCTTGAATAAGCGCCACATAGTAAGGATCAAGTTCTTGTACACGCGCCCCAGGAAGGAAAACGGTCACTTCGATACAATCAGCTAGATTTGTCTCAATATGACGTCACTCACTACTAAAATTCTAGGAATCCTATTGGTTAAAACCAACTGCAATTTATGACGTCAGATGAATTGAAAAGCCAACTATATAAGAAATGTTTAAGACTGCCGATTGTCTTTTGACTGCTGCTGATTGCAAAGTGTTGCCTTTAGCGTTAGGAAGAACTCGCGTGTGTCACGTTACTGAGGAGGCGGTATTCCTCAGGGTAACCCAACTACACTGATAGCAAGTAGGTGACTAACAAAAGTTTTAAAGGAGTGCGGAAAATTACAGTGTTAATTGGCATGAGAAAGAAAATAGTTCCCTAAAGCATTTATCTGACAAAATTTTTAAAGGAGTGCGGAAAATTACAGTGTTTATTGGCATGAGAAAGAAAATAGTTCCCTAAAACGTTTATCTCACAAAATTTTTAAAGGAGTGCGGAAAATTACAGTGTTAATTGGCATGAGAAAGAAAATAGTTTGCTAAAACCTTTACCTCTCCATTGATGCAAATTCCACATTTGCCTATGATTGTAAGCAATAATGGTGCTTTTTAAAAAAACAAGGAGAAACTCAAGGAAAACAAAAAGAATGGTCACTAATCAAAACCTCGCACTCGAAACAAGCCGGTTTTAAAGGCAGAGTTTCTCCATAGATTTCGTAGGCAACCGTAATTGGCAAATGGATTACGATAATGCAACAGTTTTCCAAACCTTATCAACAGGATAGTAAAATTACAAGAACGAAATATAGAATTTAAATCTCA
Source organism: Alatinidae sp. Z8VKAUB7J3 (assembly GCA_010016025.2). Lineage (NCBI taxonomy): Eukaryota > Metazoa > Cnidaria > Cubozoa > Carybdeida > Alatinidae > Alatinidae sp. Z8VKAUB7J3. Next base: position 95,259,014 of record JAAAKM020073195.1, read on the forward strand.
TTACATCAAATGTTGATGTATCAACTTTGCACAAAGTTACATAGTCTCAATTGCAATGCGGTTCACTATGACTGCGAAAGGCAAATATCCAATGCTGGTATTGTAAATTAATTACTTGACTCAGCTTTGTATCAGAAGAAAAGACAACAACATTCATGATCTTAAATTTGAGTCCCTTTTTTGATTAAACCTTTCACATACACTACTGCCTTTCTATAACAGGAACAGGACTAATTGAAAATACACTGTAGCTTGAACCTCAGATAAAATGAGAGAGGCTCAGTGTAGTTCAACACAAACTCAAGTTGCACGGCTCTCTCTGTTGTAGAACTGTGTTGCAATCAGCGATAAAACTGACACCCCCTTTAGTATTAGTGCACGGTCTCATTCTTTGTCTGACACCCCCACCACAAGAAACTGAACAACTCTTCCACCTTCCCCAGTTCGAAAGGACACCTGGAATTGACCTACGACATGTATGGCCGTCCCCAATAAAGCCAGGCTTGCATCTACACGTCACTGATTGACCCGTCAAAACATTACAAATTGACTCCTGAGAACAAGCGGTGGCTGATTTTGCATTTTGGCACAGAGCAGCACCGCAAAATTGACCTCTCCGTAGACCACTCATTTTCACTCTCCTATTAGCATAATTGCACGTGTATAGAGGCACTGTCTTAGCATTAGGCGGGATAGAGGCGTAGTTTAAACTCCAAACTCGGCAAAATTGCCTCAAAATTTCAATGCTACCATTACCATCACTATCAACAGTACGAAAACAAATTAAACGTGCAACAAATTCCGAGTGAAAAAACCAATATTACCTTCAGTATTTCTGGCCAAGCGGGTCTTATATTAGTTGTTGATACTACATCATCATCTCCATGATCAAAGAAGAAAACATCGTAAGTGTTTTCAGCCCCACAGGAAGTAATCTGTCCTCTGTACCACCTGTAGATAAAACATTGGGGAAAGCAGGAATTAACACTTCCTTCTGCAATGATCCAGAGGGCAAATTAATTGCCTTCCATGTCCAAGAGCTCGACTTCCCGCAGAACCGCTGGTGACGTCAATAGGGGCTTGCAGTCCAGTAAAGATCTAACCCCAGTCAAACGGGGTTTCTTATACATACATCAAAGAGTTTTGTAACGGTTTCAGCCAAAAAATGTGCCTTCCTCATGATAAATTTCAAATTAACGTTTTGCACAACTATCCTGGTATTAAAGCAAATATTTACGAAATATTTTAATATTAAGCATATCTGCAAAACTATACAATAGCAAATATGAAAGGTCTTGCGTCTTGCGTGAAATCAGGTATTGAAATATTTCCAGTTCGCTTTGAGTTGCAACGTCATATGCAAACGACCAAATCAGTCTTAACCTGCATTCAGATACAGTGTAACAAAGCTTTCCATAAATATTTCGACGGGTACTATGAATGAAGAAAGGGACTAAGACGTAACTAGAAACAGTGCAATAAGGTGTCTTTGACGCTCAATTTCTTCGATGTGGAGAAAATAATATCGAGACTTAAATTCTCGATATTATCAGCACTAAAAATCGTTAAAACTGTTACCTGTCGTCCTGAGAAAACTTGGCTACACATAGTGACCCCACTGCATATTTGGTATTTTTCTTCCTGGCTGGCACGCCATCATCATCAGAGTCATTTCCCTTCTTTTCTAAAATGTTCATAACGGCATGAATCTTCTCTTCTAGCCGATCTAATCTACAAAAGGAACGTTTGAACAGATCACTCGTTGAGAGAGGGTTTCGAGTCGTAGAAAATATATCCATGAATGTGTTATAGGAAAGTCATAACAGTCCGATTCGAAAAACGTGCTCCTAACAGACAATCACTCTTTTCTTATCGATCATTGTACCCAGACAATTCTGCTTAGGGATGGGGAGTGGGGGTGGGGGTGGGGGGGGGGGGGACGCTTGCAAAATTTGAATACAGCGTTAAACAACGGATTCGTTTTCGTTAAAATTTTTGCCCGACACTGGTCACAGTAATCGTCGGAAGTAAAGTGGGAAAACATTTTACAAAGAATTTATAGGAAAGGAGGGAACTAACACACAACGCCGAAAATAACAGGCACGTGAGCACCAGGCTTTCTATAATACGTGCTATTGAATAAGGAGTAAATTGTAAACAAATTTCTTTTCCGGAAAGAGAAATGTCTTCCTTTTCTTGATAAGTATATCATTGTATCATGTATTATTCTGTCGCACAGAAACCTGTGAATTTGCAAACTGATAAACTTTTTGGTTGAATTAACAAGAAGTTATTTATATTGTAAATATTGCTTTCGTAACGCACTCTCTTCTGTAGAGGCCCATATCGGTTATTGGGCCATGGGCTTATGCCCACTTATAGAAAATCTATTAAAATACTATATGCTGGTTTGGAGTAAGAAGTTTGAGGGGGCATATTTGATGTAGGAAAATGAATTTTTTTTTTAGTGTAATTTAACTATAGATCATTACAAGTGCATAAAAATTCCTGGGTTTTAATATATCAGTAAATCGTAACGTCATTGGACTAGTTGACTTTCCTCATGTTACAGTAGGATTCAACCTGAACTTTCCTAACTACTTCAAAGACAAAATATTTACATTTTTATTGATCTACAATTGATCATATTTTTTATTATTTTGCCTTCCAGCTTCCAACTCCTCAGAACTTAAAAAATCGTTTGAGTATACAGTCTGTTGATGGAATATATATTCACACATGAAATATGAGTATCTTCAGAAAAGGTGATAGCCCAAACACTTGTGCGGCAGCAACAAATGCTCCCAAGAATCATCTTGCTCTGCCGCTTTGAATTATTGGAGTTGAAAGTTACTTGCTCACAGAGCTTCGTATACCTAATCGTTACGAGTGCTGGACAGTGTTTATTGATGCCTACGTCTGTGCAATATGGCGATTCCTGGATTTCTTCCTATAAATTCAACGGCTAAGCTACACCATCATTTTACAATTACTAGTCTTGCCTCCTGCCAAATTGAGCTGGCCATCAAAACTGCCCTTTGATTACGAAATGATCAGAATGGAGTAGCTGAAACAAGACACTCAGAGCATAGAGCTGAAATAAACTTTTCGTAAAGCTTCATTTAGAATCAAGAATAGCTCACATGAAGTCAAGTACATTTATTAGGTCCACTTCTTAAGTTACAATAACACTGCTTATCTGGTAAAGTAGTTTACCATCATAACCTTTATTTTCCTCATCCACATTATCAAGAACAACTAGGACAACAACAATAAGGACAACAATAATAAGGACAACAACAATAAGGATAACAACAATAAGGACAACAACAATAAGGACAACAACAATAAGGATAACAACAATAAGGATAACAACAACAAGGATAACAACAATAAGGACAACAGCAATAAGGATAACAACAATAAGGATAACAACAACAAGGATAACAACAATAAGGACAACAACAATAAGGACAACAGCAATAAGGACAACAACAATAAGGATAACAACAATAAGGATAACAATAACAAGGAAAACAACAATAATACAACACCGATAAGGACGACAACAAGGATAAAAGCAAGGACAACAGCAACAAGGACAGCAACAATAAGTCAACAACGATAAGGACAACAACTATAAGGACTAGTACAACAAGGACAACAGCAAGGACAACAACAAGACAGCAACGATAAGGACAACAACTGTAAGGACTAATACACAAGAACAACAACAATAAGACAACAACGATAAGGACAACAAGTGTAAGGACTAATACAACAAGAACACCAACAAGGACAACAGCAAGGACAACAACAATAAGACAACAACGATAAGGACGACAACAAGGATAAAAGCAAGGACAACAGCAACAAGGACAGCAACAATAAGTCAACAACGATAAGGACAACAACTATAAGGACTAGTACAACAAGGACAACAGCAAGGACAACAACAAGACAGCAACGATAAGGACAACAACTGTAAGGACTAATACACAAGAACAACAACAATAAGACAACAACGATAAGGACAACAAGTGTAAGGACTAATACAACAAGAACACCAACAAGGACAACAGCAAGGACAACAACAATAAGACAACAACGATAAGGACAACAACGAGAAGGACAACAACTTTAAGGACTAATACAACAAGAACAACGGCAAGGACAAAGACAACAACAGGAATCAGTAAGGGCAACAACAAGAACAACAAGGACAATGACACCAAGGACGAGGACTGCAACAAGGACAATAAAAACAAAGACAACAGCAAAAAGGACGATAACAACAGACTTTGTCATTAGTTTTAAGATGTGAATTGCCATATTTTAACATATTGAAAATTTTAGTTTTAGGTGTTGGATATTGTTTGGGGGTCTGACTAAATATTGATTACCATTACGGAAAGTCCTAAAAGTTATATTGTGTGCTTTAGTTAATTGGAGTAATTTGGAACTTCTGGATTTTTAGGTTTTCATTATGGAAAAACACAAGTCAGGGACTAGTATCCCAACAGCTGAAGTAGCTGCTGTCAATTTGGGCTTAGAGACCCGAATTGAACGAAAGCAGAGCAATTAATGCATAGTAATATTCCCTGACTTTGAATCTGCTCTCAATATCTTAAGAAACCCTAAGTTTGAAACATTGGACATAGACCTATATCAAACCAAAGAAAACCTAAACAGCCTTGGAAGATTAGGCTTTGTTATTAAATTTATTTATTATAAAACCACCTTACCTTGGTAAGGTGTTAATACTTACTTGACACTTAAACACATAAACACCAATAAAATAGAAAATAAAATAAAATGAACCTTATTCAAGAAGAATTTCAAGATAATTGAACTTCTAAATTCTGTGATCCAGTATTTATGGGAACAATAATCCCCTAGGAGCTTTTCTCTGATTTGCCGAGATGGTTTGCTGACCTGATTTCTGATTGGCTGATTTTTATCAGATAATTATGCGCATTTTGAGCCTAGGACCCATGGCCCTAGGGCCATCTACCCCCCCCCCCAGTGTCAAATTTTCCCTTAAAAGGATGCAAAAGGATCCATGGTCCTTTAAAAATGGCTCCTGGACCCTGGGGACGCCTTGGGGGAGCCTAAGACCACTCTAGAAGGACTTTTCTGTGGTCCCGGGGCAGGGACCAGGGTAGGGACGGTATTGAACCACACTTTTCATACAGTCTACTGATTGTAATACAATCAGTCAGCCAGGTACCCAGAACAACCCAAAGGCAATTTCTCTAGAAAATATCCAGTAAATCTTCATATGCTTTTTTGATGCCCGTGCTTCAGAGCCATATTTGACCACAGCCCTTTTTAAAATTGGAGATCAGTATCTGTTTACTGGGCTACATCACAAATTTGTTGGGCAAGGCTATTTGGCAAGGTAGTTTATTTGATTTGTAGCATACAAGCCTGTTGAAACAGACTTTCATATTTTTATGGCACTTGGTATTAACCAAGTGACATATAGCAATCAGCAATTCTGTCGGTCTGTCTGTTGTTCTGTCTGTCTGTCTGTCTGTTGGTCCCGGTTTTGCTCCTTTAGGCACTTTCAGGTAAGCTAGGACAATGAAATTTAGCAGGCGTATCAGGGACGAGAACAGCTTAAATGAGAAATAGTCGTTTATCCAATTTGACCATCTGGGGGGAACTGTCGGGCCGGTTAATTCGGAAAAAATAGAAAAAATGAAGTATTTTTAACTTATGAATGGGTGATGGGATCTTAATGAAATGTTTCTGTTTAAATAGACGATACTGTAGAATTTACCCAGTTGATATATGTTTTAAATTCAATTTAGGTATGCTCAAGAAATATTATATGGGCTCAGCTACTCTATACGATAAACAACTGCCAAATGATGCAATGACATAGCAACTTCCGAACAGACCTTGGTTATAATACGTCTTTTCTACTTAAAGAATCTATGCAGAACAACAACGTATTACCTTAGTAAGAGTACTGGTCGTTCTTTAGCCCTCATGCATCCGCGGTATTAGTAACCTACCTCTGTAAGTAAGGTTTTACACTGGGCACTAAATCACGAAGGACATCTTTTGGGTGTAGTTTAAGGTCCTTTCAGACTCTAAAAGTGCTGTGCTAGTCAACATCCCTTGTCTGATATGAGATGTACCCACCATCTCCTTTTGCCTTTCTCCCACCAACTATCAGACCCAGAAGAGCAATAACACTGTCTTCCTCACAGGAATACATTTTTCCACTGAGCAGGTATTTTTCAAACATGCGTCGTGGCATGTGCCACTTCAGTCTGAAAGCACAGTTTCGCGTGGCATCTGTGACGTGGTCTTTGCGACGTGCCACTTTGGTGTGTAAGCTCCCTAAGACTTTGCATCTTATGATGTAAAAAAGATCTCTTTTTCTTATTTTGGTTTCAGTGTTATCGGCTGAGAACTTGCCCATGAGTTACAACATTCAGTCTATAAAGTTTCGTTGGATTGGGTCAAGCAATGTGGGAGAAGAGCAACATACATTCATAACTCCGGGTCCACTCCGAGGGGTAAGGACGTACCCGAGCAATCTGAAACCTGCCCAGAGGTTCGAACATCAAGTCTACAAAGTTAGGTTGCGTTTGGTCTAGCAGTGTAGGAGAAGACGAGCAACATACAAACATACATCCGAACACAGAGACAGATTGAGTCTACCCTCGAGGGTAGGGTAGGGTAGTGGTTACGAAAAATATTTTATGGCCCCTCATGTCAAAGGCTCTACCTCATCTGGTAGTTTAAGAAACTCGCCATTTTACTTATAAACTAAGCCTCTTGCTTTAACTCTTGTACTGTATTTTGTAAATAATATACAGTTTTTCTGGGCGATTTCATTTCTGTTGGGTATTTCCTAATTACGTGTTTTTTCGGGTCTGTTTATTTTGGCTGTAAACTTATGGCTAAACGATCTAAAATTGTCCCAAATTTCCACACTCTAAATAAAGTGCGTGTGTGTGAACTTCGCGGAAGGATATGGCTTGAATTGATCTCATAGCATAGAACATATAAAGAACTTGTAAAAGCTTTTTGTGCAAATATCGAAACACGTTTTAAGTCTTGGCCATCCCGAATGTCGTAATTAAAACACTCACGTGTAGTGAATTATAACAGATGTGACAAACTGTGTCGATGTCCACCGGTGGATGATTGGGAGCTAATGTGGCGACTAGAGAAATAGAAGTATTTGAAAAGAACACTAGAGGAATAGAAAATATATCACCACCGGAGATCGACCCGTTTTCTATTTCTCTAGTGTTCTTTTCAAAACTAACATTTCAAATCATCTGTTCCCGACGGAAAATAGAAGTATGTTAACGGCGGAGGTCAACTAGCTCAGTTGGTAGAGCGCACGCCGCGAAAGCGTGGGTCACAGGCTCGATTCCCGGTGGTGACATGCTTTTCGATTTCTCTAGTGTTCTGTTCAAAACGAACATTTCAAATCCTCTCTTCTCGAGAGGATGAGACAAACTAGAAATTAGGATTCCTTTGGTGACTATCAATTATCGCCATCTGCAAACGTTAGAGATAACCTCTTGTTCATGAAACGTTGCTAATTATGTTACGCCTATATTTAAAAACAGTATGACATTGTCCCTTTGTATTTTTATTGCTGTTGAAGCTGTTGAAGCCTTGTTGATCGTTGCCACTTTAGAAAATTAAGCAGGGTGTTTATTTTGATTTAAAGTCTTTTCGCCGGTTCTCGTCGGTTGATCTTCATCGGTAAGAACCACATGTAGCTTAAAAGGAAAAAAAGGCGAAAAGCTTCTTGATCAAAATGAATTATCTCGTTATTCATGTTTTCTTTTTGCCGCTGTTCTATCTTATCTTCATTTATACGAGCATTTGAATTTTTTATAGTGTTCAATGTTATTTATTCCATAGTTTGTTTGGGGCACAAAACAAGAATACTCCACGAAATAGCGAAAACCTTGTTTATCAGAAGAAACGTCTGCGCATGGTCAGAGCTGATCGCTAGCGCCCCGCACGGCTTTCTATGGCCTAATGGAGAGTGACCTTTAGAAATGATCTAAATGAAACAATCGCTAGATGAAACCAACTGTTTTTTAAAAGAGCCAATCCGAATTTGGACTGCCTAAATGGGTTGTGCTTTTAAACCAATCAGCGTGCGCTAAAACTCTAGATTAATTAAATAGGCCCAATGAGAAAACGAATTCTTCGTGTCTGCAAAGCAAAGGTTGCTTTCGGTTACGTGGACTGACTTCAGAACGGCCAAATGAAATGAAGACCTGACCTTACTGACCTGATTCTTTCTTAATCATTTGTACTAGTCATGCCTGCTGTTACTTGGACCTTTGTTGCACTTCTCGCATTTCAATGTCCTCAAGGTGTCATTCCATCATGGTTATTTCCTACAATGCATTTCGCAATTAGTGACATATATGTTTTGTATGTTTGTGCCAGGGTTCATTCATGTTATAACCACCAATGTAAAAGGACCTGACAAAGTCTTTAAGAAAAGACAAAACTTTGTCATAATTGTAGTTTCCTTCTTGGTGTTCTCCCTATTGTTTGTTGGTGTAGTCATCACCTTAGTATTTATAATCCTAAAATGTTCACAACTAACAGTTGATTAGAATACAAACCAACAGTTGCTAAACCTTCCTTAACCTTCATGCAATACTGCTGTTATAAATATCATACATACAAATTTCTTGTTAAATGTTTATAGAATGGGCAAAGTATATATCAAGCCCAGGAAATTTAAAAGATGATTTGTTCATTGTGGGTAAACGTTCTCTACATAAAAAGCATTTTGTAGAACATTTTTCAAAAGAAAATAATTTAAGAAACACACAGTGATCCTTGAACCCCCTCCCCTCTTGGCAAATAAACACCCCTTCTTTACTGCTGAAAGGCAATGAGTTGCTGGGGGGGGGGGTATTTTTTTCAAGCATGAATTTATGCTGCTAATTCAAAGCTGATTCCTTGGTCTGTAATGTGCATGTACACTTCACAAATGACAAAATCCTCATCGTAAAATTGGATGGTGAACATAACACCAACAAACAATAGGTACGGCACAGAGACAGAAATCTGTAACTTAGACAATGTTTCATTTTTCATAATCTTATCAGGCCTTTGTACACTGTGATTAGGGTTATGACCTTCAAAATCATTATCATCATTTTCCAATTGATGTATATATGTTATCCATGATAGTATGGTTTGGGCAGGGTAAAATAATAGCTGACTTCCAATCTGATGTAGATTGTGCTAGTTCTAAACGCAAACTCTCCCACAGCAAAAGTGTTTTAATTTCCTTATGCCATGTCAGTTTGTTCAGTTCTGGACTTTGACTTAGGACCTATGAGATCTATAAACTGTCACACCAAGTTATTCTTATCCAGTTTGTCCAATTGACCCAACCAACTCAACCTCCTGCTCTTAATAACATCCTGCATACTATGAATACCTAGCCTGCTTACTACCTCATCCGAACTTTTTCTGTCTCCCAAGCTGCTGTTAGATATCCACTTCTTCATTTCAATGTCATTCTTTTCCAAATTATCATCTTTGTTTACGTCATCGTCAACTCTACACCTCTGTTACTAGTGGCAACTACAGACGTATAGAATATTTCTAATCAAGACAAATCTAGTTGTCCAAATTTTACATGTCCAGCTACAATGAACAGTAAAGAGAAGTAAAGTACGCGACTACGCCGGAAACACTCGTGGGGCCATAATGACCTTGGTTACGTGGTGGCAACGACATTCTTATCATAATGTTCTCTTGATGCAGCTGCAAAGATGTCTACAGAATGGAAAGTATCAGGCTCGATGTATCAAAGATTTTCTATAGATTAAATTAACTTTTTAGTATAATTGGTAGAGAGCATCCTTTTATAGGGGGGAACTCTGAAGCAGTAGGAATATAAGCAACTCACAGAGGATAATATGCTGAACACATCGTTGCCACCGCAGAATCAAGACCGTTCTAGCTTGTGGTTTAGTATCATACACGGTACACAACAGCAAAGTTCACTCTAACCCAATTAACCTCCGCCCAGTACACGTCATGTACCGTCCAATAAAGTCAAACAGTTCGGCCCGGTGCAGTGCAGTGCAGTGCAGTGCAGTGCAGTGCAGTCCAGTGTAGTCCAGTGTAGTCCAGTGTAGTCCAGTGTAGTCCAGTGTAGTCCAGTGTAGTCCAGTGTAGTCCAGTGTAGTCCGGTGTAGTCCAGTGTAGTCTAGTGTAGTCCAGTGTAGTCTAGTGTAGTCCAATATAGTCCAGTGCAGTCTATTGTAGTCCAGTGTAGTCAAGTCCAATCAAGTCCAGTCTACCCCCATTCTACCTCGACCCAGTCTCATGAATTCCACAAAAGAAGTCGAGCTCAGCTCAATCGTTCTTTATGCTATTTTCATCTGATTGGTATTTAAAGATCCTTCGGATTTAGCCACGGCCATGCTTCAAAATTCAGTGCAAAATGACACCCATTGTAATGACAGTGTTAAATAATTTTCCCAATAACCTGCTTGATAGTTTCTGAGACATTGTATGATACAAATGATCCCGTTATTAGACAAATGAAGGCTAATAACCTCAGTATTTACTTTTACTGACTTGGTTTTCGTAAATAGATGGATCGACTTTTAATATTAAAAAATCGGACGTGCTTAACAAGCATTTAAACACAAATTGTTTTAATTTGAGGCAATGGCTTTTGTTGTCAAAACATGAGAAAGAAAATTAAAGTTACGAACGTGTCCATGGTGTGATATTTTATAGAAAAGGCGTTAAGACCACGGGAAAGCAAGATGGTTACTGACTATCTCAAGTTACATAAATAGTAAGGAGTCTCCCGGTGCCTTAGTTTTCATGTAAGTTTACAGAAACTTGATTTAAACCACTTTTTTACGTAAAACGCCTCTTTCTAAAAGTTTAGGTTTGGTTGTCAGATCTTCTCCACTTCAGTTTCCATGACACCGAGAAGACTGTGATTATAAGTTATGTTCCCCGATTTAGTATTTGTGATAACGCGCTCTTTAGCATGATGTACACTAGAGGCCTTCTGTCTTAAAAGTTTAAGTACTAGTAGTAGAAATGCGTAGTATTATAAACATGACCTTTCACATAATCCCTGCTTCGTAACCATTTTCCTACAGCCGGAATACTGGGGACTGGGGTCCTCGCCAGACGGGTGCCAAGCCTGCAACTGCGATGTCGGGGGAGCTCATAATGACAAGTGTGACGAAATCACTGGCCTATGTCAGTGCTTACCTAACATCGAAGGCAGAAGGTGTGATAAACCACGTGATGGATTCTATTTTGGTGTTCTTGACCAATACAAGTACGAAGCAGAGGACGCTGTTCCTTCAGAAGTAAGTCATGGTTGTTATAAATGATTCGTACGGTGATAGTGATACCTAGGCCCGTTGCTAAGGTGGACATTATGAGGTCGTGCCCCTTCAGTTAAGATACTGCCAAGTACTTTTCCTATAGCTATACTTTATGTACATGCTATAATGGTGTCAGTTATAGATAACCGGTCTTTCAATATCAATGTTCTCTTACATGTATGATAATAAATGGTCCAAGATAGTAATAATTCGTTTATAATTCCCCCGTGACAGTTCCATGTCCCCCCATCCCCTGATAGGCGTTTCTATGAATGTTTTTCCCTTAATAAACCTTTGACCAGAGGACAGTGAGTTAAGAAACAACAACAGGAATAAAAGGTGATCATGACAAGTTTCTGATTTTTTTCAACAAAGCCTTTTTTCCGTCCAGCCCGTCTATATCTTTTCAAGTCGGGCCCAAATAAATGAATTTTCAGCCCATAGCCTCCTCCCACAGTCTAGCCTTTCCCTTTAGTAAGAGGGAACAATCAGGAAAGAGGAATAGTGATACGATGTTGATACGTTCGATACATACGTTTTTTGAGATGTCTTTGATAGTACTGGGTGCTTGTCTTCTATATTTATTGGTTCGCCCTTGCAAAGTAATTAGTGGGATATGGCACACCTCTCTATAGCGGCTTCCTCCAGATAGGGGACATGTTCACTCATTCCGAATAGTGTCCGCTATAAAGGGGATGAAAGTATTTTGTAAGAGAAGAAACTTGACATTTAAATCCCTTAATTTATGAATAACTTTTTTCTATGGAATAATTAATGCTCCAGGATTATAAATATATCGGCCTAACAGTTTATAAGACTATAGGTTTGTCTTCAATTGCTGTAGCTTTGTTTCTGTCCTTTGGTTTGTCGCTAATATTTTACGATCTCAAAACGACGCCCCTCTAAGGTATAACAAATGAGCAATGTCTGTTACGTCAGTGCTACCTTCGCCTGCTTGCCATTATGCTTTTATTAAACCAAAGTTAGTAGCACAAATTGACATAGTTCTTAGACTCCTACTTTCCTTCTATATTAAAAGATTTTGAATGGCAATATGTAGTCAATTGATTACTATTGACTATTGATTACTTACGTATTAACCAGTGACTCTCAACCGGGGTCCGAGGTCCGCCTTAGAGGGTATTCTGGATGATAAAGAGGGTAAAATTGATATAGGGAGTTTTAGGGGTCTCAGACAGCTGATAGCATATTTCATTGTTTTTCTCGAGTCAAAATGCCAAAGTCAAACAAAGGCATAAATAGATATTGTCCTGCTTACTCCCATGTTGCACATGTTTTTTGTTTTGAATGTGGTAGGGCTCTTTCTTTGACTGTTTAATTCATGGTTTACTCGTTTAATATTGATGATGTGAAACAATGACGAATTTCTTTCGACGCCAAGGTGATACTTAAAACTTTTGGTAGCTCGAGGGGGTTAATATGACTTGTCCAAAGTCTGGTGTCCAGAAATCCCTTTGCGGTCCGCAAACAATAATTAAGGATGCATAAAATTATTGGGCTGGCTAAGATTTCTTGACTTTACTAATAAAATTAATGAACGAAACAAGCACTGAAGTTTTCACCAAATAAATGAAAAGCATGTGAAGAAGAGGGAACTTTTGTGTAATGTTACGTCATTTATTACGTCATGTTCTTTCATTTGCTGTACATAATATATAATTATGTTGATGAGAATCTGGATAACAATGCATAAATAAATGAATTAACTGTGAATTAAAGTGATTGTGTATCAAATTGTTGCTCTACTGTCTAAACAAACAAAATTACTTTACTATGGTTTTTGTTTCAGTTTTATGTCAATCTTATTGCAGAACAGATTGGAGGCAACCAAAGATTAAGTTTATCCTTACTCTAAACCTATGCTTTCACTACGCATTTTCAGTTTAAGAGACCATGGGCACCATATGAAACTTGTATGATCTAGTACAGTGGTTCTCAACCGGGGTTCATGTGGACCTACACAAAATCGTCCTTATCATCTAATTTCCCTACTGCCTCCTCAAATTCCTCCAAAGGGGAGGCCACCTGGTCCCCTGGGGGAGGGGGGGATGGGGGTGGAAGGACTTTGTACGCGTCCACGGTAAGCCTTTAGAGAATCCAAGTAGGTGTATTTAAACATCTCCAACTACTGGACACAGCAAACAGGCATATACATACACGACCAACAGCAATGGGGACGGAAACATACTTCATCTATAAATTATGGCATTCCAGCAATTTATGGGACCCTTTGCCATTGCAGACCCTCATAATAGCTGCCAAAACATGGCTGCTGAGTATAAACTTCATCGGGTGAGCACAAAATAAATTCTATAGGTTAACAAATCTATAGAAGACATAGCAAACTATAATTTACTATAACAGGAAAATACGATACTTTCTTAGGCATATTGTAATGGCCTCCCAGTGGTAACAACATTGAAACGAGGCAAATGTAGAACATTCACACAAAGGAGGAGTATAACGGAGTACTGTAAGCGTTAAACACAAAGCTGTCACGGGAAGTTAAATAGAACTAGCCTTCAGAGGCAGCAGTAAGGCATGCAGGTTGCATGCTATATATGCCAAGCTCGAGGTCAGAGGATCAACTCGGCTCAAACGCGTTATATCAAATTAAAGGGCGGGGGGGTGAAACAAACAGGAAGCTATTTTCATAATTAGCAAAAGGGGCAAGCGGTAAAAGCTATCAGTGGTAAACGGTCAAAAGACAGTACTTATAAATATCGATGTTGAGTTGTGGTCGACGAAATGCTAATAGTGCGACATGGGGGGGAGAAAGGTATTCGTACTTGCTTTAAACGAAACTAAATCGAAGTAGGAAAAACATGAAGAAAAATTAGAACTAAAGTTTCGTCAAATATGCCACTTCAAAAGTTTAGTTGTGCGTGAAATTTTATGGAATACCTTGTAAGAAAAATGCGTGCGTCCCTGAAGAAACTCGAGATCGAGCCTCATTATTAGTCGATCCCTAAACCCTAAACAGAGAATGTAATTTGGAAATCTCCTATATATCGTTAGTAGTAGTAGTAGTAGTAGTAGTAGTAGTAGTAGTAGTAGTAGTAGTAGTAGTAGTAGTAGTAATAATAGTATTAGCAGTAGTAATAGTAGTAGTAGTAGTAGTAGTAATAATAGTATTAGCATTAGTAATAGTAGTAGTAGTAGTAGTAGCAGTAGTAGTAGTAGTAGTAGTAGTAGTAGTAGTAGTAGTAGTAGCAGTAGTAGTAGAAGGCCTATCATCACGTGCCAAGACAAGAGGTATGGAATGCTTCCGACTGACGGGAGTAGGTGAGAAATACTTTCGCCTCATCCAGGACATGTATTAGGGTAGCAGAACGCGAGTCAGGTGTACAGAAGCTGATACTGAGGGCTTTGAAGGATCAGCCCTTAGCCCATTCCTTTTTGTCATCATTATTGACTGTTTAACTAAGGAGCTGCAAAGAGAGGGGCTTTGGGACATGTTGTTTGTAGATGACGAGGTGGAGTTTTGGTAGAAACTAGAGGAAGTGGAGCAAAGGCCAGAGGCACGGAGGGCGGCAATGGAGAACAGGGCATCAAGGTAAGCGGGAAAAAGACAGAATATCTTAAGCTATAAGAAAAAATAGAAAAAAGGCAAGGGCAGCAAGAGGAGGAAGTGAGGACGCAGGGAAAATACCAAAGAAAGTCGGTGAGTTCAAGTATTTGGGGCCAATAGGACAGGCAGGTGGTGCAGACAAAGAGGTAAAAAGGAGGATACAGGCGGGATAGATTGATTGGAAATAAAATTTCTAGGATCATGTGTGACAGGAAGGTGCCAGTGAAAGTGAAGGGAGAAATGAACCAGAAGATGATGAGGCCAGCCATGTTGTACGGAATGGAAACATTCCTGTGACAAAGGACCAAGACAACAAAATATAAGTGGTGGAAATAAAAATGCTGACATGTTCCATTGGCTTTACAAGAAAGGACCGACGAAAAAATAGATGGGTCAGAGGCCAATTTCAGGTTGGCGAATTTAGGAAAAAGTTGAGGAAAACAAGGCTTAGGTGGCTGGGACAGGTGATTAGAAATAAAGAGGATTGCGTAGGGAGAAGCATGAGACAGTTGAAAATTGGAAAGCCGAAGAAGGTGAGGCCGAAGAGAAGATGGAAAGACTGTATAGAACATGAATTGGAAAGGGAGGAACTGCAGGAGTGCAAAGGCATGGAGAGAAGGAAATGGAGCCAGGGAATCTGCACCGGAGACCACACAGGAATATGGAAATAAAGCCAGAAGAAGAAGAAGAAGAAGATAAAGAAGACAAAAAAGAAGAAGCAGAAGTGGTTTTTTTTGAATCAAAAGTTTATTTTAGAGGAAAAAAGCCACGGTTCATAAGCGATACTGCGGGGGATACACTTGATTTGGTCACATCTCTATTAACTAGAGGGCGGAAGCTTTGTTTCGTAGTTTACTTCTCTTAGACGATAACAGTGCACAGCAAGCTAATCCGTCATTTCATTTTGAAGTTAGGGTCCTTGCTAAAAGTGTTCTGCATAAAGCCAGTTCTGTGTTTCTTGCAATACACTGCCTGCCCCCGTAACCAAGTCTTTGCCCTCTCGCTCTAAAGGTCTTTGTCCACAGATATTAACCGGACTCCCTTCATTCATACACATTACGTCGGTACTTTGTTGCAGCAGAAGCTTTTTCTGGGTCTTCAGTTAAATTTTAAATCACGATCAAACTCTAATTCCCGAGTGGAACGGCCCTCAATCATCTTTTACTTTCTGGTTCATGTTTTAACAAGAGCCTCTACGACAGTTTAAACTATGCTAAAGCTGAACAGGTTGGATCAGTAGCAAATTTACAAAAAATTAAAGGTTTCTCAAAATCTCTCTACCACATTCATTTGCTTTACTAGTTACGTTCGTAATATCAAATCCTGATCTACAATACACGCAATACTCATCACTGATTCCAGTAGCTCTCTACCTAATTGTAGGGAGTCGATTACTTCTTTACACTCAATTACGTGGTAAAAATATTGTCATATTTGAGGCTAGTCGTTTGAAGATTGTTGCATTAAAGTGATAGCATTTTTCAATTCTTTGCCTTCGCATGCATTTGGGGGAGGCAATTATTAGGAGATAAATAAGCCCTATTCAGGAAAATTTGTTGTTTAGGAGCAGTAATAAACTGAACTCGAGAAGCAAATTTCTTTGGATATTTACAATCATTCCTGCAATTAGGTAGGAGAGACTACTGTTCAAGATCACAAAGCATGAAGAATGTGTGCAGTTAACCAGTCGAAAATTATATAAATAAATCACTCGATTACGCTTCAATCACGCTAATTCAGTTGACTTATGAAACATTATATCTTAAAGCAAACATAGTTTGTGAGGTTGTATTACGCTGTTCGCAAAATAATTCCTTTGGATGGCAACATACGTACAAGAAAACAGTGAGTACGGTTTTAAAAGTACAGTGTAAATTATTTTCCTTCTTTTAGATCGGAACTGCTACGTAAATGCTGTTTATACTACTGGATATTTACTCACTGATATAAAACAAAGGGAAAAGAAAAACGAATTTGAAACTTTCTTTTTGACTGTCAGCCGACTAATACGATCTCTTTGTATAAATTTGACTAAAAATTATTTGTAATCAAACTGGCTAACTTCACTGCTTCAGCAGTCCGTGTTCTTTGATCTTCCATCGAATACTAAATTATCTTTCAAGTGCTCTCATGAACTTCGTAAAATAACGTTTTGCTTAGCTTACAACATAGTCTTTCTATTCTTTTGAAGATGTTTTACCAACGAGGCATTTCCCTGCCGCTCATTATGTTGCAACAGAGCTCAACAAATTACAAAAAAGGCCAATGGAAAACTTGTTAAAGTCTGTTTCCAGGCCTCTCCACGTGGTGGTGCCAATGGCTTTAGGGCTTGTACTCTGGAGAGCCAAATAATCGTGCCCCCCCCCCCCCCCCCCTCTCGTGTTGGGAAAATTTAAACCCCACCGCACGCAATAGGACCCCACTGCCCTTGGTGAATATCAAAGAATTGTACTCTGGAGAGCCAAATAATCGTACCCTCCCCCCCCCCGCTTATTAATTTTTGGAAAGTTATAAACCGCACGCTCCTTATTAGGACTCTCCTGCGTTTTATAAATTTCAAGGAATTTTTGAAAGAACCAATCAGTCTTGGAAGCAAGAAAATCGTTGTTATGCAGACAAAAAGAATTCGTTTTTTCACTAAGCTCGTCCAATTAATCTTGTAGCAGACAATTCTTGATTGCTCAAAGAAAACAAGCCACCAAGGCGTTCTATCTATCTATTTGGAGCTCCAACTTGGCGCAAACATTGTTGTCCAGGGCTCCAGTTTGTCACCAAAGTTGTACCTTATAGTGTGTCCGCTGTTACAATTTGTTTCTGCAATCTATTGTTACAAAACAACAGTGTTTATCTTAGGACAACACTACGCTTAACAAACGCGTCCTGTTTGCAGCGCACTGCTGACCATGGCTGATGTCCACCTTTTAGGATGAAGCTCAAATAAACCGCATTTATAAAACCCAATTGTTACTCTCATAAAAAGGGGGCCTTTTCGGATTCAGAAATTTGTAAGGAACAGTTGGCTCTCTCTCGCTACTAGGTATAGCCCTCTTTAGCCTTATGTAGTATGTCACGTAATAATAACTTTGCGTCGATACATGATGGCTTTCATCTTATGAAGTTATTTGAACACCATTTTTGCTCATACCTCTATAAAGGGACCATTATGGAAACAAGGTCTTCTGAACCTTTTTAATGCTATACCTGTCTACTTTATCAGTAGGGTTTTTTTTAGCACAATTTCTTTGTTTTTCATTACTGATATTTCATATTTTATTCTTTAAAGTGACTTAAACATTTTTTGTTTAATTTTGTAAAGTAATTAATATCTTAAAAATTGTAATTTTGACTTTTTTGTAACTAGTTTTTTCTATATGGCGAAATAAATAAATACATACATACATACATACATACATACATACATACATACATACATACATACATACATACATACATACATTTTTGAACGTTGTTTATCCTCTTTACTCCGCAGTAAATAATGGTCATACCCTTCTGTAATTTAAATGGTCATAAATTACTTGCAATTTAGAGAAATTTAGTTGCTCACAAACTAACAGCAATCTATTAATCAAGGATCCTTGATGAGTAATGGCCCCGATTTTAAAGCTACCCTAAATAAACATTGAGACCACCAAGCACCCTAACCAATACATAAAAGGCAGCTGCAGT
The DNA here is from genome assembly GCA_010016025.2 of Alatinidae sp. Z8VKAUB7J3. Taxonomy (NCBI): domain Eukaryota; kingdom Metazoa; phylum Cnidaria; class Cubozoa; order Carybdeida; family Alatinidae; species Alatinidae sp. Z8VKAUB7J3. The sequence goes on from JAAAKM020073195.1 coordinate 95,277,674, forward strand.
GTCCATGGCGACGCCCCTCAATTCGGACTACCTGGCAGAGACGTTAGCCATGAGGCATGTTCAACCTCCTAGTAGGATCGCTTCTCACGGATGTTTTAAAGAGTCTGTAATCAAACAAAAAAGATACTACATGCCATCGTTGCCAAAAGGCAGACTAAAGTGACAGCACCATTAAAGGCTTAACCTTATCATGTTGGTGATATCTGCTCAACTACAGTTTGCCTTAGCAAGTACTGACATCGTCTCAGCATCGTCTCAGATAGTAACAATTTATGGCCTTGTTTTATACGAGCGCAGTAAGGCACACGCGGAAAGATCGCAGTAACGCAAGATAAGCAGGCATACTTTAAGGAACTCAAGATTTTTTAACAGTTATAGATAACGTTAAGAACTCGCCAGTTTACAGTCTATGAAAATCTAAGTTAATAAAATGCTTGCGTGAACAGTTTCATATTCGTTGCTAACATACACAGACGCTCATTGGTTGATAGAACACAATACCCTCTAATAGCATATATTAAAACGTGTATTAAATAGCGTCTACACTAACTATCGATTGAACATAACAGGTCTCTGCTAAAGAGTCATTTTTCCTGTCACATTGCACTATGCATAATTCACGTCACAACTACTTTTTTTCTGAATCGTTCCCTCTAGACTGAATGATGTAATCAAAGAATTTTTTATACCTTCCCTGCATTTTTATGTATTTTTACTCTCTTTGGTCATTCCTTTTTATAATGTATTTTTTAGGCACTTATATCTTTCCTGTAATTAAGTGTTGATAGGAACAATAGAGAAATAAAAAGTATGTCACCACTGGGATTGAACCCGTGATTGGTCATTCTTGTAATTTAATGGACATTTTCCGAGGGATAAACCCTTGTCTACAAAATCTCGTATACTTTTGAAAGTATTGTATCGTATGTAAATGAAATCATCTTTTCTAGTTTTATTGTTGTTTTTTTCATCACAGGAGTGTTTTCCTACTCTTACATGCGCCACAGAGGTTACTCTTTACTGGATTTCATACCAAAGATAAAGAAGCAGAAGGACAACTCATGTCGTAATGCATTTGTGCTTTCACTATATTCATGAAAGTGGGCCCGGTAGAGGTACTCATTATAATACAACGGCAAAAAGAGGTTACATTGCATTTAGCTTGCTGAGTTCACGTTCAAAACTGCAGTTCACTTTTCAGCGCCAGAGTGAGCTATAGGCATTACCTCGACATAAGGAGGGACCATTTGGCATTCTTCATCAATCTGTATTTGCCTGCAGAAAAGGGTGTAGTCAGCATGTTCGGCGATGATGATAACACCAAAGAGACCTTCATTACCCTAAGTTATAACTCAACAGAAAATGCTTTTAAGGAAAAGACCTTGCCTCTATTTTTGGGAGCCATGACTTTTTCGCGCCACTCTCTCCTCTCCACAATGCGACCATAACCATCAGATGCCTTTTCCATCGATATATCTGAACTAGACCAAAACTAAGACTACGTTTAGGGGCAGACCAAGAGTGGAGCAAGATCTGATGAATCACCACTGCTTATCAGTGGCCCGCATTGAGAGATTTCAAGATCTGATGTATGCTCTACCAACACTGGTGTCTGAGTTTAACAAAGTCAAGCTAATCACTCTAACACAGCAGCACTGTAATCTCTGCAGTTTAGAAAAGATTTTAATAAGATTTTGTTATTGTTCTTCTTCTCCTCCTTCTCCTCCTTCTCCTCCTTCTCCTCCTTCTCCTCCTTCTCCTCCTCCTCCTCCTCCTTCTCCTCCTCCTCCTCCTCCTCCTCCTTCTTCTTCTTCTTCTTCTTCTTCTTCTTCTTCTTCTTCTTCTTCTTCTTCTTCTTCTTCTTCTTCTTCTTCTTCTGTGTTCTATGTTCTGCCGGGTGGCAAGTCGTATCTCATGGAGTTCCCAAGGTCTCTGGTTGAGCTTTCTTATTTATTCAATTCTTCATAAGAGCCTCTATTCTTTAGACTGTCAAGCAATGCCATCCTTTTGTGTCCCATGAGCCAGCGACCATCCATCCTGCCTTTAATCACATCCTTTAGTGGCCGTTAATGCCGCAGAATGTGCCTTCGCAGCATGACATCCAACAGTGATTTTTCCTCTCCCATAAGCTTTGGCACCTCTTCATTGCTCTCATGTTCCTTCCATTTTATATTTTCCATTTTTCACCAGAGCCACAAATCACAACTTAATTCTTAAAAAAGATTCTTAGGTAGTAGGGAAGGTAACCGAAGATGGTTTCAGTTGAGCATCTACTCTACGCGTCCATTAACTATTTAAGTATATACTAACTGGCACTGGCCAGATACTTTGGAGAAATGACAATTACTGAAGTACAATTCAAAAATTGTTTTCTTAATATTTTTTTCATATTGGCCTCGTTCAACCAATGAAAGCAGGTATTAAAGTTGTTTACTAATGCACATGCCTGGGTTGCCTTGTGTTGGTCTCTCTCCTTCATCCTAAAATCACATTTTAAAGTTTCTGTTGGTTTGAGGTTCCAACCAGAAATGGCTAGGAAATTACTACAATTTAAACGTACCGAAGGAGGGGGCACCTGTCTGTCATGGGAATAATTGTTTAAACCTTAAATTTAGCTGCCTTTACTCCATAAGTTGCATCTAAAAGATAAGCCAGTGGTGTACCCTGAGGGGATAAGATGATCTTGGAGGGCTTCAAACCTGACCATAGGTGTTATGACCAACTTGTGTTAAAATTGCCCAATGAGTTTGAGAGCGGACAAGCAACATACATACATACCAACATTGTTACATTACAAAAATGACAATATAGCTACATACAATTTGTAAATGTTAAGAAATAGTGGGCAAGATTTAACATTCTTTTACTGTTAATTTGGAAGAGCCACTTGGTGCTCCTATTTACCCTATAATTCCCATCTGACCTGTGCACTTTCGCATTCCAATTAAGTGAATCGTTGATTATCCAGACAATCAAAACCAAGCAGCCAAAAAATCTTCTGGAAAATTGAAAAAATCCAGAAAATGTAAAACAAATCAACTCATTGGTAATTCAGTGAGTTTTGCAATGTGGGCTAGTCAGTTCACAGATGTGCGTTCTGCATCGAGTGTTTGGTTTTCATGTAATTGCCAAACTAGAATGAAAGGATTTTAACTCAGAGCTCAAGTTAACAAGGCAACTGCTGTTTGGCTGTGGGTGCAGTGGATGTATGATTGGAAGCATTTTTTTAAATAGAGGGACATTGTCAATATTGCACCACCTCTTCATATAATTACTTGCTTCCATGCAAGTAAACATATAAAGTTTTTATGACCTCCGGATAATCGCATTCTAGATAGTTGATATTTGGATAATCGAAGATTCACTGTATTTTACGATATATCCAGCTTTTAATAGATATATACAAGCCTAGCCTGGCCCATACAAATTTGTTTTAAAGGGTGTGAAACAGATCTGAATCATGTCATGAATTTGAGACATTTGAAGACACCACATTATTCCAGCTATTATGTCTCCATTAATATAAGGAAAGTTAAACACACTTGTAGCCTATAAATTTCAAAGGTATGTTTCTGTATGAGTGAAGTATCATTCCCTGGAACACAGCATCATAGCAGTGGCAGTGGGAGACCTTGAATCTGAAGTTTATGACCGGAAACCAAACATTTGATTCTTGGGCCACAACAACAGGCTTTCCCTAGAAAGTCACTTTATTTCAATGGTAGTTCCGCCTTCTTCCCTCCTAAACATTCATATGTTACTAGAGATGTATCAATCCTATTCTGAAAAAAAAGCTACGAAAATACGATCAATGCTCTAAAAAAACTTTTATTTAAAAAATCTGCCTACTAACTAGTAACAATACCAACCTGACAGCTTCCTGTACATTGTTACTGGTGTGACCCGATAGTGCGTCATGTAAATTTCGTATGAAATAATCTTTGTATTCTTCACTCAGAGCCATAAATGTTCCACCCATGACGATAAATTCGACCTGCGGAGAGAACGAGTTTACGAGTTTTAAATTAAACACTAATTGCTACTTCGCGTCTACTAGGTTTTACAATTCTTCTGTCGAAACTTTGATGCCAGAAATAATTTCTTACAAAAGGCACACGGTAAGTCTTCAGAAGGAACACTGATGGTTGAAGGGCTAAAGACGCTGATAGGCCATAGTTTTGCAGGGGTGTGAAGTGTTCATTTCTTGCATTGCATCATGACACCTTATCTTTTGACACCATATGCATGCGGATTCGGTCCTTAGACCTTTCTGCTGCGTAAATTAGTTACTTAACTGTAACGTGAACATCGCAAACTCGGTCAGTTTGCGCAAAAGTAGACTCACTAATAAATCAAAAAGCCGTTGTTGACAACGTTGACTTCAGAATTCGACATCCCGCAAGAATGGCATCGAACGTAAAGAACATCCTCTTATATAAACTGTCCCTTTAAATTGACGCCAAATTAATCATCTATAAGAGAACTCTGGTCAGATTCAAACGGCTAGGGTGTAAAGTATCTTCGAATAAGTAAAACAACCCTTCATCGATTATACACTGATCGACACGAATTTTCGTGTCAAGAAACAAAATATTTTTTTTGTTAATTTGATGGTGCTGATTCCGGAAATGAACTTACTTTCTTATTTTTACCTGCCATTTTTTCAGTACCAGGAGTGCCCATTTTTGGTAAAAAGATTAGTTTATTGTCTTTGTTGATCGCAAAATTTAGTTAATAAGGATCGTAGAAACCCGTCGACATTTACCTAGGCCCAACAACTTATTGCCAACAATATTTATCAGAAAAAATATAAAAAACATTTTTTGAGTTAAAAATTTCAAAATCATCATCTTCATCATCATCATCATCATCATCATCATCATCATCATCATCATCACCATCATCATCATCATCAACAACAAAAACAACAACACCAGGATGATCATCATGACAAGATCACCATCATCGTCATCATTACCATTATCTACAGCAGTGGTCCGCAACCGTTTTGCGCAAGATAATACTTGGAGACCCCTTTTGCAAATCTGTGCACCCCATGAAGTGTACATTTGTATGTTCCATCCATTTACAAGGTTTCAGTAACTAATTTACCTAATACGAATTGCCTTTTCGTATATATTTGTTGGCTGTATTTGGAAAATAACGGCCCGGAACAGATGCAAATATATTGCACTTGACGCAATTCTTGCTCTGTCGCGAGCCACTTAAAAGGTGCTTGCGGATCCCCAATGGGATACGTGGATTCCGGACTGCAGAGCACTGTTCTACAGTATACTTCTTTCCATTAATGCATATTTATTAGACGAAATATTATCTGGTATATATATGCATGCTACTGGTAGATAGATTAAGTTTTATATTTTTCATGGTTAACATACCTGCCTTTAATTGATGTGGTGTTGTACTGAGGTCAAGATTGCATAACACTCTCTTTCAAAGCATCTTAATATTTCCCAAGTATGAATTGCGTAAATAAATGTAAAAATTACATGAAAATTACACGAAATGTGAAAATCTAAAACAACTTATGCTGGTAGTTCGCTGTGTGTTTTAGTGATAATTGTCAGGCAAGAATTGTAAATAAAGGAGAAACTCTGTCCTGTATCACTGACAATCTTGTTTCCAAAGTTTTTAGGAGGTATACAAAGTGTAAAATAATAGAAAATTGTCACCAGAGACTAACCAAATTGCTGTTTTAAATTCCGTGTCGCTTATAATCATAAATTTATTGTAAAGTTATCTTATTTTTTGGCCCGCCTTTATTACCTATTAATGCATAAGACGTTCCATTCGTTTTTATATTTTTGTGGTTTTTACATTCTGTTGTTATATTTGAGAGGTCGCTTAGTGGTAAAAACTGGAAATCATGTCGAGTAATAATTTAGCCGTTTGTGCCAGACACTTGTTGATACGCTTGCCAACAGAAAGCACTTTGTGATGCTTTTTCTTGTTAGAGACGATGCCTTGCTACATTTTTCAAGCTTACATATGATAAGGATAAATACAACACCTTCATATTTTATTTTAAGATTAGTCCAAACCAAGTCATGTTTCCTTACTAAAGCTGACGGAAAATGTACACTACGAAATTTTTGACTAAAGTAAGTATATTAAGAGGAAATGTTGAGACCAATGGCTCTCAAGCAGGAGGATAGGATAACTTGCCGGATTTTGGTGGATAAGTAATCACGTAATCACAGTAATCATGTCAACCGCAGCATTACTGAAATGTCAAAAATGACCAGCACATAAAAGCTGAAATTCCACGCGTGTTTCACTTTCTATAGATCTAATTTTTTCCAACCTCTTAACCAATTTAGGATCACGTATTTTAAACTGTTTGGTCAGCTTGCGAGACCGGCTTGAGCACCTTACACCATCAAAGCCCAGATCAATCATCGTTTTAACATTTGTTACGAACGTCCAACATGTGTTACATACTCCGGGTCAAGAACCGAATAAGTTATAAGCTTAAAAGCAGCGTTGCATTAAATGTTGTATGTGGTGAACTGATATTTTGAAATCCTTTCAAAGTGGGTACAGGCCCTTTAAATTCATATAGTGTGTGAAGACCTTTGGTCTATTTTAATCTGATATGGATGGGAAATCATGCCATGCCATGATAACTGTCACAGTAGCCAAGAGAGACAAAGGAGTTTGGGAATCATAGGTCTGGATGGTTGAATATGTGATAAGTGTACGAAGCACCGGTGTTTGAGGCTAATAATTTGTATGTTTGGAGGAAAGATGTATTCTCTTCGTGGAGGCAGATCACTGTTGCATCTAAGTATTTGTTTTTAAGGACCGGTTGAAGATATTTTCGTATCTGTACGAACAAACATGTTGAATTGCAAATTGATCCACTTCGTATAACTTAGGAAGGGCCTTGAGACCCGGAAGAAACTCATCTTTCTTTTTTATGCCAAAACCCCGAAGAACAATACGCCTAGCTACGGAGAAACGATTTGGTCTCAATTTTAGGAACCTTATATTTTGATCTTAATGTGACAATCCCCAAATAGATTTGAAAAGTGAAACGGCTAGCCCAGCCTATTAATTTGATTTTAATTTACTCTAGCTAATTAAAAAGTCAAGAGTAGAAAGTCAACGGGTGTCGTAAGTGCTTGAGTAATTAAATCATTAATAGTTGTTGTCCATAGCATGCTTGTTTTACCTTTTAACGTCATTGCAATTTATACGAAGCTCGATGCTCTTAACATCATTTACATGTTTACACAACGGCCCATATTGGTAAATCTTTGCATATCGGAGATTTTCCAATTAAGGACAAGATTTGACCAGCTGTATTCAGCACCCATATGTCTCAGTCAGTTTTTTTGTCCGAGCGTCAAGTATCTGCACGAAATGATCTCCAAGGGGAGTTGTTAACCATTTTGGACCGGAAAAGACGTAGTCATTTGAGAAACTCCATTATTGTGAAAATCCTAGGAAAAAATTGTATCATTACGTCATATATAGATGAAATTCAGAAACACCCAACCTGCATTTTTTGTAATGGATCGTCATCATATGCAATACACCTCTACCGTGACTGTAGTTACACAACTGTTGTCCTCTATGCAGTATTATACCAAATGTGATATTGTGTGAAGCGGAAGGGAGGCGCTCACTCAATTAGTCCTGGGGCAATGCTATATGGCATGGCAAAGAGAAAGGATAAATATCGTCCAATAATTGATATAAATCTAACATTGCTACGCCTCTATAATTCTGATACCAGTTTTTAAAAAGAGACGGAAGAGGAGGGAAGACGGAAACTTGAAATATCACGGGTATATGGTACCAATAAATGCCATTTTGTAAAGCCCCTTTGACAGTGCCTTGCACAGTTGACGCTATGAAATTCCGAGTTAACCAGTCTTGAATTTCGACATTAGACAACTCGAATAAAACATAATTTTCCCCTATTTGCTTTATCTCCAAAGTCTCCCTCGTACCCACAGCTTTCCCCCTCCAACCTGAAGGGTTAACACTGATAAAGGGGCAGAAATAAACGAGATGTACCAGATGCAAAAAGCACGGTCAAAGCTCCTACCTACGATAACATTTAGAACCAAGCTCTTCAGACCCCGTGAGTTTCCTTTGTGGAAGTTTTATCGATTCTTTTAGCCTTCCTCATGCCCCCTTCAAAATTATGCTTGGCTGGTCTCACTCCTGTCCATACAAAGCTTGATCTTTTAATCAGACAAAAATATAATTGCATTTTCGACTTTTAATCCCTTCTTAGAAGTAGATTAATAACTTTCTTTACAGGACCATTCATAAAACCAGATATGCTGCAGAACACGTTGAGGTCCTCCGTTGTTAAGCACAGACAAAGAAATAGGCGTGACGACAATCTCCAGGGATACGCTGAGGCAAGAGTAAGCTATTTGAAGGCCTTAGAACCTGAAGACTGTAGTAGTTGGATGCAAAGTCGAGGAGTCTAAGCAAATCCTCAGTAATGTAATCTAACGCGATTAAACTTACTAACCCGGCAGAAAATAGGATTAAATGAACGGTGTTAAGGCAGAGTACATAAACGTGATCAATTAAGTTTTGCATGTCAAATCACATGAAACAAGATGCACTATAAAATTTTGTGTAATACGTCCCTCAGTTAATGGGGGCATTTAGGGGCTGAACCTCCTCGGATGAAATTTTGCAGTCTCTCAGTGCAGCCCCATGATAAGCAGTGGGGCAACTCCCCAAGGTCCGTTCTTTCCAATAGGGGAAAAGAGTTTCCCTGGGGGGGGGTCGTCATTGAGATTGATGTGGGGACTAATTTATTAACAATTCACAATGATAAAATATTGTAAAATTCTTTTCTTGATTTCACTTTTTTTTCAGTCAATGCCTCAATCAATGATGTCTGTTACTGGTAACAAATCTCTCAATATCGCTGTTCTCTTACATTTTCATACACGAACCACAATTATGACAATTAGTGCCTAATTGTAACGAATTTCTCGAGATGCACTGATTCGAGGGGGCAGGGGCGGGAGTATTTTGTGGAGTGTACTTATTGCAAATTTCTGGAAAAGTTACAAAGCTAAATATTCTCATCTGTCTCAATTGATACAGAATGCTATCAAAGAGAGTGTATTGTTTTCAAGAATATTATACGGTTTGTTCTCTACCACTGGTACAAGGGGTAACTTCATAGGTTTTGGCTCCAAAGGGGCGCACATTTTAGGGTATTTGTTGCTGTTCACTTGAAATGGCGTTTACTTTTCTTCACCTTGGAAAATGGGTTGAGCACGAATTCCGAATATAAGCGAGTCGTGCTTTCTGTAGACGATAAACTTCTTTTCAAATGAATTTTGATAAATATATAGGACATTTTTATTATCCGGTCATTTTCGATTATCCTGCCCGATTTTCAAGACTTCCTGTCCAAATTTACCGGATAATCGAGGAAGTACTGCATAACTAAAAATCCTTACTTCCTTCTGCTGCGTGAAGCATCAACCATCGAAATGTCACATTGCAATCCCGTAGACAGTTCATCAACTTTGGTATCGAATCAAGAACAAACTCCTCAACTAGCACACCTTCCTTCAAGTAGTTTAAAACCTACAAGAATAAAAATACAATAATTAACAATAAACATGCAAAAAACGGGTTGTTTTGAAACCATATGCCTACATTTTGAAAACCTTCTATATAAATTGAAAGATCTAGTACTACCTTACCTCACCAATTCTATGCATCAAAACAACAGGAACTATCGTGATGAATAGCAATGCCAGGCAAAGAATGCGGATATGAAACATGTCGAAGATTTAAATTGAACATATAAAACGATATATTTATTAACCAAGCTTTCGATGTATTATCACATCATCCTCAGGGTATAAGAAACTTGAACAGTAGGTACGATTTATAAGGACCCAAGTTCTTGACCAGGATATCACCGACTTTCTTGCTGTTAGATGCCAATTCGCTCCATATTTTCAGTGCATATTTCGCATATTGGGCTATCTGTTGTGTAGTTTGGCCTGCAAATAGATACCAGTGATTGTTGTTATCTTATCAATAGATGTAAGCTTTTGTCACCAATAGGGGACCCTTTACATTCAGCCTCACTCTTACAACTAATTACGTAATTCAAGTAACTAGCTTCCCTTTCATGTAATATACAGGAATTAAGTAATGAGACTAATAGATGTTCTTTTATAAATCTTGACTTTGTAGTTATTTTGGAATCCTCCTCAATCGCTGCTTGCCATCTAAATATAACATGGTGTCAGACGTTTAGAGCTTTCTAACTTACGAACCACAAAAATAAGGGCCTAATTTAAGGTCTTTTTTCCCACACAGTGTGGTGTTGGAAATCAAAAGTGTGGTATTGGAACATAATACTGTGCTGTTGAAAAGTACATGTTTCGTTTTTATATCGTACAGCCAGTGACCGATACTGTCAATCACCACCTACAACAATCAGTGGACACTCCGTCCAAGCTCTCAGTGTCTATTGCTTGTTTTCGGTTGTTACTAGCAGGATAATTTGACCAGCAATAAAAAGTGTTGTAAGCATGTTGTAAAAAATGGCTGCAGAAACTCCTAATCACGTTTTACACACTTTGTGCATCAGTGATAACGCACAATTTGAGACTATCAAAATTGCTCTTTCTCGCTTGCTGGCTGACAAGCCTCATTCGGCCGATGGTGAGGCTCATTAGTACTTATAACAAGCTAAAAACTACTGACAGATCATCATTTTACGCAATCACTTTGAAAGACTACCTCTATATTGCTCAAAAGATGGGTGATACTGCCGACTTTGACCCTCGCGGGGCTACTTATAAATAGCTAACTGACAAAAACAGACGTGTTCGCCAACCTGTGAAATATAAAGAGCAAGAATGTTTTCGAGGGTCTTCAAAGATGCAAAGGATATCAAACAAACAGAAAAGGGTATTATAAACAGAGAAACTACATTTTCGTTTCAGTGACTGAATGATGTTAATTTCTTTTTGTGACTTATGACAAAGAATGTCAGTTAAATTTTGTTTAAATTTTTGTTTTAATGTTGTTTAATAAATATACCATAAGGCGTTTTTATTAATAAAAAAATGTGGTGTTGGAATTTTTTCTTAAATTAGGCCCTGACAAAAATTATGAATTTTGTATTGAGAGAAGAGCATTTTGCTATATTTAGGTGACCTCCGATGTTAACATACTTTTATTTCTCTAGTCGCCACATTAGCTCCCAATCATCCACCGGTGGACATCAAGATCTAGCACAACGCAATTGGAGAGAAGCCTCTCTGCGCCATGTGACTTGACCGAAGAAGAACTGCCATCTGGCCCGTCATCAATCCAAAGCCCATTAAAGTTAGAAATTATCATTGAAAAGAGAGAACTTGAAACGCTAGTTTTAAAACTAACATTTCAAATCTTCTTTTCTCGATGATAGTTTGTAGTACGAAATTTATTGGTGTCTTGTGTCACATTTGCTTCGTTTCTCTTAAGCATAAAACGCATGATGAATGGAAATATGGTGTAATAAATATGAAGCAGGTTTTCATATCTTAATTGCAGAGTTGTTCTGGAGTCTTTAACCTGACAAATTCAACCTTTTGAGTTATTTTCTATTTACAAGTGGCGCCTTTTCACGTAATCGCTAGAAGCGAACAACGGACAAACGCCTCTGCAAGAAATGTTGTTATTGCCGTGCAAAATAAAGTAATTATGCGTAACGTGGGCTTCAGTTTCTTCGTGGCTTGCCTGGGGAGTGCCACCTCTAGCTTATTTATAGATTTCTATATTACAGAGTGGGAGGGGGAGAGACTAAAGGGAAAAAATGTCGCAGTACTTCCTCGATTATCCGGTCAAGTGAGACGGGATGATTTGGAAATCGGGCCGAATAATCGAAAATGGCTGGATAATGATAATGTCGCATATATTTATAAAAAATTCATTTAAAAGAAGTTTAAAGTTTTCCAGCTTTAAACTATATTACTTTGGAAGCAATGTTAGGCAGGTGAACCACAAAAAAACACGGAATCGCTCGTTGCGATCTATTACCAATTTTGCATGCATAAAAGACACCGGGTTTGAGACGACTTCATTTAGAGCTCATGCGGATTTTCCGAAAAAGAAAGTTATCATAGATTGTTTTCTCAAAGCTTCTCTTCTTTCTAATATTTTCATTGTCAGACTGAAAATTAAAAAGCGATACCGGCTATTTCGGGCCAGACCGGATAATTGAGGAACGGAAAATCAAGGGACGGATAATCGAGGAAGTATTGTATTGTGATTATGCCAGTTTTCCAAAACAAACGCGGGGAGAGAGAGCAAGTACCTCGACGTAGTCCTTTTCGGAGGTTCTAGGAAAAAGCCCCCCCGGAAAAAAGCCTCCCGGAACAAAGCCCCCCGAAAGAAAGCCCCCTTTGGAAAAAGCCCCCCGGAAAATTGCCCCCCCAGCAGCCATATCATTAAATTTACATCTTTATGTTTTAACTTCCAAATCCAAGTGTATTTCCGCAAGTCTGTTGAATGAAACTGAGTGAAATATAAATTTGCTATTAGTCATTAAGGTCAAAAGCTCCAAAGTTTTAAGTTAGTAAAGTTTGAGTTTGAATACAGAAAGACAATGTTTGAGTGTATCGTGTTTCAGCGTAAAAAATCTTGTGTCGTATTGTTTCGTTACCAAAATTACTTCATTTACCTGTGAACAACATTCCTGCGATGACAATGAGCAAGTCCGTTAACAAGTTGTTTAAAAAACAACCTGGCTAGAACCTCCCCAACGCCAGGTATTTTGGACGACCTTGAATTGATGTATTCCAGTAAATCGCCCTTAGAAGCAAATTCCATAACGAGATATACTCTGGAGTCTGTTCGGAATGTCTCATAAAGTTGGATCTGTGTATAATATAGAGGTAAAGGCAAATTAATACAAGTTAAGAGCTGATATTTCAATACCTAAGAATGGATCCAATTGAAGTTTAAGCAAATTTATCCTTTTCCTCCCCTCTACCTCCACCTATGGATCTATCTTTCAGTCAAACCTTTGTAAACTGACTTATTTTGAAGGGACGCTATCCTCGTCTCAGGAACGAAGCTGCTTTTTGTCTCTTATTATAAAAACGAACACGTTCTGCTAACACCTCAAGTGTGAGTTGCTGAGGTCACAATGCGAATTTAAATCACAAGAAAGGGGGAAAATATTATTACGAAAGACTGTAAATTTCATAATTCGTGGTTTGTGTTTTTCATGATAGCATAAGTTAGGCGGGGTATATCAACAGCTAAATTCCAATTTGATCTAGACTGAGTTAGATTTAAACTCACATTCCTCTGCATCAAACAATCAGGCCTAAAGATGAAAGGGGCCCCGGGCACCCAAGTATTTGCTTCCATTGCACTCTCGACGCTGATAAGGTTTACGTGCTGTACTAAGCACGGACCCCTACCCCCTAACCCCAGTTTGTAGCTAGCCTCTGGGACTGTTTTCATTTACGTAAGGTTTATCATCGCTATAACAACTAATTGTTTCATCTACCAAAAAATCAAATCGCTGTTGTCCTTAACACAACAAGGAAACATTGTCAAGGTTAAAACGCTGCGATTTAGTTGAATCATGGAAACTAACATTAATTAGCTGAATATCAAATTTGTTCTTAAAAGAGAAGAAAAGATATAAACTTATTTGCATAAAAGTTACCAGGATTGACGTTATTAAATACATGGCATCTTTCCCTTTAAGGGAGAAGTTCTATCAATTCATTCTCGTTAAACTCAATTATAATTGCAAGAGAAGACCTAAGTAGTCTATACTGGCATTTTGCCATTTAGGGGTGGAAGGTGTCATACGTTGAAGGAATGGTTTTAAATCATAATCATAAAGAGACACTAGAGAATATAAAAGATATCCTGATCCCGTGAAATATGGTTTCTCGGCTGGTGATATGTCAACTGACATAGTTCAACTGCAATGTCAACTCTATTTTGCTAGTCACCGAAATAACTCCCAATCGTCCACTGGTAGACATCGACGTCGAGCCTAAGGTAAATGAAGCTTTTCTGTATCATGTTGATTGAGCAAATAAGGATTTCTACACTCTACTGTCAATCTGGACAAACGACCACGATGGTAACGAAGTATAATCAATGATCATTTCGAATTTAACTCAAAATTGTTGCTTTGACTTATTTAGAGCTCACTCGGACACCATTGGCCAGCTCCCTTCATTTTCCACGATCATTCATGATCTTCTTCGGCTCATCTGTGGGCAAACCGGTTCCTGTTCTTAGCTAGTCCACATAGGTCTTCCCCTTTTTCTTGCTCCTTGCTTCGGTTCCAAAAGGAGCATTTGAGCCACCAATTCATCCTTTTTCCTCCACACGTGTCCAATGAATTTCAAGCTTCTAGCTTTAAGGACTGATTTTATGTTTGGCAGTCCTCCATAAAGCCCTTTATTTGTTTTCATATCTTTCCAAGTAAATCCAAGGACTGCTCTGAGCATTCGGGTGTAAGTACCATCTAACCTACTACTCATGGCACTAAGCGTCAAGCTCTTTGTCCCGTACAACAAAACACTCTCAACTGTACAGTAGATCTAAAGAACTAGATTTTCAGGTCTCTTTCCAGGTTAGATTTCCAAACCTTGTCTAACCTGTTCAGTATCTTAAAAACTAACCCAATTCTAACTTCTATATCTCTTTTGCTAGTTGCAATCCATAATTTTCGAAATCTTCAACTTGTTGCAGTAACTCCACTCCAAGAGTTCTTATCTCAGTTTCGGCTTAGTTGTCCAGCATATACTCCGTTTTCTTGTGGTTGATATGTAGCCCAATGGCCTCTGCTGCAATTTCCAACCTTAGTAGGAGTAACTGGGCTTGCTCTATTGAGTTCGAGATCAGCGCAAGATCATCTGGAAAGTCTACATAAGTGATAAAAACTGAAGTTTGTCTGGACCTTTGTCGCTTCTCTATCATGAAGCCCAGTAAAGGAACATGAACTAAACAGACAAATCTGCTAATTAACAGTTCATGGTCATACCCTTAAACAGATGTTTGATTCTTTTCAACCAAGATAAGGATTTTCACAGGTGCTCGTATGTCACGCATGTATAAAAACACTTTGTCTGACCTGCATGCATTTCTGAACTTATAAGACAAGAAACATGAGCTCCAATTTTTGATGGGAGGTTTTGATACAGTAATAGAAAATTTGCACCTGCTCTATATATCAGCTTTCTTGTAGAAGGGCAAAATTTCAAAGCCAACCCATACCAGCAAATTATTATAAATATTTTTCTAGAACTTTAAACTAGTGATAACACAATGAGCTATGACCTTAGCCAGTTAGAGGATGACAACATTTATGAGAGAAAGACGTAGTGCAAAGGCCCAGACACCAATACAACTTACCTTGTCCTAATACTGTTATCACAAAGGAAAATGTGAGAGAAAGGCAAATAATCCACTTCATCATGCTTTCTCTGTTACCTTTAACAAAGAGATAAAATAATTGTACATTTTGTAATGACAGAGGGATTAACATGCTACTGTTTGCTGCACACTATTGATTACTATTATTATCTTGGTTTTTGTATCACCTGATTCAGGGCAAAGGAGACTTTTCTAAACATTTATGCTACATTTACCAAAGGTATATACCATTTTGATTACCAATGCATATCTTATTTTCACCTCAGTATGATCCTTTTACTTCCTGAACCTGAATGATCTATGATTCTCTTATGATGATGATGACAGTGATAACGATGATGATAATAATGATAGTGATGGTGATGACTGTGATGGTAATGATGTTATGATGTAATAGATAAACAAGTTTCTATTTATATACGTGGCAATGGTGATGATGATGATAATGAAGATAATCATCATGATGATTGTACAGATGATAATATCAATAGCTATAACTTTTTTTACCTTCAAATGCATTATGAAGATGGTTGAAGATTATAATGGCAACGATGATGATGATGATGATGGTGATTATGATGATACTAATAATGATGAAACTGATGTTGGTGGTAGTGATAATAATAATGACAATGAAGATTATGGTGATAATGATGAAAGTAAAGATGGTAATAATAATAATTATGATGATGATGATGATAATGATGATAATGGAGATGGTAATAAAAGTAATGCTGCTGCTGCTGCTGCTGATAATAAAAATATCAATGCTGATGATAATGAGATAACAGATGAAAGGTTGGAAGAGTATGATGGTGATTATATATACTCAAGGCTAAAAGAGCTTCTCTTAAAACAAGAAGAAATGAAAACCGTTACAGGAAAGAGCATTAATCTTTAATTGCAATATTGAGAAAGTTCTACAAACAGAGTTTTAACAAAGTAAAAGTAGCTTTACATTAAGCCCTTGTCGAACGTAGCAGCATGCACGGGCGATGCAATTGCAGCAACATGGGAATTAACAAGCAGACGCGCACTTCGTGTGGCAGGTGAGTCTATGATGGTACTGCATTGGTGAATTATTATTTCCTATTACAAAGCATTGAGAGCACTCTCATGAATTTGTGAGCAAGTAGGCCTACGGTACCCATTCTTTATGGCTTCATTAGGTCCTATAGCCAGGTTTTACACTGTTCTTCTTTTAAACATTGTTGGCTGAAGTTAACTAAAACAGTATTAAAGAGAGCATATAATTGATGCAAAATATGTTTAGTAAACTCTCTTTGATGGCATTTGCATTGATGATGTATTTACAACCAAGGTCGTACGTTTTAAACACTTATAAAAACAATGTTTGTCTTTTGGATATGGGTAGCCATAACCAATCAATGTTACCAATATTTAGTGAGATGAAATATTTTATTGATAGAAAGGATCACTTTTCCAGACTGTTTTTTTCTATAATTCCCTCCTGCTCATGAATCTCAATATGTTTCTATGCCCCTATGCTATAAAATTACTTATAAACCACGCCTGAGTTTATTAATTTTCATGTTGCTGAAATCTGAGATGTTAAATAATGCAAATTAGCATATGTGCCAATCTGTAAATCCTGTACATCTAACCCTTAACTGGCATGTGTGCTTTGGAGATTTATTTTATATGTTTTATATTATATTTATTAACCTGGGATCTTCTTTGCTATAATCAATGTTTAACCACTTCAGGCAATTGTAAGTTTGAAACTAATGTCCATTTCTAAATATTTGATTTATTCAATATCTTTTCAGATTAATCTTGCTGTGAATCTAGTGCTTTGTTGAGGGTTTTTAGCATTATAACAGGTGTATTTTATGACCAAGAAGTTGGTCTTGCGTAATATTTGGATGTCAGTGCAAACTGAAGCTTATGTAGTATATATTATACATTACTGAATGGAAATTTTGCATGTATTTACTATATATAATTAACTGTTATATATATATATATATATTTATATCTACTCAAACAGCCAGCATTCTCATATGCATATAAATATTATATAGAATTCATTAAATACACAATTTTGTTGACATTTTGATGTTGTCTTTTTCAAAATTTTGTTTACAACTTTGTTGATCCCACTATAAAGGATCTGCACAAGGTAAGACGATGATGATGATGATGATGATGATGATGATGATGATGATGATGATGATGGTGATGATGATGATGATAGGATGCTCGCACGTGATTTTGTGTACAACTTTGTTGATCCCACTATGAAGGATCTGCACAAGGAAGGATGATGATGATGATGACGATGATGATAATGATGATGACGATAGGATGCTTGCACGTGACTTTGTTTACGATTTTGTTGATCCCACTATGAAGGATGTGCACATGATAGGATGATACTTCTAGGATCTGATATGCTTGTGGGTGACAGCGTATTGATCGATCAACTCTGGTGCAGTCAAATGAGCTTTCCTTTGTTGAGTGACTGTTGATTACTGCAACCTGAGCACGCTTTGGACAAGAATCTTGCGAAAGCACGGGCGACTTTTCACTTTCTGAATCGCAGACTCTAATAAAGACGCTTGTTTGGTTCTGCAACGTCCGCTAGGATTTGTAGTATAATATAATCACAATCGCATGGGGTATGATGGTACACCATGGCAAATTTTAGAAACGTCGTGAAGTTACAAAATTGTCATGAAGAAGAGCGGATGAAATTCACCATCCGCCACAGCTACGCCATTTTTCCTCACTCTGCTTATGTTCCGCAAGTATTTTTTGTTTAAGAGATAGGGATGAATATCCATATGGGCTCACACATAATATAATGGCAGAGATGCAGTGGCAAGGCAATCAAGCTTCTCTTTGAAAGATATATGTGTGTACATGTACATAAATATCAACAAAAATATTAAGGCAGATCAGTCTTAATATCGTTCTTATGACACACTTAAAAGTGTGCAATATTGCACTGTGATGGGGAGTAATTTACTCAGTATTATGTGAAGAGTATACAGAGAAGAACGCAAACATGACATTTACAATTCTAAAAATATGTAACAAAGTTGTTATATTTTCAATGTTATTCGGAGACAAATACAAACCTCCACCAATCATAAGGTATGTTTCCTTGACCTCTGCAATTTGCCGTGCCATATCTTTAGTTCTTCTTGACTTCTTGAGTTCCTGAAATGTAAGCATGCAAATATGTGTGATGTCTAGCGAAATAGCGTATGTTAACATTGGGGTTCATCTACCTTAGTTTGAAAAGGTTCAAATTCCTTTGATCACATATTTCTATTTTAAATTTTTTTCAAAACTGGTAATTTTAAATCCTCGCTTCTTGGCGATGAATCACAAATATAAATTAGTGTTCTGTTTCTATTTATATTATTGGTGGGAAGCGGCAATTCGAACTTTTAGAAATTTATACCCAAAAATTTCTTCCAGGTGGGGGTTGGCCTTTGGAGTTCTAGGTGGGGGTTGTCTTCATAGGTGGGGGTTGATTTTTCTAGGTGGGGGTCCAGACCCCCTTGCAAAATATGTCTTTGCACATGCCCCTGGTTATTATTCTCTCCACCTTCAATAATATCATCTGCAATCTACTTCATATCACCATTTGACCTAGAAAAGAGTACTTAAGGTACATTACCTCCTCCAAGTTGAGCACCTCCCCGAGATCCTGGTCTAGCTGTTCCAAGTGGCTGAAAGATGAACATAAACGGTCAAAAGTTATGATGACAATTATCGAGACATTCCACAAAGGTATCATTGTATACCTATATAATATGCCAAATTGAAGTTTAATAGCTAGCTCTAAAAACTAATAACTAAGGTTCAATTCCACAACAAAGAATCTTTTGTACCTTCTCTGCACCCTCAAAACTGGAGTCAACCAAGTCCATTAGATTGTTTCTACTTGCGTTTCAAAAGCCTTGTCATGTGTACTGGCAATAAAACTATGAAACTCTGAGTAAATCACAATACTGCTGCACATAGATAGGTTTACCATGGAGCTTCCTTAATTATACTAATATGCGCTAAAAAGCAATGAAAGTTGTAAACTTCTTTCCTCCAAAGGCAAAATTGATAACAGAATTTTACCATTATATAGAATTACATGTTTATGCCCACTGGTGGGATCTTTGGAGCTAATGTGGTGACCAAAGAAATGGCACAAATTATCACCAGGGTCAACCCTAGCTAAGATGGTAGAGTTGATGTGCAAAATATTTAGGTCCCAAGTTTTGAATCCCAGCTGTGACATGTTCTCTAATACTAGATACTTGTCTTTGCAGACATTTTGCTTATAAACAAAATCTGTGGAATAATGATTGAATAGAAACTCATCTGTCGTTACCTTTGCAGTTCCTGTCATAAAATAAAAGAGAAAAATAAAATAAGTACAATGGTACAAACAATGTATAATTTTACTAAGCCTTTAGAATGCGGAAAATTTTCCCCAAGCAATCCTTAAGGCAAGATGATGCGCCATTCTATCAAATGATATTCAAAAAACAATTATATAACTTTGTGTGCCATATTGTCAACTGCCTTGTATATCTCATGGGTGAAGCATAATTATGGCAAGTGCAGCACAGTGGAGGAAGAAAAGATGTCAAAACTATCACTTTTCATCTCTTTTAATGCCCTTCCCACCCCCCCCCCCCCCCCCCCCTTTATTTTACAGAATCTTTAGTTTGACTAACATGTGTTGGGTGTTTTAAATACAAATCATGAAGTATTTTCAGAGGGCACAATTCAACTTTCCCAAGAAGAGGGCACAATTTCCTTGCCTAGAGAGGGCACAATTATATACTCTCTTTACAGGTATAACTGATCTAGATGATATAATATATGTTGTTACCATACAAGAAGATCGGGATTAGGCCAATTACTGTTCCGTTTACAAAAGATGAAACATGTAGATCTAATAATACAAAAGATAACCTTAAAAATTAAATAATCAGCATTAGGAATATGAAGTTCGTTAAGCATTAACAGAAAGTATCTACTATCCTTTTCCATACCACCTATGACACTCATACTTAAATTGATAAACTGAACACTTTCATAATGTGATTCCAGATCTTTACATAATGATTTATATTTCATATTTTTGTGGTCCCAATTCTTTTTTATGTTAGTTTCAAACCCTACAGTGAGCACAAGAACATAAGGCTTGCCTTGAAATTTAATAATAAGTTTGGGTGAAGATCAGGACCAGTAATGATTGATGGAGGCTGGCACCCAAATATATCAGCATATATTTCCATACCATTGTTAGATGAAGTAATGAAGTCAAATATAATTTTAAGAACAGAACGGTGTCTCCAATTATATTGACCTTGATGTAGATTTAGATGGCAGCCTGATACAATATGTTGAAGACTTTGTGGATTCAAGCATTTGCGAAAAAAATTACTACTAGACTTCCAGAGATGAAGGTTTTTAAGAGTAGGAAGAGTTTTATTAAGATACCTGCAAGTGAAACTGTAGGTGTTTTAGGAAGGCGGTTGACTGCGTTTTGCCAGCTTGTTAAGTGCCCCTTAAAATATTGTTCTGTCAGGGCCTTGACAATAAAACCTTGGGATTTTAGATTGGACTCTAGATTCTTTGGCTGACTGGATGCCCTTAATCTCTGCTCTGCTGTTTTTGAATCTATCATATTGAATGAATTTATCTCTGGTTAAGTTATATATTTCATTGACGTTTGGTTCATCAGAGTTTATCAATTTATTTCTAGTTATAGACTGGCACTGTGTGAATTTGGTAGATATATCAAGAACTTTAGACCGAATTTAGATTTGCTTAACATAATTGTAATCAAGGAACCACATGGAGGTATTTCAAGCCACCTTCGGAAATGATTATGACAGATGGAATCAAGATTTTGTTTATTGAGTGTCTACGTTGTGTTTCGAACTGTTCAATATCAACACATTTCTTGTTCTACCATTCCTCTTTGCTATTTCGCATTCGTCTTCAATTTCTTTTTTTAGCTGTTCGTATTCAGCCGGATTATTGGTTTTAACTTTCTTACGTTCTACCATTTCCCCAGTATATCTTGTATCATCTATGTTTGTTGATTCTGAATTTTCTTCCTAGATGATATTTCTTGCTACTGCTTTCATCAGGCTTACTCTAAGAGCTTTTCATTATTACTCCACATCGCCGTTACTTTCATCTTGAAGGATCTCTTCACTTAATAATTAATTTTACTTGTTATGTACTGATATGTTGAATCTGGTCTTAATTTCCTCATCTTTGAGCATAGTCATATTGAGCTGTGCACTCCTCTTATTTCTCCTTTGATGCCACAATTTTACTAATATATTCATAAACACGGGATTGTGGTCTGAGCCAATGTCTTCACCTGGATATGTCTTAATGTGTTTTATGCCGTTGCTGTATCTCTGGTTGATCAAGATGTAGTCAATTTGGTTACGGCAAACATTACCAGGACTCGTCCATGCGCATGATCCTCTCTTTAGGTGTTAACAGAGGATGTTGGCTATTACAAGGTTTGATTTCCAGTAGAGATTGATTAATTTATCAAAACGTTCATTTCTTTAACCTGATCTTTATTTTCCTGCCACTGGATATTCCTGTTAATTGCCAGCTTTGGCATTCCAGCCTCCTATTGATGATATTTGTTTTTCCTGACTTGGTGTAATTCAATGCTTCCGGATGTTACCATAAAAGTCGTCGATCTCCTCTTCAACGTGGTCTGATATTGGTGCACATACTTGAATTATATTGATATTGAATGATGCTCCTCTCAACGTCATCATAATGATCCTGTCATTTACAGACCAAAAACCAATAACTGGTGTTACAATAGACTTCTTCATCATAATTCCCACACCATATTGATGTTCCTTACCTCCAAAATGTATCATCTCAATATCATCTTCGGATATTTGTCCATCTTGTTTTACCTATACCTAAGATGTCCAGGTTCAGTGATGCCATTTCCTCTTTCAGGTTATGATATTCACCTGATTTATATAAAGTTTTCATATTCCATGTTGCCAGTTGTAGCACCTTTCCTCTAGTTTTCAGTTGCTTAATATCACAGACTACTAAATTCCCCGGACGGACAAAGTTATAAGCCGGGAAAAGTTATGTGAAACCAACTTTTAAATTGTTATAATTTTTGAACGGAAAGTACCTGCATGATGTAATTGCATTCCAGCAGTTCCATTTTCGGATGTAAATTTTCAGACGAGTAAGTATACACCTCACCGAATGACTTCGCAAAAAGTACTTTTAGAGTCTCAGCTTCAACTGGAGGTCGCTTGTTCAGCCATGCCTACCCAATGATAGGAAAAGCAAAGTACTTAGACGGTCTACATCATAAACCACAAGTAAGTACAATTTTAACAGTTTACAATCGCTGTTAGAGTAAGAAATAAACCAGTACCAAACATAAAGATGGTGGTTTGGCAACGACAAAAATTGAGAACCATTATGCACATCATGTGTGAAAGCACGAGCTTCGGCCGATTGAACAATAACTTAACACATTCATTCTCCGTCCGTGGTATAATTTGTTACAGTTTATTTACCAGGGCACTGTTTCCCTATAACGTCTATTATTTAAATGAATGTTACTGGACACCAAGAATTTTATTGCTACAAGATCAATATAAACATATAAAGATACAGATAAGATAATTATGACTAATAAGATAAAAAAAGAATTAAATACACAAATACATTAACACAATAGTCAAATCTCGGATAAAAGATAAAATAAGGATTCAGGAAGAAACCTTTTTTTGGTATTCTTAGGTTAAGTCATCTTACCTGCGAAATTGGTCTCCAGTCCAGACCAGAAGAACTCATGTACACCATTCCATTTCTTGATACTGTAGCAGGCGATGCGTTATCGATGTTATGCGGCTCAAAGATGATCTTACAGCATGGAGACATTGGAATCCTATCGCCGTTGGCCAGCGTGAGTGTTTTGTTGTCATCTAACACTGAGTTGAGATTTTCAATCCATATTGCATCAACAGGTCCATCAAGAACAATCCAAATTCTTTCTCCTACAGCAAAAGAAATTCTTTTTGCATTAGGAAGATTTGTATGCAGTTTTGCGATGAGTACATCGTTCCCTGTTTTATAAAAGCTTCTAAGAGTTTTTAATGCTTGTCAAACATTGGGGGTCAACGAGGGATAGAATATGATGACTCGCCTGCACACCCCCATTGGAAAATATACGTGGTAACTACTGCTCGCATCGGGCTCACTAACTTATACGCTATGTGAACAATGCCTAAATCTGTACTAATCCACTTCAGTGTGTATTGATAGACATGGCTATAAATCCAAATATCGAGTGCATGGTAACTTAAATGACTTTAAACGATTTAAAGTTGAAGCAACAAAATATATGCTTGCCTATATATACATCTATATATACATCTATCATTGTGAAGGTCAGGTAAATCCTAAGCTCGGCATGTAAGTACAGGTACTTCTTTCATTGTGAAGGTCAGGTAAATCCTAAGCTCGGCATGTGAGCACAGGTACTTCTTTCAAAATGAAGTACAGGTAAATCCTAATCTCGCCATGGGAGTACAGGCACTTTTTCAAAGTGAAGGTCAGGTAAATCCTAATCCCGGTATGTGAGTAGAGGTACTTCTTTCATTGTGAAGGTCAGGTAAATCCTAATCTCGGTATGTGACTACAGGCACTTCTTTCAAAATGAAGGGCAGGAAAATCCTAATCTCGCCATGGGTGTACAGCCACTTTTTTCAAACTGAAGGTCAGGTAAATCCTAATCTCGGTATGTGAGTACAGGTACTTCTTTCATTGTGAAGGTCAAGTAAATCCTAAGCTCGGCATAAAAGTACAGGTACTGCTTTCGTTATGAAGGTCAGCTAAATCCTAAGCTCGACATATGAGTACAGGTACTTCTTTCAAAATGAAGGACAGGTAAATCCTAAGCTCGGCATATGAGCACAGGTACTTCTTTCAAAATGAAGGACAGGTAAATCCTAAGCTCCTCATGCGAGTACAGGTACTTCTTTCATTGTGAAGGTCAGATAAATCCTCAGCTCTGTGTTGTGATTCAGATACTTCTTTCATTGTGAAGGTCAGGTAAATCCTTAGCTCGGCATGTGAGTACAGGTACTTCTTTCAAAATGAAGGACAGGTAAATCCTAAACTCGGCATGTAAGTACAGGTACTTCTTTCATTGTGAAGGTCAGGTAAATCCTAAGCTCGGAATATGATTACAGGTACTTCTTTCAAAACGAAGAACAGGTAAATCCTAAGCTCGGCATGTGAGTACAGGGACTTCTTTCATTGTGAAGGTCAGGTAAATCCTAAGCTCGGCATGTGACTGCAGGTGCTTCTTTCATTGTGAAGGTCAGGTAAATCCTAATCTCGGCATGTGAGTACAGGTACTTCTTTCAAAGTGAAGGACAGGTAAATCCTTAGCTCGGCATGTGACTACAGGTACTTCTTTCATTGTGAAAGTCAGGTAAATCCTAAGCTCTGTGATGTGAGTACAGGTACTTCTTTCATTTTGAAGGTCAGGTAAATCCTATGCTCGACATTTGAGTACAGGTAATTCTTTCAAAATGATGGACAGGTAAATCCTAAGCTCGGCATGTGAGTACAGGTACTTCTTTCATTGTGAAGGTCACGTAAATCCTAAGCTCGGCATATGAGTACAGGTACTTCTTTCAATATCCTCATTGGTCACATGGCCTTTTTGCCTGTCTCTGTATGCCAAAACTGCACATCTTTATTTCAAGAACCTGAAGCCTCATTGCTTGGCACTGATTTAAAACCAACGTTTTTATAGCATATAAGATTTCCTCAACTCTTCCGTGAGGCATACATGACTAAGGTAAATAGGACAATGCTTAATATGAATCCTTGCAGCAGTCCAACAATGGCTGCAGTTGACTTGCTAATTTCTACAGCGCGCTTCACTAATGTCACTTTGACGGTACATGTGACTTACCTTGTATATGTACGTCTATATATTGTATACTTGTTGTAAAGGGACCACCTTCCTACGTATGCACCTGTGGAAGTCGCCTTTCGGCAATCGCTCATAAGCAATTTCAAGGTGGGTGGGTAAACGAATGTGTCCTCCTCAATTCTCTTTCTCTTGTTAATCATTGCAACACTTCGAATTTAGCTACTCCTGGATTATCTTGTAATGGACTTGCTATATGGTTGCTGCACATATAAGAAGCGGAGTACTGCCCCTAATTAGTCATCACTTCAGTTACTATGATAATAAATGCGACTAAATGCTCAAAACTGTTTGGTCTCCACTCAGGTGTGAGTTTTTAAGTCCATTGCTTGTAATGACGATTCTCCTGTCCAGCTTAACACAATCACAACAGTAGGCAGTCGGCTAGTTTTTGTACCGCTTGGCCGGATTGATATGAAATTTTGTGACTGTTCCTAACTTTTACTGAGGCTTCTTATGATGAATAAATTTTTTGGGAAATGTTTTGAACTTTTGCGATATTGGCGATTTGTTGACCTATAGTGGAGTTTTTGACCTTTCGGTTTTGTTACTTTTCTTTAATAACATGATATTATATCTTTAAGCTTAGATTTTCCTTCCTGAATCTGTACCGACGATTTCGTATTCTCAAATGTGACAAATGCAAAACTTTTTATAATTTCACAAAAAATGAAAAAATATGTCGTGCAGTAATGTGAAATTCGCTAGAGAATCTTATATAACAGTATATGCAAAATAATTATAAGAAAATCACTTATTTAGATGACGTTTGTACCAACAGTGAGTTAAGAGTTATATTTTTTATGTTTGGTGAATATTTTTTAGTCATAATGCTCAAAATAAATAAAAACCGGTGGATTGTAAGTAAGAAACCATTTTGATAGGTTTAAACCTCATACATTTTTGAAATAATTATCTCAAGATCTAAAATATCTAGCCTATATGCAACGTATACGTTCAGAAATACCCTTTCAAGATTGTTTCCAACCACCCTATTTATTAGTTTTCAGAATTGATTCCAGTTGTGACTTATAGCAGGAAGGTTTGCCTACAATTCATATCCCTTAATCTTACTTATTTGCATAAGTTAGCATTCCTGATCTCTATCCATAAATATTCATATCCCAGTTAAATCATGATTCAACATTTGTATGTGATAGACTGATTTCTATGTTAGTGTAAGATATACTAAACTAACATAAACTAACATTTCAAATCTTCTCTTCTCAATGACACTTTCTAACTTTGATGGGTTTTGGATTGATGACGGGCCAGAGGGCAGTTCTTCCTTGGTCAAGTCGCATGAGGCAGAGAGGCTGGTCTCCAATTGCGTTGAGCTGTATGCCGATGTCCACTGGTGGATGGCTGGGAACTAATGTGGCGACTAGAGAAATAAAAGTATTTTAACATCGGCGGTCACCTAGCTCAATTGGTAGAGCGCATGCCGCAAAAGCATAGGTCATGGGTTCGATCCCCAGTGGCGACATATTTTCCATTGCTCTAGTTTTCTTTTCAAAACTAAGATATTCTTTGTAAATACATATTGAATCAGTTAATTGAGAATGGTGATTGAACCAGAGGTATGCTCTTTACACATCTTTTCCACTGGAATATTAACTTGTGGCATTACATCCAGGGAAGGTACAACAATGCCAACTCCCTCCCTCTCGTTTATAAGGAACCAAAGAGTATATATTGACCACTCTCAAAACAACGAAGTCTAAGCTTTTAGTCATTCGTGAATCATTGTCTAGCTCATTCATGCTGCAATTCTTATAAATGTGCAATGGATGCAACAAATGTTTTTCAGAAGGGTGATTTGCCATTATTTCTCCACTGTTAGACACAAATTCAGCAACATATCTGTGGAAATGTTGGGGGAGTCAAGCCCCCCCCCCCCCCCAATCTTTACAGCTCTGGTTGTAGTGGATGCTGATTAGTCCAAAAACACAAGCCATTCAAGCAGTCTAATTCTTGATTGGCTCTTTCAAAAATACAGTTATGTATACTCATTTCACATGTTTCATTTCAATCATTCTGACGATTGTACTCTGAGGAATGTCAGACGAGAAAAGCTTTTGAACACATAAGCCGCGTTCTCACCAAAGCTTAAAACGGTTTCGACAACCGTTGTAAATTTTATAACGGTTCACACCGGCAAGAACCGTATCAAAAATGGTTCTACAACCGATGTAGTTTATATCGGTTATGGATGTGGTCTCGAAACCTTTTTTAGGGATTTATCAAGTGATTAACATTGTTGACAGTTTTGTCACACTAAGCACTGTAAAAGAAACCGACACTTCCTATACAGCACTTGTAGAAAGAAAGTTAGAATTTTCTCCTTATCCTATCCCTTCGCACCTGTCGAATCCTTGCGTTGTAATACATCTGAAAGTCCACACACTGTGTAATACCGATTATTCGAACTTCGAATAATTTTAATTATTTTTGCAATCCCTTTAACTTTGAAACTAACACGTCTCCCATGACTCAAGCTCTCATTAAGTCGGACATTCGATAAATCGATTCTTTGATAATTCGATTATTGGATCACTCGAACTTTTGATAACTCGATTATTTGACAACTCGATTTTGATAACTCGAACTTTTGATGACTCAAGCATACAATGACGCAAACATTAGATAACTCAAGCATTTGATAACTCGAACACTTGATAACTCATACATTTGATAACTCGATTATTCAATATCTGCAACATACAATGACTTGACTTGACGCAAACATTGGGTAACTCAAACATTTGATAGGTCGAAAATTTGATAATTTGAACGTTCGATAACTTCATTATTCAATGTCTCCAACATACGATTACTCAAACCTTTGATAACACAAAATTCAATAACTTGACATTTGAGAACTTGAAACTGTTTTTTAGCCCCTTGAAGGTTCAAATTATAGGGAGTAAACTGTATGTACTATATCCGCTTCCAATTAAAAATGTAGAGCTATAACGTTGCATACAACTTCTTAATAATATCGGATGTGAGTTAAGGGACAATAATTCAAGCTTAACCGTTATTGTAATCTCAAAATGACTTAGCTGCAGCTGTCATCTCTTCATCCAAACGAATAATGTAGTTTTACATTGCTTGAAAGAACATTTACAAAATACTACCGACTTTTAGGTAAGTTCTACATCGTCTTGATTTGGAAACAATCCCAGAGTTTTAATGGCAGCTGGATGGATAGATACTCTTTTAAGGTTCCATTCTTGGCAGATAGTCAAAACAAGTTGTTACTTGAAATATCATTGTCACAAAGGGTCTAGGAGAAACGCTGTTTTAGACTATTACTGCTATTGGAATGTTTTCGTATCAAGATCTTGTCATCTCTCCATTTCTATTGCGATTCCCTCTTCCAATACCAGCGACTGTAGCTAGTCTGTCTACATTGACTAGTGCCTGTAATAGGATTACACGATTTTTTCTGTGGACGGATACGAAGTTGTGTGTCATTAACGAGTCTGTACGTACTACACCAGTAAAAGATAATTAAGAACTTGAACGGAAATAAGATGTAGGAGTAAGGGATATGACGAAAAAGTGGGTGTCGTGACAGGTATTACAAATGTGCACCCTATGTCTGTGTGACAGTATTTGTCTGTAGCAATGCCATCCTTCAAGGATAAATGCTATGGATGTATGTTGCTTTTTCCCTCCTAGATTGCTTTACCAAATCCAACCAAACTTTGTAGAAATAATATTGGAACCCATGGGCAACTTTTGGGACAGTTGGTACCCCACCTTCTTCGAGGTGGACCCTGGGGCGTCAGAAACTTTGCATAAAATTGGTATAAAATAAAAATTAAAAGATTGACGATAGCAATTTAACAATCTGGCCTCTCGTCCTCCTAAAATTCATGGCAGTGAAAGAGTTTGGAAAGGTCTTTTGAGCAGATTTGAGATTGACGTGTGGTTGAACTTAACGGTTTAGCCTGTCACTCTTTCCTATTCTGTAACTGTAAGACTAACAGTTACTTAAATTTTTTATTCTCATTAAATTTTGTTTCTTGCACCAATAAAGAAGAAATATGAATTGTCAATTGTTGGAGGATAGAATCCATTCTGCTGTGCGAAGTTATTGTTTTATAAACATTGTCTCCTTCTTGGGGTACAATGATCCACTAGAGAGAATCCACTAGATCTGGTTGACATTCTCATTTCTTTATCATTTGAGCAAATTTTTTATTGGGTAAGGCTACCATGACACATTTTGATAGGTCAGAAAGCCTTACTGCGGCTGTGTCACTTGAGTAAAAATGCAATTTTATCTTGGTCGCCATAGATTTTAATTTATGTAAGGCATATCTACAAACGTTATAGTTAAATTTCAGCGGTATAAAATTATGTTCATTATTATATGATTACGGTTGCTGGAGCACTACCTTCAGTATAAAGAAAATAGAAATAACAAAGATTTTCATGTTTTTGGAACCAACTTTGCGTAAACATTGGTCGTTATCATCAAATGCAGTAATTACAGATTCTTTTTATGCGGAAGTTTGCCAATGAAGCATTTCCATGGTAGCCATGGGTAGCTTTGCAACCAAAAATTGCAGATTACAAAGAAAGAGAAGAAAGAATCTTTTTCCAGGGAGCAAAGAACATACTAGTGCAGTACAGATAGCCTATAGATATGCTAAAAGGACATAGAACTTGCACTCTTCCTTTCTTTTTTTGTCTTTGTGATTTGCAACTTTTGGATCTACCTTCAAAGAGACCCATGGAAACATTTTTCTTATCAAATTTTATCTAAAATTTCCATGAAAAATCGAAAAGTACTTAAGAAGCTGAATTATGTAGGTTTGATGATACAGTTAACGTACCTTTTATGTAATGGAATGTATTAAGCCGGATTTCCACTAGACGTATTTGTTAGCGCGAATCAATTTTTTTCGTTGGATCTTTTCGCAGGAACAGTCTTTTCAATTTCCACACAAATGCAGCAGAGGTTGCTCCCGCGAACGGCATGGGTGAACAGAGTATGCTGTGTGAGAGGAAATTCACATAGCTGAAAATGATCAAAGTCAGATCGCTCTGTTCTTTCGTGTGTATGGAATGTGCTTAGAAATTACGATGCAGGCAAGATTTTATAGGAGATTACGGTTTCTAATTTCTAGAATAGGAATCGATCCTACTTTTTTTCTGTTAGCGCGAAGAGAAAATTTTCGCTGCAGGGAATTCTTTGTTAGCGCGAAGAGAAATATTTCGCTGCGACGAAGAGCTGATTACATCATGCGCATGCCTATGAACGAAAAAAATCGATTCGCGCTAACAAATTCATCTAGTGGAAGTTTGGCTTTTACAACACCAGCGGAGACGCTTTTTATGAAAGTCTCTGTTCTAAAAATACTCATGTTTGAAAACAAACAGACGTAATGACAAATGACTAGTGGAAAATGTTCATGTTTGTAGAAAACAAGATTTATTGCTCATTGTTCTTTTTTGTCAAATATGGAGTTATTGCACCGACTCACTTATTTTGCTCTTTATTCTAGCTACTTGAAATTGTACACGACGATGTCCATATCAAAACTTGCCCATTTCCTAGAAACGGTAAGAGGTTATTTTGTGTTACATTTATAAGAGTTTTCTTTAAACGTTAGTTTTACTCTTTTACAGCCAGGTTCTAGACAAGGTTGAAAGTATCGCAATATCATCTGTATGTTGTACTTTTCGTTTGGAAATATTGATTAAATTTAGTGACTGTGTTTTACTTTAAAAGTTTTGAGAACATAGTAGTTTGCCGCTGTGGAACAGTACTTGTATTTTGCGACCACGTATTTTAATGTGGTACTGTGGCGAAAAATTATGCGATATTCACTACGGTGAAGATTTTACCAGCAGTTTTACTTGTTCTGTTTCAATGAATGTCATGGTTTCCTTTGGTTCTTCAGTAACGAGCAGTAGTCATCAATATGACAGAAATCGGGGAGTATGCATGTATGCATGTATGTATGTATGTATGTATGTATGTATGTATGTATGTATGTATGTATGTATGTATGTATGTATGTAAACCAAAGCTTTATGGGGTAATAGTCAGTGTCAAAGACATGTATGATATAGAAGGGAGAGATTCCACAGTTGGACTGGCAAAGTTTCTGAATCAGCCAAAAGATGAGGATTGTGTGTTGGTGAAGACACTGAAAAAGCTTGGAGCTATTATTACTGCTAAGACAGGATGCCCACAAACTCTAGTTTCTTATGGTTCAGGGAATCCAATCTATGGTACTGTTAACAATCCTAATTCATTAGAAAGGTATGTTTAACTACTGCACTGTACATTTAGTTTTTCGTAAGCAACTATTTTCAAAGCAGCTGAACTTAAATTTGGTAAAATGTTAAGTAATTTGATAAACAAACTTTTTGTTAGATAAGCTAGTTCATCATCATCATCATCATCATCATCAGAATCAGAATCATCATCATCATCATCATCATCATAATAATCATCATCATCAGAATCATCAACATCAGAATTATCATCATCATCAAAATCATTATTATCATTATCATCAGAATCATTATCATCATCATCATAATTAAAATCATCAGAATCATCATCATCATCATCAGAATCATCATCATCATAATTAAAATCCTCATCATTGTCATCATCATCATCATCATCATCATCATTAAAATCATCATCATCATCATCAGAATCATCATCATCATTGTCATCATCACATCATTATCATCAGCATCATCACATTATCATCATCATCATCATCATCATCATCATCATCATCGTCATTGTCATGCGGGTTTTAGTCCTTGTTTCCTCTTTTCTGAGGCTTGTTGCATGGTGGTGCATATCTGTTCTCTCCATGCATCTCTGTCTAAAGCCATCTCCATGGTAAGGCCACATGCTCGTATATCTTCTTGGATAGAAACACCCCATGTCTTTCTTGGTCATCCTCTGCTGGCTCTACCCTCAACTTCTATGGTTTGGCACCGCTTAATCCACAAGTTGCCACATTGCTAAGCCATCTCAGTCTATTGTAGCGGAGTATGGATTCAAGATCCGGAATCCCCAGTCTGTTGTGGAGGGTGGCTGTGTCAACTTCATCACCTGTCTTTACACCGGATATCCAATGTAACATAGCCCAATCATTACAAAGCAGACTTTGCAGTTCTCTCTTCCTTCCTTTTTTTCGGTCTGTCGTTCTAATTACCTCCTCGAGTCTTTTCGTGAAAGGCCACGTCTCTGATCCATACATCAAAACTTGCAGAATATATGTTTCATACACTCTTGCTCGATGTCTCAGGGGCACTTCATTTGCATTTTTTCGCCATTTCACCAAAATGGCTAGTTGGAAAGTATTTCATTTCGTGTCATCAATTGTCAAAATGTGGCTTGTTTTGGCATTTTATGTCACTTTTTTGCCCTTTTGTGTCATTGTGACCAAGCACATGAGAATATCTCCCTTTGACATAAAAAGTGTCCAGTAGGCAACTCTGTTCCATGCCTCCCGCCCAAGCAATTCTTTGTTTCTAGTGCCGTACGGTGTCACCTATATTTTAAAGCAGGCCCTACTTACTAGCCATGGAGACTTGGCGAAATCTACTGTAAAACAAAAATTTTGAAAAAAATTTAGTTACTTGTAACTTCCCAAGATAGAACACTTTTTTTCAAACTGGCTTAAGACATTATGGAGTTTGTAAACTACCAAGAGGATCCAAAAGATGATAACCAATTTTGAAAGAAGAATGGCGTCGTATTGTGACAAAAACAAATTAATCTTCGTCCCACAGAAACTATAGAGGGACGAAAACAAGATTAAATAAACCTCATTGATGACACGCACTTTGGAAACAAATTTACTGGTATAGATTTGCTATGTTAATTTTTGGGGTTTATAGGCCGAGAAAACGGAATTCTTTTTATCCAGTCTTAAATTCTTTTAAGTTTTTGCCAATAAGAAAATACAGATTTTCAGTTCTTTTCATGGCTTCTAAAATTGATGCAATGAAATTTTGTCAATATGTTTGTCTTCATTGCATTCTTCCTGGATATGTTTAACCATTACAGACAATTTGTGCCGACAGTGATGTCGTTTGGAGGTGGGCAAGAGGGATGGCAGTTGCCCCTTGATGATTTTAAGAGAAAGTTAATTGGACAATACCCTTTTTTGTTATTTAAAAAAAATTAAAAACAACCCAAACTGCATTTTTGGGTGCCATATGGCACTTTATGTTTGCCTTATTAATTCAGACTCATAAAGAGCAATTGAATGTAAAAGTTAGTTTATAAATGAGCCAAAATCAAATTCTCTACAATGTCCATGTGTCCGGCCCAGCCTTTACATTCCAAAAATATCACCCAAATTGTGCTCTTAGTGTACCATGTCACATTTTATGACTGCCTAATTGAATTTTAGGTCTAAAAAAATAAGATACAAGAACTAGCCTTGAAGAGTCCTTAAACAGCTCTATGATTTTCCAGTGCCCTAGGTGAAAGGGTTACCCCTTCACCGTTACTGAGAAAGGGTCATCATGTTTTAGTTTTGTGTTTTGTTTTAAGGATTGGTTTTTTATATTTTTATCACCTAAGGTCTCTTCTCATTCCCAATGCAGATCACTCGAGTACCTCTATTTTTAGTGCAAATTTCTGTTGCACTTAATGCTCATTATATCTTGCAAATTATTCCTTGAACTGCCCAAACACTGACCTTCTCCATTAGTCTGATAGCTCCTGCCCTGTTAATATACAGTGCCATGGGCCTATACGACTTACAATGCTTTACATTCTATATATCCTTAAACTTCTCCTTTGCCTACTCAAAGCACAAAATTGCCTCTATAAGGTTTCAAGAGATTACATTTGGCAGCCAAAATTTTGTGTTGTTTTGTATGTACATAGATATTGTAGTATATATTGCAGTATATATACACTACACTAATATGCGATGTAATAGTGATTAAATCATATTAGTGCAGTTATATTAGTTTTCACATTCTGCCAGCCTCTGCATTTGTCAATCCACATACTTGTGCTGTGTTTGGACACATTAGTAAATCTCTTGCTTGACTAAAATGCTATTTTAGGCAAAAACGTGGAAACCATTAGTGAATCAAATAATTAAGTTATTGGAATGTCATATGTCAAAATCAGCAGAAGAATCCATCATCCTGTAGAAATCTTAAAACTTTGTCTTGCTCAAGGCAACCTTTCGGAATACAATGCCTTCTGGCTAAAACCATAGTTCCTTCCCTAATAAATAATAATTAAAACAATTATCTGCAAGAATTTAAATATGAAAACAATTGCTTAAAGAATTATGGCCTAAA
Source organism: Alatinidae sp. Z8VKAUB7J3 (assembly GCA_010016025.2). Taxonomy (NCBI): domain Eukaryota; kingdom Metazoa; phylum Cnidaria; class Cubozoa; order Carybdeida; family Alatinidae; species Alatinidae sp. Z8VKAUB7J3. Next base: position 95,312,424 of record JAAAKM020073195.1, read on the forward strand.
ATTACAACTTTGCTGGTTAAAAATTACACTATTGTAAAATTCCTGTTTCCTATGAAAATGTATCAGATAAGCAATTGAATCTGGAGTAGCTTCATTGCTCCCATTGTTTTTAATTATTACATTGGAGTTGTTGTTGATAAAATATATTATTGCTAGCCTTTTGTAAGGAGATATACTGGATTTCCTCAAAAATAGGCCCACCTTCGAAATCAGCCAATCGAAAATATGCGGGATATCTTAGAGACACCACAAAAATAGACCGACCTCGAAAATAAGCCGAGGCATAGTGAAGCCATTGCAATGCATATTATTCAATTTTTATTTGCTTAGATTGCTTTTTGTGATAGATGTTTGTGAAAATTATTGTTTGTAAAAATGACTCCTGCAAGAAAGGCGTTCTCTATGAATTTTAAAGCAGAAGTATTGAAGTATATTACAGAGAAAGGCTGTTCAAACAGTGCAGCTGCAAGAAATGTCAGAATTGATGAAAAAGAACAGAAGGTGGAAAGGTCAGTCGGTTTCTCCTTCTTTAACATATCTAAAGCATCACAATCAAACAATATCAACAAGACAAATATTATAAGGTACCAATAACAATCTGTTGACGATTTGCTACAGAAAAATAGAGGAGCAATGGCGTTCTCTTTGTTGTTTTGATGGTCACTATCAGAACGATTTTTTAAGGTATACTGCGATCATGGCATTGAAACTGCGTGCTTTAAAGAGATCAGATTCTTCATTTTTACAAAAAAAAACCTTGGTCATAAAATTGGCACTTAGAGACCCTTAATAACAACGGTATACAAAAATGTTACTTACAGGTAATGTAGTACTGTGTACAAACGAACTGTGATGCTACCAGACGCTTCCGTACGGAAGAAAGCCTTGCTAAGGATAGTGCCCTATCAAACAACATAAATGACATTGAAATAGAAGTTTTAAGAAGACAATACAAAGGAGATATGCAGCATGTTGTGAAAATGTAGAAGCCATCTTTTAGTACCACCTTCTATAAAGCAAGGGTCACTTTCCTTTGACCCAGCCTATTATGTTCTTTGTGTTAGTAAAGACAACATAGAGAACACATAATAATTGACAGTTCTTGTAAGTGTATTCAAAGTAAGTTATCACATGTGCATTCATAATGTAAAGTGGATTTGCGTAAAAATGTGAGAGCCTAGGAGAGGAAGCTAGTTTTAATTTACCTCAATAAAAGTAGTCTCTCTTAGAAACCACAAAATATGCAGAGGCACCTCAATAACTAAATAGAAGCACTGCTTCCACTGATGAACGACCTTGGCGCCTGTATGTGCTACCAGTGCACTGCCAACTGTGCAATGAAACGACTTTAAACATTTTGAAAATCGGCCTTTTTCTATCCTTTAACTTGTTTACTCCATACCAGGCAAGTACATAAAGAAGACATGGAGCTACTTTCTTTTGAAAGACTACAGTGCCCTTGAATGACCATCAAAATTTAACCAACCTTTTTCTTGTTAGGTTACGTATATAGTACATTGATCTGACTTTATGTATAAACTGTAAATATATGTCCGTGCTCTGATTCACTTATGATCAAAGGATTTGTCAAACAGTAACAACGGAGCATAAATCATCTAAAAATTTTCTACTTTCTAAATGGGTAACCAGGTGGATTTGGGGGTCAATACCAGAACATAAGGCTCGTGCACTCTACGTATTGGGTAACTGAGGCTAAAAGTCGATGTCTATAGCCTTGATTGTTACTGGCAAAACACGACAGGTTCAAGTTTGAGAGGTGGCGGCACTATAGCAGAAGTTTAACGAGTAGGCGGTAAGGCCGTGGTTATGGGCATAAGTGAACGGTAGGTGCGTGTCATCAGCTTGGAGAGTTTGGGGCACAGTTAGCCCTAAGAGGGTCCAGGCCAGTAGTTATATAGAATTACAATGTGTCTGCTAAGAATATGTATATGTCTATCACTGATGAAGTCGCAAAGCATAAAAGCAATAAATAGTAATTAATTATTTCTATTGCGGTAATGCTTCAATCTTTGAAAATTATATATGTATTTAACTTTATATAATTCGTAAAGAGTAGAGAATTGATATAATTTTATGGAGCAGAGGGAATTTGAACCCACGACCTCATAATTTCTAAATAAACACCTTAATATATAAGTTACAAACATACATACATTAAAAACATATATGTACGTAACATGTAACAGCATCAGTTTGAGCATAAGTCCTACTGTTTCCATTTTGTTGCAGAAAGTGATTACCTATGGCACAAAAGAGCAACAAAGCACAACAAATAACAAAGGAAGGTAAGGATGATTTGTTACTGTCTTACTGATTATAAAATAATATTTAATGTATACAATGGGACCATAAAGAAGTCAAACAAAATCAGGTGACCTCATTAAGAAAGTCATTGGATAAGGATAAGATGCCAATATGCAGGACACATTGCCCGAATAAACTACGACAACTCGGCCTAAAGAATAGCAGAGTGCACCCCAAGGAGGGAAATGGAGCACGCTTGAAAAGAAGAAGAAAGTGGAGAGATGACAGATGGAAATGGACCAAAGAAACTGGACGGAGGAAGCAGAGGGCTGTTTAGTGTGGAAAAGATGTTGAGGATCAATAACAGCATTGGTATCGCTGGTGAGAAAAAAGCAGTAAGTCAAATGAACAAATTCAGAACCAAACCATTAAGATATATCAGGTTATCACAGCAAACTCTGGACACAGAATTTACGGGTATTGCTTGACATGATAGAAGGATGTCTGAAACCGAGCTCTATTAATTTAAGGTTAGTTTTATGCATTTATATAACTCCTAGCAAACTTTGTACAAACAGGGCAGGGTAGCAAGAGCAGCTTAATGACAGTATTTGAAACTTTTTAGCCAATATGTAACGCCTTGATTACTGTTAGTTTCAATTGCTAATGGCTTGGCATTGCCCCCTCCCCCTAGACGCAAGCGTATTAAAATCTGTTATGTCTATCTATAGTCGTTCTCCGTTATCTCGAGGACAAACTCAATTATCTCTACTCTGATATATTCCTGGTACTTGGATCTATATTTACTTGCTTGATAGTATACTATCTATATTTACTTGCTTGATAGTATACTATATATATTTACTTGGTGGAAACCAAATTCAACATAAGACTGAATAATCCTATAGAAAAGACTCCGCTAAACGTCATTCTATATCAGCCGCAAAACATTTTCATGAACACATCCATAGTTTTAACTTGCATGCTAGATTTACTATAATCGAACAACAGCTGTACATTCTAGCTGATAAAAAACCGGCTAAATCTCGCCTCCAAACCAAAGAGGATGTCTGGGCAAAGAAACTTACAACCCTTACACCACAGGGCCTTAACCAAGAACTCAAGTACCCTTAGGAAGACCGCACTACCATTACCTCGTAATTTATACCGCGTCGTTCCCCCCTCTTACGTTCAATCTCCTAGCAGCACACCTATCAAGGAAAAAAGGGGCCTAGACGCTACAAAATGTACGAAGTCATGTATGTAGAACATTCAGACTTTCGAACATTCGAATAATTGAACATTCAAATATTCGAACATTCGAATAATTGAACATTCGGACATTCGAATAATTAAACATTCGAACATTCGAACATTCGAATATTTGAACATTCGAAGATTAAAATAGAACAAAGAGTTGAAAATTAATAACAGATTGTATTGTAAAATCGTTAATAACATACCATGAACACGCCATAAGGCCGAAACTAGTGGATCAAATATAATTTGTCATCAAGGGTGATTGTCTTCCAAGACCGTACACTTTATACACATACCTTAATACGTCAAATTAAGCCGCGTGCTTAAATAAGCCGCATCTTCAAAAATGCGGCCTAATAAAAACGCAGCTTAATTAATGGCGCGGCTTATTAAAATGCGGCTTAATTTATTGTAAGGAAAGCATGAGCGAAGGGGAAATGTCATTGGACCCAATTGCATAGATTTTAAAAGTGGCGTTGAGGAGAAAATAGAAGGAATTGACTCCTGCGGCCGAACTAAAACCCCCTAAAATGCTATTAAAGAGCGGCTTAATTTAATGCGGCTTGATTACATACGCGGCTTAATATGACGTAATAAGGTATATAGATACATAAATAGTTGGAAGTCAAAAAGAAATACTAGGATGTTTGAGCTACTTTACGTTTCATGCATTTTGTGATCTCAAAGTCATCGATATATGCTCTATAAACCTATGTACCGAGCATTGTATTTCTAGTATTGATTATTACATTATATCTACATATAACTATATATATAGTACTTATATATCTCTGGCACTGATGCCTTTTATAATACGAAATCAAAATGAAGTATTTTACTGAGAATGTAAATAATCAATCTGATTGTTTTTAGCGTTTGATATTTAACCGTTAGATTCATTTCAATATTAACCTTTGATAATGTCTCAGGGTAATGAGGAGAAGGCGCTCAGGTATAACATATTTGTTTTAAAATCGTGTTTGGTTTCTTCCTTCCCAGATAATCATAATGAAGTTGTCTTTTGACAATCTTAAATTGCTCCGCGGCATTGAGAAGAAATGTAAGGATTACACAAAGTGTGAATTGGACACACACTTTTTACAATTTTGCTACAATACACATCAAAGTAAACAGAAAGGTAACAGTCTTTATGATGATTTGCACATGGGCATCATAACCTAATACAACAAAAAGTTGGATGAGCAAAGAGTAGTTTTCCCTAATAAATCAGAAGACTACTTTACTTTAGACGATTTCAACGGTACAGGTGTTATTTTAGAGGAGTAAGTAAAGTTAATGATAGGAAATCAATCAAAATGTCTCTTGAATTCTTCTTCGTCCCGGGTTCATGTTAAGAAACACCATAAGAAACTTTTTGAACTAAGGTTTAGGTCAGAATTAAGAAAATAATAGAACTTAATGTCATGTTTGGTTTCTTATAAAAAAACAACGTGTAACTGTGTTTTCAAATTGTTTCTCTTTAGTGCAATACATGACAGATATGAATGGAATTCAGTAGTGTGGAACACATAAATGGATTTTTTACTTTCAAGAACGCTAATAGAGAAACGAGAAGTGAGAAAACTGCATGCAAGAGAGAAAGTTCAAGTATTATCGGAAGCAAAGCCCATGTAATGACAAGCCGATAAAAAGAGGAGATATAAAACAGGAAATGGGTGAAATATAACAGTAAACATAACTAAAAGACTACCAATAGTTGTAGCTTTATATTTATACTTGGTGATAATAAGACCCTAAAGCACGACTACATCAACAAAGTCTGGTTATTGAATGTCTCATGTGGTCCTCTAAACTGTTGTATACCGCACATTTTCAAATCAGCTATAAAATTACAAACTTAATAACTACAACGAAAAAGAGGACGTCTAGAAATAGCCTTGAAAACTTTCCAACATTTCTAATTACAACCTCAAACCATCACGTCGACCAATCAACCACAAGAAAATTATGGACGCATGGTTGCAAAAGCGTGAGAGAGCTAAGTATATACTCTTATCTCAGTTCTTCTTCTTGGGAGTTGAGTTCTCCATAGTTTTACCAAGTCTTCCATAGTGTTTACTTTCCGTCTAAAAGGTTTAATTTAATAGTACTTCAAAATGAATTCTTTGAAAAATAAAACTTATAGCACAAAAGAATTCTGACTGATTGATATAACGAAATTCACGATAGGAAAGTGGTTAGTTTTTCTAGAGATGACATTCAACTTTGCTCAAGATGATAAAATATCATAAGCTGTAGTCAGTGGAAGTTAACTAAAACTGTCCTCCTTCTAGTATCGGATCTTTGAACTTTTCGAATATGTAATCGAAATTTAAATAAACATTAAATTAACCTTAATTCAAACTTATCAATTACTGCACTATCTTAGTCCAGCCGAAAAGAGGGTGTGGCTCGTCAGACGAGAAAGAATTTGTGAACATTTCGTACATAATACCAGACTTGCATACAATTAATGCGTTGAAGGGTGCCTTCTGACCTTATTGATAGGAAACGTTCCTGAATTAAGATCGCTTAAATGCTGACTCAGTCAGTTATTTTCATGTCCTTTCGACGTCACCTCTTACGTCAAATCGAAGTCTCTAGTTACTTGCATATGAAAGTTAACATTGCAAAAACCCGTTTTGTTTACATCATCCGATGTCGGAGAGACGTAAATTAAATAACGAATTAGCCTTTACGTTTATACTGTATCGGTGTAATTATCCAACCCTTTCATTTAAAAAATGACTTTAAAGAAATGTCCATGTATCGAAAGTACATCGAATACGGGCTGGAAAGTTATTTCTCAAGCTGCTGTCCCATTTTAATTCATTGTCCCTGACAGTGTCACATACTCAATAGCGTCACATATTTTTTTGTTTCCTCTAAAGTCTCTTGTGTATGACTCTAATTAATTGGTTATCATCCCCCAATAACGTTCAGCTTTCCCAAGATTTCATATAAAGGGTACATAAGAAACTAACGGGGTTCTAAACCACGCTGATTTGGTGTTTAATCTGACTCCATCAGCAAAAGATGGAAGGTGTGCAGCCGTTCGTAGATTTCCAATCCTTTTGAAGTCCTGAAAGCAAGGAACGACAAAGTAAGCCTCTTAACCCAAGATATCTCATTATAGAGTGTGTGTTATGAAGGGACCATTAATTCAATGAAGGTGCTATGAAACTAGTATGGTCCAGTGAACTCTATATAAAGGACTGGAACGAGAAGTCGCGCTCTGAACCCGTAACCAAATATGGCGGCTTTGGAAGCCGCCATTGCACGTACAAAATTTGGCGGGAAATCTTAGTTGCACAGGAGCTGCTGTATCGATGTCAACAAAATCGTGACGTCACACTTTAGTGCTCTATTGTAGGGGAAAGGTCGGATGCCCAATACAAGGAAATTTCATGATCGAACGTTGTCTGTCAAAAAGGAGACATGCGCAAGATGAACTTTGAAATTTAAGAAGAGAAATTTCAAAATTACACTCTGCAGCAGTGTGGTTCTGTGAAACATTTTTAAGAGCATTTGCTATTTAACTGTCACAGGGTTTTCTAAGATTGTCTGGAACCGTAAAGAAGGTTGTTGAGATTCTAGAAAAGGATGGTCTATTGCACAGCAGGCTTGAAAATACTAAGGGATACGGTCCGGTGGTGCCAGGTATCGCCTGTGAGGAGTAGTACCTTTGTACACTTGTCCGCAGCACATTCTCGTCAAGATGAATATAAACAACGACAGATATGCCGATGATAAATCAGGAAATTATCAGGGAGTTTCAAACTGAACCCTTTTTGCTAGTTAAATCAGGAAATTGTCAGGGAATTTTAGAAAAATTCAGAGAAATCAGGGTAAGCCTGAATTAAGGTGTTCGTGTTTATTTTAGTTAATGTTATATCTATTTTTTAGGAAAGTGCCTTTCCCTTAAAATTATTTTGAACGTCATTGAAGTGTTACTTTGAATGTTATGAGATGTATGACTATGGTGTAACAGGCCTTTATACGATATATGACGCATGCTATAATGGAATTCTAGATTTGGATAAGGCATGTATGGCAATACTCCGGTGTAGGACTGTCAGGAAATGTTTCTAAATTTCTTCAGGGAATTATCAGCGACTTTTTCCAAGGTGAGGCCAGGAACCCTGTAAAGAGACATTTATTTAAGCTATATAACCCCCCTCACATAAATATCAGTCATTTTAAAGGATGGTAGGGTTCACCATATCTTGAGTTTCTGACTTTTTGGGAGCTACGTTTCAATAGATGGGGTGCTTTGTTTACAATTTTGGCGCATGCGCAGTTTACTGGCAGTAAGTAACAAACACTGATCAACTATCAGTTCCAAGTTGTTACTGTTGAATGGTGAGTATCGTTTGATCAAAATATTCGTAATGGAGTCTCGAGAATTTCCTAGTGATAAGTGGATTTCGTCAAAATACTTTGAAGCTCTTGGCAAAGCAGATAAAGATACGTACCGCACGAAATTACGCTCAGTAACGGAATAGAAACCTCTCCTATCCTCAGGCAACGGGATTATGTCACTGTTTCATGAGGCTGCGTTTCGGACATCCGAGGGATCTGGGATCGAACTTGGTTATGAATTGGCGAGACTATTAGCATAGAATCGTGTTTGTTAACATGCCATTTTTTGTCTCTTTCCTAACACATTCCACCTGAAAAGAGCTTTAGTTAGAATTACGGGTACCCTAGAATTACTAGGTCGGTCGTAGTAGTAGCGGATCTGGGGGTACCAAGGGGTACCTGAAGAGAGCGTTAGTTAAAATTATCCTAGAATTAAAAATATTCTAGGAATTATCCTAGAATCGTCAGGTTGGTTGTAGCAGCTAATGTGGGGGGCACCAAGGTAACGGCCCCCACTTACCAAGGCTTCTCGATCAAATTTGACTGTTGTCATTATGGCTCAAGATAGGCTGGTTGGTTAGTTTGGTTGGCCTTAGAATGCTCAGTCACAACGGTTTTAACGTGGATGAAAACTCAACGAGAGGAAAATCAATGCAGCCCGTCTTCACGCAAAGGATATTGTTGTGATTAACACGTAAAATTGAATGGTGTCAGAGCTGTATGCTATGAAAGACACATTCTTTTCTGTTCTTTCTATGTACATTCTGATGCCCACTAATGCCCAGACTACTCCCAGAACAGATATCAAGCGGCCCGCTAACTATTAACTGACTCAAGCATCCCTGCGAGCTTTCTCTCTTTTTTACATTACGCAACTGTAAAGAAAGCTCTCGGGGCATCTTAACTGTTACTTGTTTTCCTTGTGAAATACGATTGCAATAGGTGTGTTCATCAACCTTTGGTTCTCGCGTTGTTGTTTGTGCGGTTGTCACACAAAAGGTTTTCAAAATATAGTATTTTTATTCTATTTCTAATAGAATAAGTACAACCGCGGTAGTAATTGAAGCTCGTGATCACCAGCCATATAAGCATTCCCCAATTGAGAAAACAAACCTTTGTCACAAAATCATTTGTGCATTAGAATATGGACTGCCTGATTGGCCCTGTATTTGTTTTGACCAAACAGAATCCGCTAGAGGCGTGTGGATGAACGAAAATGGCCCAACAAGAGGACGAACTCTTTTGTTTGCGTAGTAAAGGTTTTCTTGGAGGAAGATCCTCCCGGACTGTAAACCTATTATAGTATAGTATGGCATGGCATGGCATAGCATAGCATAGCATAGCATAGCATAGCATAGTATAGTATAGTATAGTATAGTATAGTATAGTATAGTATAGCATAGCATATCATAGTATAGTATAGTATAGCATAGCACAGCATAGTATAGTATATTTATAGTATAGTGTAGCATAATATAGTATAGTATAACACTAGTTTAATATAGTATAGTATGTGGATACATACACGTTAACTAATATACAATGAACTATGATGTATTAAGTAGAGCAACAGAGTAATAAATAACCATAAAATAATAATAATGATAATAATGATGATAATAATACTGATGAACATCAAATCATAGATGTTCTTCGGCAATATTTCAACAGGGAGGCAAAATTTTACAAGTGGGGAATGGTCCCCTCATGCTCCCCCTGGACAGAAGAATAACTCCCTCTCAACATCTAGGGCGCAGAAAGTTTATGAAAGTGGACTAGTTTGGATCCGTACCCGAAGAGGTCTCGAGTAAAAGCTTGGGATCGGATCCAAACTGGTACTTATCGAAAATGAGGCAAAAACCCACCACTACAAGGTAAATTGACGTAATCCTTACGAAAATTCTATTTTCGTCCTTGTATTAACACGTTATTCAGAGTGTCCTATCGTTTATATTGCAACCGGTTGCAACTTATCGCACCTGGTATAACCAGGGTGGCAGAAAACCGTGGAACGCGGGTACGCCGTTCCCTCGAAGCAATCTCAAGTCAAGCGAAGCGCGACGTCAAGCTGTATAAGTTATAAATCAAAGAATTGAGATTGCACAGCGTCGGTGAAAGTTTCTGTCGAAAGTCTTGTCGAAGGCCTCGTATCAAGGTAACTACTAACACTAAGGAGCGGAACCAATAAGAACTCCCTGAATTTTTATGCCATTGTAGGTACAATACATTTAATTACGCAAAAATGTAAATTCAGTATCGCACAGGAAATTTTGTCGTTATTTTCCGTGCTCCCTCGAAGTTTTCAGTTTTCTGCCACCCTGGGTATAACCATGCTGATCCCCTTTCTAGGATGTTTATACGGGATAGGATTCATTTGGATCCGTACCAGTTTGGATCCGTACCCGTGTAAACAGGGTCTCACAAACATTGGCTGTCTCCATGTTGTTTTCCCTTACGCCTTGATGCATAATTAAAAAATTTGCGTCTAACGGTATAACACAACCCTGTAGCCAACTTCGAATGCTGGGGGGAATGGGGGTGGGCCTAAGGCAATAGTGGATGGGCAATCTATTCTTTTTTTAGGCTGTATTAGCATTTTAACGGGAATTCTCACACACGGAGACTTCGTGAGAAGATAGAGACAAGGGCACTAAATCCCCCCCAAAGAAATGTATCCAGAGTCTAAATCAAGGAGACAATCTCGTAGCTCCGGGGAATGCTACAAAAATATTGTCATGCGTAATAAACGTTTCAAATCACGTCTTTAGCTAAGCAAAATTCAAATCACGTATATATTGAAATTTTTTAACATGATTAATTATCAATTTATTTCTGTAAAAACCTTGTTCTGCTCATGCTCGTGGGACGGAGTTAGAGCCCCTGCAAAAACCTTGTTATACTATCCAACTGGAATTTTCAACTTACGCATAATCAATCTGTCACGCATGGGAAAGTTCCTATAACGTGGCAATTGCTTCCCAAAATGTATCCCCGAAAATATTGTACTAAGGTTTCATAAAATTTCTCAGATTTCTTTCCTAATCCATGGGATGTACGGGTTTGGTATTCGCATAGTTTAGCAAAATCGCTCTAAAGTCTAAAATCGCTCTCAAGTCCTTAATTTTACAAGTATACAAAATGGCGGCTATGCGAGTGCGCAAAACGTTCCTTGAAAAACATTTCTGTAGTACCTCGCAAATGCTCTACCCGCCAAGTTTCATAATCATACTGTTATCACAATGAAATCGGCTATCTTTAATTCTTTCAAGCAAATAAATATCTTGGCACTCTGCTCATCTAGAATCAAATTATGTCTGTTGATGTAATTTATTCAACCAATTTTGTAAATTTGTAACAGTGTTAGTATACCGACTAATATGTAGTTAAAGCTATGAAATTTCAGACGCTGAAGTACTTTACTAATAAGAACCATCATGCAAAAACCATCTGTTAATCAATCGATCGCTCGATAAAAGATTTAATCATCCATTAATTCATTCTTGTAGCAATTAATCATATCATAACTAGAATACCTAAAGACTCAAAAAGAAGATTCTGTTCTACTAAACAATTAACGAATCTTGCTATTCATCAATGAACAAAAAAGCAATTCTTCCGTCTGCACAATCAAGCGCATTAACATTTAAGCTGGGAAGCAGTAAAGCAACCAATAATGTGACAATGTAATTAATAAATCAATCATTCAAACAATCAACCTAGCACTCACAAAATACTTAGTAAAGTACCTCATGAAATAACGAATTAATCAATCTATTGATCGAGAAAAACAATGATCAAAAAATTTAACCGACCAATAATAAAGAACGGAAACAAGCTGTCATCTGTCAATGTGACCTAAAAACAATACCCGAATCTAACCTAAAAGCAACATTCAATGGTTTCGATGTTCGATGGCTTTGCTTCTGTTATTATATGGCAGTTTACTAAATTTGTTGTGCTGCTTCTGGGCTAGTACATCCTTACATTTATGATGTTTTTTATTTCTCATACGTCAAAAAACCCCTAAAATATTGATTCTCTTAAAATAAAATTATGGATGTTGTTTCAATGGCAATTTTCCTGTGGTTTGCATTATAAGGCAGTGGTAACTTCACTGCGCTACTGGGCAGCGCTAGAAAGAAAGAAAAAGAAGGAAGGCAGATAATAGAGGAAGAGAACACAGCAGAGTAACGAAAGGAAGCAACTAAAAAAGAAAAAGTTATAGGGGTCTGTGGGGCCTTTGCAACCATTTACAGCCTCAGCACCCCCGAAGAGTACTACGCATTGCTAGCTCTTCTGTTCTCTCGTGCAAACGCTACAGTAAACAGAAATGTGAACTCACCAAAGCACAATCTTGCATATCCTGAATTATTCTGACCACCCCAAGCTTTTATAATAAATCTGTTCCCATTCCTTTCTTCCACTCAATTACCCAATCGATGTATCTACAGGCATTAAGACTAGTTTCTGTACCGACATTTCTCGGAACTCTTGGAAAAGGCATGCAATTTTCCGAGACATATTCTTCGAAATTTGCTTCATATAATTTATTGTAACACGTTAAAATTGGAGATAATCTGCATTGAATGGATTGAAAAAAGTTTACAAACGCTGGTATACACGTAAAAGACAGCGTTTCAAAGATGTGAATGAACATTGCGGGTAAGTATATTGCATGGCAGCAACTCTATAATGCATAGGAAGGAAAAACCTACATTCAGCTTCTTTTGTGTCCAATATCTGCAATTGATTCACTAGGAGGAAGCCGTAATTTTGTTAAAAACAGCAACACCAAACATAGAATGCGCACATGCACCATATTGAAGAAAATCAAGTAAATGAAATATATGAAATAAATAAAATTTTCAATGTATTCATCAAATCATCCTCTGGATGCAACAAACTTGAGAGTAACTACGCCATTTCAATTTGAATGCAACAACAGGCTCATTTACGTGATCTTTGTTATCATGTAGTTTGTTTTGTTAGGTCATTCGGTCTCTAAAAATAGCGTAGTTACTTAACGAGTTTCCTACACCTTGGGGATGATGTGATGAATACAAAGAAAGCTTGGTTTATTGATAAATCCACTTAAATGTTAATTTTCTTCAATATGTTACATATGTGCATTGTTTGCTGGGCGTTACAGTTTTTAACAGAATTACGTCCTAAATATGATCAAATAAGAGAGGGGGCCTGCGAAATAATGTTTATGGTGGTGGAAGTTTTTGAAGAACAGGATCGCGGCAGTTTTAGGAATCATAATTTTGACGATTTGATTTCCTGTTACGACGACAATGTAATAATGGATGATGGCTATAATATATATCGACTAAAACGGCCAGCAAGTTGCCAAAACTGCTACTTTTCGAAAATTTTGCTCTTTCATCATTACATGAGGGAATAAGCATTTTTAGGAGCTGCCTATATTAAAGGTTTTTCCACGAGTGTCAACAAATGTTAAAAAGCTTCAGTGAAAGACGATTTCGATGAAGCGTGTAATTTTCAAACTGTAAACATTGTTGGTTTGCATCTATTACCTTGCATATAAAGTTGATCTATGCTAATAGAAATATTCCTTTAATAGCAACAAAATCTAAACGCCGCAATTTCAAAGGTAGAAAAGTTAAATAAGTAACTTTCTTAGCGTTTATGATCATTTTGCACAAACAGTTGAACATTTATTTTCATATTTGAAATCTGAAGAGATTTGCCAAGCAGTTTAAGTAGATAGTGCTTTTCATACGTGTGTGTGGCACATGTTAGCACTTCTTTTTTAAAGTTTGGAGAAAGAAGTTTGATCTGGAAATGTATCTAGTGGTTCATACTTTATCTGTCCCCTTTTTAGTTATATTAAATGCTCCGATAACAACAGGAAAAGTACTTGTCCTTTATACTTTTTCTCGATTCTATTAATTTCAAGATCTTCGCACTTGGGTAATTTATTAAATCCCTTTAAAGATATGATTTCATTGGTTGGCACACCTATATCAACTACAAAACATTCGTGTTTTTTTTGTGGTCTTTGATAATATTATCAGGTCAGTTGGCTTTTACAGTTCTGTGTGTCATAACCATGAAATTCAATGGTATTGTAATATCATCTACCTCTATTACTTGAGTGAAACTGTTCATATAGTTGTTTGCTGTTGGTAAGCCATAAAATTTGAATATATTTCCATACATGTATCTTACTCTGTCATGCTGACTTTAAAACATCCTTTGCTTACCAAATAGAGCAATCGGAAACAAGATGATCTGTAGTCTCATTTACCAGATTACAAGAGTGACATTTTACGTCAACAGTACTTTTCAGAATATAAGCTTGAATTGTTTCAATTAAGCCAGCTTTGATCTTAGGCATCTACGATAGTACCTTTACTCACTGCTTCGAGGTACAAACTTATGATTAATGAATCACTAGGGCCTCTACTATGATAAGAATTTTTTCATGTTTTAAGGTAACTACGTAGGTCTCCATCGTTATGAAAATGTTTTAGTTTTACTGCAAGACTACAGTTACAATGTTCTACGTAATGATTGGAGTCTCTATTGGCTTACCAATGTTTCAGTGTAACCACTGGGTCAAACTAGTAGATCTGCTTTTGAAGAAATCCTTTCTAAAAACTACAACATGGTCAAAACGTCTCGGACGCTTTAGCTTAACAATGCTCCAACTCCTCAAAAAATGTTGACGATTCATTTAAAGTCAAGTCAACTCAACAATGCTTCTCATGGTTGCCGACTCATTTGCAGTCGAACCAACTCAAACAGCAAGCGGTTTTTTACGAATGCTAACGACGAATCGCTCTGAAACGGTAAACCGGTCTTTATAACGACTCGTCTAAGTTTCGGGGCAAGTTTGATTGCCAGAAATGAGTAAGGAAATGTCGGTTTGGTGTGTATAGTCTGTTATTCAAGGTCCTTTACAATTCTTGTTCTACTATGGTTTTCGGCGTGTCATTGTGTTTACGTTTTTGTTGTTGTGTACACACTTTTCTGAATTAATTTAGGTGCAAATGCTAGGGCAATGCCATTTTATACTTCTGTCGCTGTTTCGTCCAGCAATAAAGAGTACCTTCACTTTCAAAACACTTTTCAAACAAACCGTACCCTGCATAGACAAAACATCTACATTTTATTACTTAATGTGGACATGACAGATGGACATTAAATAGATACGCCAAGAAGATCCATAGAAAAATTATAATTTTGCTCGTTTGCTCCTATTAGTTGTTTCTTCAAACTTGCAAGATTATCAAGACAATTATCTTCCCTTTCTTCCTAAAACTAAAACAAGCATAATTATCATCTTCCAACTTGCCTCTTTTCACAAATTAGTGGAGTCCTTACTGTGAAACTTTTAAGTTACTGCATAAGTTTTGCATCTGCATCATCATTTTTTGATACAAAAGAAAACAACTAAACCCCGACTAGCATAACCAATAGCATACTCTGAATAATCATTTAAAGAATTTGTACATCACTCTCTATAAAAACTATGCTCATATTCTTTCTATAATATTTTTTTACAAAAATCCCACATATTCCCTGTCCCAAAATACCGATTGTGTCGCCTTTAATGTAATGGTTCTCGAAGATACGTAGTGAATTCTTCAGTAATAGTTTTCGTCTAAGAAAAATATAACGGCGATGTTCCTCTATCTGGAAAGGAGAGTGTGAAAGATTCCTTTGCTAACAACTATTCGACAACCATAACTGATATAAGTGTGTAACACAAAAAAATTTCTTAATACTTTGCAATCATTTAATATATTCCGTATGATCAAATTTGAACGGCATCTTACCTGCGTGGATTCTTTCTGAACTGCAATAGTGATTTTAAACTTGGTGTGCAGAAAGTGTTCAAGATACGCTAATGAGCCATATTTGACATAGTTTGCATACACTAGATGCGTACATTCCAAGGGGCACAAAGCGATCAAAATAGCCTGATAAGGCATATTTAAATTAGTTTGCATACACTAGATGCATAAATTCCATGGGGCACAAAGCTTTCAAAATAGGCGAATAAGGCTTATTTGACATAGTTTGCATACACTAGATGCGTACATGCCATGGTGCAGAAAGTGTTCAAGATACGCTAATGAGCCATATTTGACATAGTTTGCATACACTAGATGCGTACATTCCAAGGTGTACAAAGCGATCAAAATAGCCTGATAAGGCATATTTAAATTAGTTTGCATACACTAGATGCATACGTTCCATGTTGCACAAAGCGTTCAAAATAGGCTAATAAGACATATTTGACATAGTTTGCATACACTAGATGCCTTGTTTAAGAGCGATCCCTAAAACCCAACCATGTAAATCACAACAACGAATGGGATTTTTGTACCCATAGGGTTCGGGACGCATATCGAGGAACGAGCAATCGATGTCAGGGCATCGTTTTGCCCCGAGAAGGGTTCGTCTGCACGGCTTTGTCGTTCCCGAACCAAAGCATTTAAAAGGAATCGACATGAACCTCTATCACTTAGGTTGGAATGAATATTGGCAAGATCTACGAAATAGAACCTTGCCTCCAGAAATGGACGTTGCCAGAGTTATGGCCGCAGAAGGAGCTCATTGTCAATTGGCGGCAGAAGATCGCCGCATCTCCGGGATTTGGCCTGGGAAAGAGCCGGAATCCCGACCGGTTGTGGGCGATTGGGTTTATTGGCAACCCCACCAAAATAATCCAGTCCGCATTGATGGCCTTTTCCAACGCAAGTCGGCATTGACGAGAATGTCTTCGGGAAAAACTTCGCAAACGCAAACCCTGGCCGCCAATATTGATTGGGTTTTCATCACAACATCCATGAACCAAGATTTCAATGTCCGTAGGCTAGAGCGCTATTTGGCTCTGGTATGGGAAAGTGGCGCTCAACCGGTCATTCTGCTGACCAAAGCAGATCTTTGCGCCTCGCCCAATCCCTTTTTCCAGGAGCTTGCCATGGTGGCACCGGGCATCGATGTCCATGTGATCAGCAGCGTTGCAGACCGGGGTCTTTCCGAATTATCCGACTATCTGCAAGCTGGGAAAACGTCTGTGCTCATTGGTTCTTCCGGTGTTGGCAAATCCACCCTCATCAACAAACTTCTGGCCGAACAACGGAGGTACTGTCCATGGTCCGCGAGAGGCGGTCCTACTAGGCGTTTGAGTCTGCTTCATGGCTTGCTTCTCTGCGCGGTAGCCTAAATTGAGGGGCTTCGTCCTTGGACGCCCCAGCTGCCCTTTATTTACTAGTTAGCCCGTTTGGTGGTTTTTCTGTTTATTTAAGGTAGTTTCAATGTCCGGCCCACTGCTCATCAGGGGTCTTTGATTGAGAGATTTCTAGACAGAAGATAGTTTCTCGACCCTTGGCAAATAATGGACGTAGTATCTGTTTCCTTGATGACATATTCTTTCCATGATCCTTAGCAGGTGATCCTACTGGTCGGCCGAGCCTGCCTCACATCTTACTTCACCTACTGGGACTCAACATTGAGGGGCATTGCCCTTGGACGCTCAAGGGGCCCTTAAATAATTAGGTATCCTGTTTTCCGGATTTCAGAGTAAATGATGTCCGGATATCGGAGTAGATTTCCTAAAAGTTTGTACCTTCGGGATTTAGTTATACGAATAAATGCATTCGGTTTTGCCTGAATTTAAGAAAACGAGTTAGCATGAAAGTCAAAGACTCTATATTAAGGGTATAATTGCTTATCGACAAGGGGAAGCATTAACAAGTACATTGCAGCAACCGTTTCCAAATTCTTGAGAAATACAGGTCTTTCATATATGCAGAGATGCCTTTCCACTACGCCAAAGCAAAATTACACGTAGCTCCAAAAAAACTTACTTGCCCCTTTTCGAAATACATCCAAGGTCAAAAAAGCATTTCATACCTAGGGCCCAAAAATTGGAATAATTTACCTGTAGGTCTAAAAACGGCTGAAACACTCAATGGTTTCAGGCATAAATTAAAATATGAGTTTTTTAAAACACTACGTTTTTCATATATAGTATTTCGACAGCTTTTGTAAATGCAAAAAATAAACAAATCAATAAGTACATACATGCAAGCATACATACATACATATATACATACATACATACATACATACATACATACATACATGCAAACATACAACATACATACATACATACATACATATATATATATATACATACATATATACATACATACATAAATACATGCAAACATACATACATACATACATACATACATACATGCAAACATACATACATACATACATATATACATACATACATACATACATGCAAACATACAACATACATACATACATACATACATACATACATACATACATACATACATACATACATATATATATAGATTCACTAAGAGAAAAAACTTGTTTGTGGTCCTTCGCGCCATTTGTAACTTCAGTGGGAAACGCTTGGGGTGATTTTTGAGCAAATCATAAAGGGAATGGCGAGATAGGATTGTCCCATTCTCAGAGAAAAAGGTAATGGAATTGTCCTCAATGACGACCTCTTGCGTGCCCACTTTGATTGCTCGTGTTTCTCCTGTCAAAACCATGATTTGGCCATTGAGAATGATATCTAAATCGTGATGTACCGGCGCATTTTTCTCCCAAATAATCTCGCCTTGCCAATGTAATTTTCGCAGGAATCTTCCGGCGCCCCAAACCTTTATCCCACTGACTTTCTTAGTGGTATCCGGTTCTTTGGGAATGGCAATGACCAACAATTCGCCCTCTGGCGTTAGAACGGCTCGAATCCACCGTTCATCGTTCGGGATGGGCCATTGGTGAACTCGTTTGCCATGGCCATTGATGAGGGACAAGCTGCCACCGACACTGCCCGTATACAAATTGTAGCCGGGATACGTTTGTCCCTCTAAGTAACGGGTGACGCTTTTGAGATTGGGGTCCTGGTCCTTTGCGGAAAATTGTGCGTAGGGCAAGTCCAAAAGTCTTTGGATTTCGCCCTCGGCTAGCCTGTCCCTATGTTGTTCTTGACCCAAGCAAAATAGCCCGCAAAGGAGAAGGAAGCCAAGGCTTTGGCGATACAGATGACCCTGTTTGCCCATGAAGACCCTCCTCGTTGCGGTGGTCGGGTTGAAGCTTTGCTCATTTTAGTGGCGACAGGAATTTTTTGAAGAGAATTTTCATGTGCAAAGCAAATTCAAAGCATTGTGGTCATCATCCTCGGGTGATTTTTCGACTGTTGAAGGAAACTTTGGCTGATCTTGCTTGGGGCCTGCCGTGATTGACCGTCGCCCATTTGAAAAAACCCAGGTATAATCACGCTCTTGGGTCTGGTCGTCAATACTGCCGAGGGTTAAATTTGGACCATGGCCGTCGCCGCCGCGTCTTCTGACCCATTTCTTTGTGAATAAAAGGAGTGAACTCAATGCGAAACTATGTGACCAAGGCCCTGGTGCTTTTTTGCTTGGCATTACCGGTCCTTTCTCAAGATAAGCCAATTAAGATTGCCGTGGTGGATCTCGAAAGAGTCTTTATTGACAGTGATCGAGGAAAAGCCATGAATGCCGCTTTGGAAGAATTTCAAAAGGGTGTTCAAGCACAAGCAATGGGCATTCAGGAAAAAGCTCAGCAAGTAAGAAAAACTTTGGACGATGGCGCTTCATCTTTGGGTGACCCATGCAAAAAAGTAATTTTCCTTGTCGTTCAAGGTGGGGGCTGTAATTTTCCTCCAATTGGTATTTTGAAAGTGGAGATTCCAGTAGTCTGCTTTTCATTTCGATCAGACGCCATTTTCGAGGGGTTTCAGGCTCTTTCAAAATTCCTTATCTTAGATGTATCCCTTAGATGTATCTTTATTTTGAAATTAATTAGCTTGAAATAGGCTACGCAAGGAGTTCCATAAAGGTTGAGCTTGGTAAGTAGTTTGTCTTGTTTCCCCGGTTGAAGAATTATACAGCATATGTAAGTTAAGAAAATCAAATCAAAGAGAATATCCATTATTTGCAATAAACAAAGGAAAAAAGCAGACAAGATACAAAAATCGATTGTAGTAAGTTGTGCATTTGCCTGTAGCTTAACGGTAATAAAAAAGATGAAGCACTAGCGATGCGTTGGGACATAAAAACTATTTTTCTGTACCCTCACATAAATGTGTTTTTAGAATTAGAACGACTTTGACATCAGAAGACAAGTTTACTAAGCCTAATGATTTCCTAGGAGGTCAAGAAAGAAAATTAAAAAGGTTACGAAAATCTAAAATTAGAAATTGAAGAATGATGATCAGTTTTTACTCAGAATTATATCAAGGGCTTAACAGACTGAAAAACTGTTCCTTAGCATGGCTTATCACTTTTTGCGCCTAGCTCTGATATTCAGTCAGTCGCATAAATAGCATAAATTTTACTTCTTGTGTAATTGTAACTTCTTTCCACTTGTCAGTTTTTGCTTCAAAATAAGAGCGTATTTTGACACAGAAATTCGGTCTATATAGAAATGTTGAAGCACAAAGGTAGTGAAAATTATGTCTGATTGTCTGAATTGGTTAGGTTGAAACTTATATAACCATATATATCTTTAAAAAAATAGAAAAAAATAATGAATTCGATTTTTAAGAAAAAAAAGACCTTCACATTTTTGCAGTTATGCAGGTTTTAGCAGTAGCAGGCAACAAATTAAAAAAAAAGAATACATGAATACACCTAAATTGGACACAGAAGACGAAAAAGGTTTGTGTTTTGATATGATTGGTACTTCAAGCATCAAAGTTGAAATGATTTTTTATTAGGAAAAGGTAGAACCGAGAACTGAAGTGATTTTCTCCTAAGTATGTTTTGTGTTTAGCTAAACGATTTTTTTTTGGTCTGCCCATTTGCTCTCTGGTTTTTTAAACTGATGTATGGTAATAGTGGCATCCGATCGTGGACTGCAAAATTTAATTACGCGCACTCAAGTCGCTGCCCATCACGGTAACCGCCTCCGACACGATGAGCGTCAATGCCCTCTACGCGTCGTTGTTCTTACCGGCGGTCAAATCGCTCGAACTGACCGACTTGCCCGCCTCTCATCAAACCGGACCGGACTACCTCAACGTGCTTAAGATCTGGGATATTCCCCAAGCGCTTGCAGTCAGTCTTGAACACCGTTCCATCCACCTAATCACCCCCGCACCTCGCGTGGCCGACTTTGCCAACACCACACGAGAACGACTCGGATGGCGCACCCCATTGACCCTTGAGTAAATAAAAAAAGCCGCCTCGTTCTATCGAGGCGGCCTGCGATTCCAATCAACCCAACGAGGATTTAGCGCTTCTTCTTGGCCCGTCGCCCCGCCTTCTCTTTCTTGGCACTGAGAAAGCGGTTCACCGCATTCAGATAGGCGCGGGCACTGGCCTCGATGATGTCCGTGCTTGCACCACGGCCCGTCACCAATTCGCCATCGCCAAAGTCTGCCTTCACGGTAACCTCACCAAGCGCGTCCTTCCCCTGCGAAACACCCCGCAGGGCAAAATCCTTCAAGCGTCCCCGAGTCTCGGTCAACCGATCAATCGCTTTGAGCGCCGCATCCACCGGACCATCGCCCACGCCGGCATCCTCCAAGGTCTTCGGCTTCTGCCCCTTCCTGCCACCGACTTGCGTCAAACGCACCGTCGCCGTTGGCACCGTTGAGGAACCACTCGAGACGCTCAGATAGCCCAAAGTCCAGGTCTCGGGAACCACGGTGATGTGCCCTTCCACCAATGCGGCCAAATCATCATCGTAAACAAACTTCTTCTTGTCCCCGATTTCCTTAAACCGAGCAAAGATCGCGTTTACGTCCTCGTCGGTCATTTTGAAACCCAAGTGTTTCAAGCGCGCGGACACAGCCGCCCGACCACTGTGTTTCGTCAACGGCAGCTCCGTCTTGCCCCAGCCGACCTTGACGGGATCCATGATTTCATAAGTCTCGCGCTTCTTCAGAATCCCGTCCTGGTGGATCCCGCTACTGTGGGCAAAAGCATTTTCGCCCACGATCGCCTTACTCCGCTGTACCGTGAGCCCCGACATCCGCGCTACCAATCGGGAACTGCGAACAATCTCCTTACTGTTCACGCCGCACCGATAGCCACGGAACACATCTTTCCGCGTATTCAATGCCATCACGACTTCTTCCAGAGACGCATTACCAGCCCGCTCGCCGATCCCGTTCATGGTACACTCGACCTGACGCGCTTCCATCATAGTCCACAAGTAAGATAAAACGGCCAATTTTTTTTTTATAAACGCCAATAACAAACATAATATATAAATTTAGAGATTTAAAATAAGAGATCTGAGTTACGAGGTCCTTCTAAATATGAAATTTCATTAAGATCCAATCACTACTTCGTAAGTTAAAAATACGTCATTTTTTTCTAATTTTTCAGAATTAACCCTCCCCCCAACTTCTCAAAAGAGAGCAAATCCGTTCCGGTTACATCAATCAAGTATCTAGGACTTGTGCTTATTTTCCCCAACAAGTTTCATCCCGATCCCTCCACTCTAAGCGTTTTCCAAGATTTAATGTCCCCCCTCCTCCAACTCCCCCCAATGTCACCAGATCCATCCAAGATTTAAAATAAGAGCTCTGACACACAATATACTTCTAAATATCAAATTTCATTAAGATCCGATCACCCACTCGTAAGTCAAAAATACCTCAATGTTTCTAATTCTTCCGAATTAACACCCCCTCCAACTCCCCCAAGGAGAGCGGATTCAGTCCGGTTATATCAATCACGTATCTAGGACTTCTGCTTATTCTTCCTACCAAGTTTCATCCTGATCTCTCAACTCTAAGCGTTTTCCAAAATTTTAATCCTTTAATCCTGAACTAACCCCCCCCCCCACAAATCCTCCAAAGAGAGCGAATCCGTACCGGTAAAGTCAATCACGTATCTCGAACTTATT
Organism: Alatinidae sp. Z8VKAUB7J3; assembly: GCA_010016025.2. Lineage (NCBI taxonomy): Eukaryota > Metazoa > Cnidaria > Cubozoa > Carybdeida > Alatinidae > Alatinidae sp. Z8VKAUB7J3. The sequence continues at coordinate 95,335,221 of JAAAKM020073195.1, forward strand.
TTCCCACCAAGTTTCATCCCGATCCCTCCACCCTAAGCGTTTTCCAAGATGTTAGGTCCCCCCTCCAACTCCCGCCAATGTCACCGGATCCAGGAGAGCTCTGAGACACAATATCCTTCTAAATATCAAGTTTCATTCAGATCTGATCACCTGTTCGTAAGTTAAAAATACCTCATTTATTCTAATTTTTCCGAATTAACCGTCCCCCACTTCCCCCCCCCAGATGATCGAATAGGGGAAACGACTATTTCTAATTTAATCTGGTCTGGTCCCTGATATGCCTGCTAAATTTCATCGTCCTAGCTTATCTGGAGGTGCCTAAAATAGCGAAATCGGGACCGACCGACAAAATTTGTGATCGCTATATGCCACTTGGTATTTACCAAGTGCCATAAAAACGGAATAATTTTTTGAAATGGCAAAGTCTTGTTAAGTAAGTTTGTCATTTTTTATTCCTAGAGACTGGAATCATTAGAAAATTATCACATTAGTTCTTATCCGCTTATATATTTACAAAATTAAATTGATTTCGACCATCTTGTAAATTAGTCCGCGGGCCCCACGCGCGTGAAGCGCTGGCGCGAGGCCGCGCCCGATGTCTCGCCGCGCGAGGTCATCGAGCGCGAGGGATTCGAGGAGACGCGGACCTACGTGACCCGCGTGCTCCGCTTCCGCGACGCGTACGCCGGCCGGTAGGGTGGGTAGGGGCGACCTAGCCGCCGAGCCTGGCGAGGCGGCGAATGGTCGCCCTTCGATCCGGAAGGGCGACCATCTGCGCGGTGCGCTCTGCGCACCTTGCAAGGTCGCCCCTACACAGCTGGGGTAGCTCCGCTACCCCAGCTGCATGAGGAATTCGGCGTTCGTCGAGAAGGTCTTCATCTTGTCGCGCAGGGCGAGCATCACGCTCTGGGGATCCTGCCCCGTGATGCCCCGGCGGAGCAGCGTCACGCGACGCAGCTCGTCGGGGTGCAGGAGCAGGTCCTCGTTGCGCGTGCCCGACGCGGGCACGTCGATCGCCGGCCACACGCGGGCGTTGGCCATCTCGCGGCTGAGGACGAGCTCCATGTTGCCCGTGCCCTTGAACTCCTCGAAGATCACCTCGTCCATGCGGCTGCCCGTGTCGACCAGCGCCGTGGCGACGATCGTGAGGCTGCCCCCGTCCTCGACGTTGCGCGCGCTCCCGAAGAAGCGCTTGGGCTTCGTGAGCGCCTTCGCATCCAGACCACCCGAGAGGATGCGGCCGCTGCCGCCGGTCTGGTTGTTGTAGGCGCGGCCCATGCGCGTGATCGAGTCGAGCAGCAGCACGACGTGGCGGCCGTACTCGACCATCCGCTTGACCTTCTCCATGACGAGCTCGGCCACGCGGACGTGGTTGCTCGCCGGACGGTCGAACGTCGATGCGATGACCTCGCCGCGCACCGAGCGCTTCATGTTGGTCACCTCTTCGGGGCGCTCGTCGATCAGCAACACGACGATGTCCACGTCCGGGGTGTTGGCGGCGATCGCATCGGCGATCTCCGTGAGCATGACCGTCTTGCCCGTGCGCGGCGGCGCGACGATCAGGCCGCGCTGACCACGACCCAGCGGACAGAAGAGATCCATGACGCGCATCTCGACGCCGTCGGGCGTCGTCTCGAGCGGCAGGCGCTGGTCGGGGTAGATGACCGTGAGCTTGTCGAACGGCACCTGGTCCTTCAGGGCCTCCGGCGGCTCGTGGTTGATCTCCTCCACGCCGTGCAGAGCGAGGAAGGGCTGGTTCGGACGCGGGCGATGCGCCTTGCCGAGCACCCAGTGCCCGGCCTGCATGCCGAGCTTGCGGGTGTTTGTGTAAACTTCAGATGTATGTATAGTGCCCTTATTAAGAGTGAAAAGTGGTCTGAGAACAACTGACCCCTCCTACACGTGCATTATTTCTCCAAATACATTCAATCAAAATATTGAGATAGCAATTTCGCTTAGCGTAGTTGAAGAGTCTGGAAACCAAGTCTTTGGGGATGACATCCCCCCACAGCTCTCAGGTCAAGGGTTGTAAGTTATAACCTCCTGGCATTAAACTTTTTATAGAAAGGGCGGTAGTATATACTTCGGGAGAGGATTCATTGGATTTGTAATAAGAAGTTCTAGTGCCAGTTATAAGAGTCAAAATGATCAGAAGGCAGCAATCCCCTCCACCCACAGGTCGTCTTTTTCCGAAATGCATTCATTAGACACTTCAAGATAGCTATTTTAAAAGAATAGCTCAAAGATCATACAACAAATGCTTTGGGGTTGATATAAACCACCAGAGCCTGGGGCAAGGGTTGTAAATTACGTCCCGGGTACATTTTTGGTTTTTATGGGAGGTGGTTGTATAAACTTTGAAGATGGCTCATTTGGTTGAAAATTAGAAGTTTTTTCCCTTTTAAGAGGCAAAAGTGATGAAGGTCAACTAACCCACCCCTCCCAACTATTCCTCTTTTCACCAAAAGTATATGATTAGAATTGTGAGATGGGCATTTTGTTCAAAATAGTCCAGAGAACATATAACACTGTAAAGGGTTGATACAGCCCCTAGAGCCCTAGAGCAAGGGCTGTCAGTTATACTCTGGGCTAATATAAGGTTTTCATTGAATGTGTGGTGCTATAAACTTCAAATGGGGCTCATTTGATTTTAAATTTGAAGTTATAGTGTACTTTTTAAGAATCAATGTGATTTTAAAGCATTCAGTACCCCACGCCCATCATTTCCAAAAACAAACATCCACACAAAATTTTCAGAAATCGATTTTTTCAGCATTGTTGAAAGTTTCAGTAATTGTGCGTTGTGGATGTTAACCCCCCACCTGAGGCCTCGGGGCAATGGCTGTAAGTTATGAATGAATACAACTGATTGTGTATTGTCAGTTTAGCATATATATTCTGATATTTACTCCTTAAAAAATGAATTAATTTCTGATTTATTAAAGTTAAAAAAGTGAAAACATTGAAAAAAAAACAGTAAAGTGCAAATTATTGAAGGCATAGGGGGTTTTCAGCCCTACTCATGTAATTTCTACTCATTTTTAGTTTGACTAGGATATTTATTGTAATTTCTGTTCGTTCTGGGTTACATAGCGGTTATCAAAATAAATTACAAAAATGAAATAATGTAGACAGAACGATTTTAGAAGTGAAGGGGATTATTATGGATGTTGTCAATGGTGGACACAGTATTGCAACAAATTACTGTTCATTCTGATGTAAATAAAAATAACTGAGGGACTGAAAATTAATCCAAAACGATAGAATTTGAAAAATATCCGCGACTAGACAACTTCCAAAAAAAATTTCTTTTTTATTTCGGCTATTGTGGGCCGTGGTTGGTTATTTACTAGGTTGCAGGTTTGTTGCAATAACGATCACAGGAACGACTTTGACTGCTCAAAATTACGTTTGTTCCATGTTGAAATTATAAACTTGATTAAGATTAAGTTTTTGATTAAGAATATGTTTACCTAAACTGATCCTAGTTTCGAACCTCTATATTATGACGCTTCTTACCACAACTTTTTTCGAATTATAATCTATATAAATTATAATCGACAGTGACTTTACATCGCAGTAACAAGCCGTACTACTTTTGGAGCTTCTCCAGAGAGTTTTCTGGTGAAGGTAAAAGCTAAGTTGAAACTTAAAACGAACCCAGCTTACTGCTTCACAGTTTACAGGATATTTGTAGGATTCCGGAAAACTAGCGCTTTTGTGAAAACTCTTACTCGAGTATTAAAGATTCTGTATTAAAATTCAATGATTTCATTACTGGGCAAAGACGATTGACAGCTTTGTAAATTACTCTTTTATTTTCTGCAGGCTACTTTAGGATTTGTCTGCTTTTAATCGTGTTTTGTTGCGTCGGTTGTGTGTTTTCAGTAAAGAGCTAGGTTTTCAGTATTCACGCTTCTGAAATGCATGTGTGACGCTAAAATCAGAAAAACTCCATGTCATTCATAAAACCTGGCCTTTTTATCGTCAAAAGTGATTACGGTGTGACTTGGACATAGTGTGCAGAGACAAATATCGTAACTTCTTGGTTTTGTTTTTTTCGAGAAATCGTTTCATAGGAGAAAATTGCACAGACCGATGCTTAAAGAAATCATTCTTAAAGATTGATTTAAGAATCATTTTTAAAGAAATTGTTTTATTTCTATATAAACTTTAATCTGAATAAAATTCAAGTGTTTGACGCGAATAAAAAAAAGAAATACATTTTAAATACAAATTTTCCTTCGACTGTCAACTTTGAATTTTCTTTATTATTAGACTAATCTTGTAACTTTAAGCAGTTTTTTTCTGTTGTGTTAATTTTCATCTTTTTATTTCTTTTTTTATCCAAATTGAGCGCGGCCTGTATCTGCTCCGCGCCCGCTAGGGCGACGATATTAGTACAATTCAGAATGTCGTCGCGCGTTACGTCGGGCGCATTGGGGAGCGTGTCGATTTTGCCAGCGGCAAAGGCCTGTGCGATGTGATCCGGGTCTTGCCCGCTGCGCAGAACCGCGATCTTGAGGGGCTGACCCTGCTCCACCGCGATCTCCCGCGTGATGTCGAGCATCCAATCGACCGCACTGTCCGCGCCACAGGTGCCTGCGGTGCCGATGAGCAGGGGGCACCCGGCCTCGGCCCGTGCCTCCATCAGCCCGGCCCACTCGATCTTGGTCGAGGAGCGCGCATATTTCGACACGCCGCGCCCAAGATAAGAGGGCCCACTATCCGTGGACCCTCCGTCGATGGCAATAATGTCGGGCTTGGCCGCAACCCCGCTCGCCAGCGCGGATTTGTCATAGTTGAGGCCAAGCGCCCCGGAGGGGACCAGCACACGTACCATCAGTCTTGATGCGCCTCCGGTTTCTTGAGGATGCCGCGCAGGAACATCGGCGCGACAAAGCCCGCGATTGCGAAGGCCCAGAAGCCAATCGCGATCCAGCTTGAGAAGAGATAGGTCACATCTCCGTCCGACAGCGTCATGGCGCGGCGCAGAGCGTCTTCCATGTTGCCGCCCAGCAGGATGCCAAGGATCACCGGCACAGTCGGCACATCGAGCTTGCGCAGGAAGTAGCCGAGCATGAGCAGCAGGATCAGCGCCATCACGACGCACGCGATCCGCTGGTCCGGCCGGTACCAGCGCGCCGGGCTGCGGAACTCGGCGCCGCAGGCCAGGCAGTCCACCCACAGGGCCACCGACTTCCTGGCCGTGCCCCACTGCATCTCGGTGAGCATGTGCCGCTGCCGGGCCGGCGGCAGCTGAACGTGATCGCAGCGGGGGCAGATGTCGAACTCGCGATTGCTCATGGCTCCTCACCCCCTGCTTGGGGGCGAGGAGCCGGATGCCTCGTTCCAATCGCGGACAGTGTGTGGAACGCCTACGCGGCCAGGCTGGAGCTGCCCGTCGCCCGCTTCACGTGCGGGCTGCCGCCCACCGAGACCACGGGCTGGGCGCCTTCGCCGCTGCAGATCACGACCAGCAGGCTGGAGATCAGCTGGTCGCGCTGGGCCGGGTCGACCTCGAGCCCGGCGGCGCGGAGCTGGGCCACGGCGCTGGAGACGATGTCCACGGCGCCGTCGACGATGGTCTTGCGGGCGTCGATCAGGGCCATGGCCTGCTGGCGGCCGCTCAGTGGTGCGGGAGAGCCGGACAGCGCGGCGATGCGCTGCTCGCTGCCCTTCGGCACGTTGTGGGCCACCAGGACGTCGCCTGCCGCGGTCAGCGGGGCCAGGAGTTGGGCGCGGGTGACGGTGCTGGTCGTGCCCGCTTCGCGGTACCCCGGGGGCGAGGTCAGGATGTCGAACCAGAACGCCGTCTCGGTGCCGGCGGCGCGACGGTAGATGGCCAGCCCGGTGTTGGTCGCGGCGACCTGCGATTCGGAGAACGCGAGCGACGCAGCGACCGATGCGCTGGTCTTGTTGACGTGGTCGACGGTGAAGCTCGTGCCGACCGCCGGCGCGATTCCGGAGTCGAGCTCGCGGACGAAGGCGATCAAGTCGCGCAGCTTCTCCGGCTCCGCCGCGAAATGCGCGCCGACGCGGTTGCGCAGCAGCGCGTTGATCGATGGTGACGAGCCCACGCGGTCAAGGCCGAACTGGCCGATCACGACGGAGCTCAGTGAGTTCGGGCCGGTTTCGAGTCGCGCTTCGCGTTGGAACAGCATGCGCAGCGCCGCGGTCTCGACCGGTTGGGGGCCGGCAGCGGAACGGCTGTTCATCATCGTGATGCGGTTGTTGCTGCCCTCGGGGAGCGAGTGGCAGTGCACGCAGGACCGGCCGCCCATCGGGTTGCCGGGCAGCGGGCGCGTGTGGAACAGCTTGAGTCCGCGCAACGCACCGGTGCCGTCTTCGCGATTCGGGTCGCCGAGTTCCCCGGAGTAGGTGCGCGAGAACGGCTGCTCCGGGTTCGGCGGGTAGACGATGGAGTTGAGGAACAGGCTCAAGCGGTGCATGTCCGCGAGCGGGATGCCGCGCGGTCGTTGGCCCGCGGCGGCGATGTTCGGCATCCCCTGCAGATCCACGTAGGCGACGTTGAACTCCTCGATGCCGTCGCGGTCGGCGCGCCAGTGGTAGGGCGCGTTGCTGAACAGATACTGGGCGCTCGGGTTGATCGGGTAGTTGAGCAGGCCCTGCAGCGACTGCGTCACCATCGGCCCCTTGGTCGCCGGGAACGACTCGGGGCGCGGACCGGTCAAGCCGTCGAACATGCGCTTGCGGATGGCGGCCTCGCGTTGGTTCGGCACGCTGAGGTCCCAAGCCAGGCTGTCGGTGCGCGCGTCGACGTCGGCCGCGTCGACCTGCTCGGGGGAGATGTAGTGGGGCGTGCCGACCACCTGCCCCAGCGCGGCCTCGGCCTGGTTGCCCATCATGGCCAGGCCGAAGTCGGTGATCGTATCAAAATGTATCAAAAATGTACCTTCAAAGAAAAGTAACAGCTTCTCAAGTTGTTTCGTACCGCATGATTTGAGCTTAGTTAAAAGACCTGACAAAGAGGTTAATTGGTTAAAAAAACCTTGATTTTCTGAATCTTGAAGATACATGTGGGTGTGTCAGTTTCCACTTAACAAGTTTAAATAATCAAATCAAATTTTTAGTGCCATTGTTACTACAAATGTGATCCTGCAGCTATATCGATTATATAGTTTCTTATGCCCTACTGCCTCTTATATTAAAAACAAATTAACTTAAAAGTAAATATGTAAAACAAGTGAATATTTCAATAAAGACAGTGAGAAAAATACACAAGCATAGTCCAAATATATTGATTTTATACCTAGAGTTTTTTTTTTTTTTTTTTTTTTTTTTTTTATTAGTTGTCACATTTACAAGAGCCGGCTCTTCTGAGCTGGTTGAAATTCCTATCCAGGGAACTGCTACACAGAGTTTATAATAATTTGACTGTGCATCTGATGCATCTTTTGGACTAGAGTTAAACCTTCGATCTAAGTTCACAATAACTTGCTCTTTTCTGCATGTATCTGCATTTTTTCTCTTATATCAAACGCAGAAATTTCCTAGTGATTAAGTCATCTAATATACGTCGTTGTTTTATTTAGTCTACAAATATATGCTGGACTAGTGCAATACAACCTAGTTTTTCGACAAATAAAAAAACTTTTAACATTCAACAGAAATTAATACTTTTATGGCTCGGTTTTAGGTTATTTGAGCTCAGTATTTATCCAAGAAATTTTGTTTTTATTAAATATTTCTGATAGGGTTTTACATTCTAAATTGAAGATTTTGATCGTTTTATTTTTAAGCGCTCATAGATATTGTTGAATCAGTTACGTTAGTCTTTAGGTTTTTTGGTTGAGTTATGGTGTCTCAAACAATTAAAAAAAAACTCTAAATATCATTATGCCAAACTATAGTCACTAAAAATCTTATCTACCATCAATTTTACATTAAAGAATGTTCTTAGACTCTTTGTATTTCAATATTTTAAAGAACTTAAGTACTAAAGAAAAACCAAACTTAAAAAAAAAGATATTTAGTAAAACTGCTAGCAGTGAGTCAATTATGTTCCCAATTTTGAACTAGGCGTAAAAACCTGTTAAAAAATGTCAAAATGTAGCTCTTCAATCAACGTAAAAAATCTCTATTGTTTCCAAAATTGACTTTTCATTTGTCTCTGAAAAAGAATTTTTCTTTTGCTTTGATTGTGTGTACGGCGCACGGGGGCTCAAATGTGGCGGCGAATTTTATGAAGGTGGGGGCGACAGATTATGTTGAAAAGCCGATTGCTCATTTTGATTTACTGGCTCATTGCATTGAGATTGCTATTGATTCGGCAGAGAACCGTCATGAGACATTTCTGAAGTTGGCCAAGAGCCTGAAGGAGGGCGAGGGGGCCGGTGAATTTTATAAAGCTGTTTACGAAAAAATCGATGTCGACAAGGTTCAGCAAGAAGAGGAGTTG
>JAAAKM020073195.1:95343652-95387519 GCA_010016025.2 Alatinidae sp. Z8VKAUB7J3
GTCAGAGGTAGGGGAAATATTACGATGACTATCTTCATTTTCATGAGCATATCGCCAAGTTGTTTGGGCAAGCAAGGCAGTATTACGGTCTTAATAAAAAAGAGTTGGATGATGTGGCCCAATCAATGGGGGTGAGTCTTAGAAAGGTGTATCGAATTATTAAACGCTAACCTTTACATGATGCGCTTGGACAACAAAATCACCGAAGAAAAATTCCAAGCGATTCATTCAAAAATCGAATCTCAATTCAATGGAGTCAAAGATCAACTTGAAATTGCAGACGAGAGAGCTTGCACTTACCGCAAAGAAGGTTCAGAATTTCTCGAAATCTCGCAACTCCTTCCACAGCAATTCGTTAAGTCAGATTTGTCAATGAGGTGTAAATTTATAGAAATCGTTTGCTCGAACCTGAGCTTTGACGGAAAAAACCTCATTCCTGTCTACAGAGAACAGTTTTCTTTGCTACAGGTAGGGTTGCCGTCATGATTCGCAAGTCAAGCTTGATATCAAGCGGCTCGTCCATATCTGTACTTGCCTCGCGAAGCTCGCTTTCGACTTTGTCTGCTAGTTGGAGACGTAGATCATCGGGCCACTTCCAATAGCGCGACCAGATGCCAGCTCGAAGGTCGTTTAGCTCGGCCGCAGGGCTGGTGGTCATAATGTGTGGTACGGCAGGTAGCTCTGTCGTAGTGGCACCGTACTGGTCTTCAAGTTCAGTTATGACGTCATCGATGTTGATGCCGGTCTGTTGGGGCCGCGTTTCAGCAGCCTCGAATATCCGATTGCGAAGTTTGGACGTGGGATTGTCGAGTACCACAAAAGTGCTGAGTACAATTCGACCACCAGTCCGCAGGACACGAACAGACTCTTCTACAGCACGACGCCATTCGGAGACGAGGTGGAAGACGTCGACGGCAAGAATTGCGTCGAAACTTGCCTCGCTGAAAGGTAGGTTAGTTGCGTCAGCAACTTTGGATTTCACGACTGAGGATTTTCAAATGGCGCCTCTGAATTTATTAAAAGAAACTTTCGTCTTTCATTTATAGTTGATAATCCACTCTCAGTAAGCAGAAACTTAGTACTTGTTGGTTTCCTAAGACCAAATATAAGATGGATTATATAATTTTGTGTTGTTTCAATTTTTGCATCTTGGTCCTTGCACAAGACATAAACAATGAGACCAAATTCAAATTGGAGTCTTTTGTGTGATTTATAAAATTGGAGTAAAGTTTTCTCATTGTAACCCCAGGGTGTGGATAGCAGTTTTTTGATTATTCTGATTTTCTTAAAGCATTTTTTTTACTGCATTTGTGACGTGAAGTTTCTGATTGATTGCGTGATTTGAGTTTTTGGTCAAGTATAAGACCTAAGCAATTTAATTGATTATCCTCTGGAATGATTTATGCCATATTATATATTATTCCAAGTTTCTAATCGCTTTTACTTCCCAATAATTCAAGTACACATAAATACATATATAAATTACATAGTAAGTAACACCACAGAATACGTGAATGAGCCGCTAGTGACCTAACAAAAAGTTTTATAGAGTAAATTACCGACAAAGCATTGAGCCGAACTTGAACAATGCGTGAGAAAGAAAAACTCCAACTACTTATAGTTTCCCACAGCTTGTGGTAACCCACAATACTTTGAGTGTGCCTTTCACTTGGCACAGCGTAAACAACGTAAAGAGCACAGTTTGAAACTGGTAATCATGATTTTTACCCTGTGAACTATATTTGCAAGGATAAAATGAGTATATATTTATTCACTTTCACTGAGGATTCCACTGAGATCAATGTAATATTTGGCTATTTCTGGGTTATTGACTGGTCATAGGACTTTGTCAAGGAGAACTTGACTGAATTCTTATCAGTCTATTACGGATTGGAATAGACTTATGGCTAGACTTACTTATCACCCAATCTTAGACTTAGACATACTTTTTAAGTGTTAAAATTTTACAGCCACTCTAATTCCAAAGAAGAACTACAAATTCGTTTCATTTTTATTAGAGTTCCAATTTAGCGTTCCATTTATTTTTTATTCAAAGTAAAAACTATGGAAGACAGAGAAACTACAAAACAGGGCACATTAGATAGAATAAAAAGTTTCACGTAAGAACAGGTTAACAAAGCACCGAGCTAAATGATGACAGCCATAATTAGTCAAACAAACGTTGTACAAGGAACATGCTACAGTATTAAAATAGAACAGGGAAAGAAACAGAAAGAAAGAAAGAGGGAGAGAAAGAGAGAGAGACTGGTATAGTGAGCAAATAGATCAGAATAATTCGGGCACACAATCATTCCCCCTTTTCCCTCTCATTCCCCCTCCTCTTAAACAAGGTATCTCAACTCCTAAAGTACTGTCAAAAAGTTAAGCTTGGCTAAAAATAGAAGCGAAAGCAGTAGAGCATTTCAAGTAGTTCTCACATATCTGTTATTCTGGAAAGGGCGGTCTTCTTGTGTTTACTAGGGGCAGAGAGATCAGAGCCAACTGACTGAAAAGTCTTACACGAGGGAAGCGTTAGGCAGAATAGCTCTATTGCCACACAACGCATTACAAACTGTGGTCGGTTCCTGGTATACGGCAACTGTGATTCCTTTACAGACGTTTTTAATTACTATTTCTTCAAGAGCTTCAAGGGAACGCAGAACATGCAAGTAGATTCCACTAAAACCCAGAACTAGATCGTGGTGCTCGGTTCACCTGGTTTTGTTCCATTTTCTTCTTTCAGAGTCTGGATTTTGGGTGACGAAGCACTGCATGAGTCACAGACCTATAATCATGCCCTGAAGAAATGTTTCAAAGCTGGATGAACAGGTAGAAAGAATAAAGAGGTTAACACTTTGTGTGCTACAGTGTATATAAATGCTTTCAGGTACTGTTCACCTATGACGTCTGTACATTTATGCGATTAAGCTTGAAATCACAGAAAACAAAGGAAGAGTTTATAGACTCAGTAACATTAATTCCATAGAACTTGAACAAGCCTGAATTGATGCCAATTTTTCGATATTCTACTTTTTGCACTGCCTGTTCGGTTCTATATAATTCAGTCTATTCTTATTTTTTCTTGCCATTTAAAGTGATGTTTGTAAGACCTAAACCCAAGAGAGGGGGCTAAATCCTATGAATAATCATGGCTAATAGGATGAATATCGAATGATAATTTGATACTTGAGATAAGACTACTGTAAGCGCTACTGATGCTTAGCCAAAGTAATCAAATATTGTGTTTGCGACAGTTTTAATGAATCGAAAGCTGGCTTGATGATGCTTCAATGGGCTGTCTAAACATTCTTCTTTGTTAACACAATAGTATGATCTTTGATCAGAGATCAAAAGAAAACTTTTCAGAGATTAAAAAGCATTTCCTTTAAAGGAAAGCTAAATAAACGAAAATTATTTTTTATATGAGAAGGCCTACCCAATGATTCTAATCGTCGCTCGTTACATTAAATATTTTAATGAAATAAAAGAGCTTTTCATTCCAATTCACCGCCCCGTTTTTTTATCAGCAGTTGACGCCCGACCGGCTGTCGACACTGGTAGCCGGCGCCATCGCCATCGCGCTCGTGGCATTTCACAACACCCGAAATTCTCAACCGAAAATAGCTTCCAACAACTGATCCAAGGGAGGAACCCGTTATGAAGCAGATGTCCAAACTGGCGCTCGCCGCCGTCGCCTCGATTGCGCTCAGCGCACCGGCGATCGCCCAAGAGAAATTGCGAATGGCGACCATCGCGCCGGGCTCGTCGGCCTATCTTGTCATGACGACGATGGCATCGGCCGTCAACGACGCTCAAGACGATGTGGAAATCTCGGTTGATGCAACCGGCGCGGCCACCAAGCACATTGTCGAAATGGCACAGGGAAAGCTCGACGTCGTGATGACCTCGCCGGCCGTGTATCACTTCATGAAGAACGGCACGCGCATGTATCAGAAGCTGAGCGCTGCGCCGGAATTGTCCAAAAATGTCGGCTTGATCTACTGGTTTCCCTACGGCGCCTACCATGTGCTGGCCTATTCGGACAGTGGCATCTCCAAACTCGAAGACCTGCGTGGCAAGAAGGTCTTTCTCGGACCGCCCGGTGGCGGTGCCTGGGCCGCTGCTCAACAGTGGATTCAGGCAACAACCGGCATGGAACCGGGCAAGGACTTCGAAAACGTCAAGGCCTCATGGGGCGCCGCTCTGCAGGGCTTCCAGGACCGTCAGTTCGATGTCTATGTCAACGGCGGCATCCCGCCCTTCCCACAGGTCGAGCAATTGGCGCTCACCAGCGATCTCAACGTGATCGGCCTCAACAAGGATGAAGTCGACAACGCAACCGAGGACATGCTGAAGCCGACCAAGGTGCTCGGCCGCAAGCTCGATATGATTCCGGCCGGTATTTATGGCGAGAAGGTCTCGTCCGACGGCGACACCTATACGCTGGGTGCGACTGTGGGCGTGGTTGCGCGCATGGATCTGTCCGAGGACGCGGTTTACAAGCTCACCAAGGCTTTCTGGGAGAACATTGATGGCGTCCGGGCCAATGCACCGTTCATGGAGCGCGTTCGGCTGGAGGATGCACTGGCAGCGACAAACATCAAGCTGCACCCCGGCGCTCTGAAGTACTATGAGGAAATCGGCGTCGAAATCCCCGAGGAAATGAAATAAGTACGAACGCTGAGCCGGGTCGCGTGGTGCGGCCCGGCCGGATTTGAGGGAGCCGCCGGTGACGCGCAAGACCAAGAACATATTGTTCATCATGTATGACCAGTTGCGCTTTGATTATCTGAGCTGCGGAAATAGGCCTTCTGTCGTACACCAAAGATTGTGGGGAAATGATAGGAGAGGAAATTCAAGTTGTCCTTACAGGAAAAAAATCAGCGCAATCTACTGTTTCCGAAAATTCATACAGTTAATTACACAAACCTGATTAGCAACACTATTATGTGCCGTTGGCTTTGCGCTGGACTTAGAATTACCACATCAAAGTGCTAAAGTTTTTATACTTATCGGTTTTCTCTATAAATGGGTCCACAGTGCGAGTGCTCGGGAGCCTTGTTACCTACCAACATTTCATTTTGCAATCCTACCATAAAATAATCACACTGACACTCTATGCTGGCTAAATTTTTATTCGTAGGCTAAATTGTCTCTCCACAGCACATTCCTTTATTGTTTAAATAAAAAAAGGATTTGTTTTTTCAACTGAAAAAAGGAGCAATATTAAAACTCAAAACAAACAGAAATTATTTCGTATGTAAAGGGGTTGCCCCCATCCTCATTGCCTTTCTCTCTGTAAAAAAGTTTTTGGTTTATATTTTTATTTTACGAAGAAACACTTTCCAAATCAATCTTTTAAAAGCAAGCTCCGCTACTGTGGCACCATTTCCCTTTTCTACAAAATTTAGTTATTAGGTTGTTTATTTCATTTCAAGATGAAAACTATCCCAATTGTCTTCTGATATAAAATACATTCTAGTTCTTATTAGCTTCGTATTCTTCCGAGAATGTATTTCAAAATATATGTGCTATTTGGCTGAGTAAAAAAACAACTTCAGACAAAATTGGCCTTTACTAACTAACCGAGGCTTCACCAACTAACCGAGGCTAACTACCACTAACTACTAACTAACCGAGGCTAACTACTAGTACACTGTCACAACAACCTAGAAACCTTCTGAACCTTCTGGAACAAATACCCTGAATTAATATTTGAACAATGCATCCAGAACCCAGTTCTACTCATTTGGTAAGTGTATTTTGTTTGCCGCACGTCCAAACCAGTTTTTCTCTGAAATATTGAATTTTCTTCAGTTTGATATTTTACGCCTCTCCTCAAGGACACTGGGATCAGTTATGTTTGATAAGTATGCTCCATTAAGGTTCTAGTAGTAGGCTACATTTCTATAGTTATATCTTTACTGTAAAAAATATCCTAGATTTCAAATGTTATATCAGTTTATCGGTTTTTTTTTTTATCTCTCTCATGAAGTTTAACATTTCCTCTGTGGCTGTCTTAGTCTTCTTTTCGAAGGATTTTCTAAATATATGTTTAGGATTTTATCGAAACCAAGCAGCGGTACGGTTGTGCCAGTGCTGGCGCGAGAATCCGGCGCGGCGAGTTCGATGAAGCGTTCCGGCGGGCAGTCAACGGCGGACAGAATGCGCGAAAGCGATTCCGTTGAAGGCCAGCGTGGACGTCCATCGTTGTTTGTGCGTTTGGATTTGTTGAACGCCGTCGGGTCCAAACCGGCTCGGCGTGCCAGCCCAGAAACCGACATCCCGTTACGGTCCGCCAATCTGTCGATCGCCATCCAGATTTGCGCATGCGAAAGCATGATTGACACTTATACTTTGCCCGATGCTCGGTTCAAGGCTTCAGGTTGACGTCATGGTGTTTCATTCGAGACTACGGGCCTGATCAGAATTCGAAATCCCCGCCGTCGATCTGCTCCTGCGGCAGCCAGGTTTCGTGCACGTGCAACCAGCGGAACGGTTCCGCACGGGTCAGCAGTGCAGTGGACAAGCGCGCGTTCTTCGGCCGGTCGTAAGACCGCGAGCCGGTTTGCCATTCTGTGTAGGTGACCAGCAGGTGGTCGCCCAATTCGTGGCAGATCGTAACGTCGCGAATGGCGATGCGGTGATTGGGATTGGCCCCGTGCGCCTTGCGGAAAGCGGCGGTCAGATCTTCGATAGTCGTTTGATTGCCGTCTGGCGTGATGATGATGAAACCGGTGTCAAAACGCGGAACGAACTCGCTCTCCAGTGTCTCCGGCGCGACCGAGCCTGCATACCAGTCAACGAAAAAACGGTGCAGGTCCTCGATTTCGCGGCGAACGCGCTGCTGCAGATCGTCGGTCATGCCAATCCTCTCAGGTGTCGTGGTCCGGATGCTGGTTGGAAACGACGCCGGCATTCCAGGCGTCATCTTTGCGGATTTCGTCTTCAGGCTTTTCGGGCAGTTCGGTCAGGCCGCCGAAAAAGCTGCATCGGCTGGCTGCGTTGACCTGAACCTCCGGGGGAGCGACTTCAGGATTGTCGAGCGATCCGATGGCGATCTCCGTCCATCCCTCGAATTCGTAGGTCAAAGGTGTCCCGCAATCCTTGCAGAAGCTTCGCCAATTGCGCTGAGAGCTGTTGAATATGGACCGCTCGCCGCGCGTCCATTCGATGTCGTAGGCCGTAACAAGCGGCGCGAATAGGCCGCCGAAGGCTTTCTGGCACATGCGGCAATGACAGATGGAAGCCCGGCCGAGTCGACCGATGGCATAGCGAACGGCGCCGCATTGGCAGCCGCCGGTTATCCTGTCTCGTTCCATCGTTTCACCCCTTCTGGGTTAATATATTTGTAATTTTCTTTTTGTTTTGAATTGAATGTCGAACAATGAACTTGTTTAGAAAGTTAAGTTCCATACATTTTAGATGTTGAAAACATATCTTTCATGATTATTCCCTCACCCAAGTCAGTTGGGTTTTTCTGAAATAAAATCTGAGTAAAGAGGCAACAATATCATTCAGTGGAACTTCAAATAATTAACTATATAACAGCTTACAACTCAAAGACATAAGGGGCGTTTTTCATTGTCTGAAACCTGAAAAGGTAGACCCAATCCTTGACGAATGTAATTAGGTACGGACTTGAAGTTGGAGTATTTCTAATCGTTCTCTTTCCCCCTCCCTAGAAAAAAAAGAGCATCAAGTCGCTTTAAAAACAATGTCAAGCGTACATACCCACATGAAACTGCACTAAAATTGTTGCATTGCACCTAAAATGATAAAATTATCTAGTTTACGATTTAGGGTTATAAGTTCACTGCGTAGTGGAAAGGTTTGCAGAAGACCTGAAACCTGACGATGTGACGATGCTGAAAATTATTGGGGTTTCATGTGCCTACTTCTAGGTTATTGAAAAAACGGATTATTAAAAAAAACATATATTATCCATTTACTAAATATTATATTATACTTTTTTCTATTTAAATTTAAAATTTCTTTCTATTTAAGGAAAATTCTTTATACTTAAATTTATATTTAAGGAAAATTCTAGAGAAGTAGTAAGTAACTGTATAGAGTAAGCAGTTCATGGTGCAGAAGTCTAACTGTAATTACTCAAGTATTTAAAAAAGGTGGACTTCTGCCAAACTCATTGCGATTCGGCTCAAGATTCCTTTTTTCGTTCAAATTATAGATCTGTTAACAAAAATATAACTATATGCTTAAGTATATTGTAGTTTTGGTCGAAAAAGTCTTTAGTTGTTAATAATGTGATGAATGTAATAAGCTTATGATTGCTCGTTTGGAAGTGATCTTTTGCTAATAAAGATTATCACCAAGCATGAAAACTTTTTGTGATCATGATTGGCCCAGATTGCAAAAAGTATCCATTCAAATAGCGGTACCAGGGAGCTAAGTGTATCGAGGCTCCTCTTGTAGACGTTAGAAGACGTATCACTCCCTTACCTGAACTGGATAGATCCACTACTTTTCAATTAATACGAGTAAGTATTGTAACTTGAAACGTCAGAACATTAGAATAACATGGAGCATACTAATATTCTGACTGCTGAATTCATACTCTTAGAACAGGATATGTTCGAAGTAGTTTCTATCTAGATTGGAAACCGTCTTTTGTGAAGACTTGACTTTACAAAAAACATTTTTTTTGTTTTTTACCAAAGAATCTTTTTCTTTTCTTCTGTTATGTTTTTCTCTCAATTTATTGAGAAACCGAATATCGTTCTCATCCCAGTTTCCATCCAGATTGGAATCCGTCTTTTGTGGGTGTACCATTTCATGAAATTGTTCTTCTAGTCCCTTGAGAACTCCTGGATCTTCGTTTTCTTTCTTGATTTCCCCCTTGCTTTCAACCAGATTAAAATATTTATGTACTTCTTTTTCTCTTGATGTAGTTTTTTCATTTGTTTCATTCGTTAGTTCTTCACACTGTTTTCCGTGAATATCGTCTCGTAATTTCCCGAATCTCGTCAATATTTCATTTGGCTCATTTAAAATATGAATTTTTTGTGATGAGACCGAATTCCTGAAAGAGCTTAACGTCGATTTCGTATTAGTCATAGCATGGGCTGTAGTTAAAATAGGCTCCGCCGGTTCCACTGCTATTATACAATTTTCTTGATGAAGCATTTTTTTCTCACAGTTTTCAACAAAATTAGCCATCTTCATTGGATGTTTAAATGTTTCAGTTTCACTTGATTTTGAAATTTCCTTTTCCTCGGCTGAAATTCTTTCACTTGTCTGCTGAAGTTCATTTTTTTCATGATATTTTGGTGAAATCCAATTCCTGGAGCAGCTTGAGATCAATTTCTCAGTATCCTTTGGATGGGCCATATTTGGAAAAGGCTCTGCTAAATTAACTTTTTGAATAGCTTCTGACATTATATCATTTTCTGGATTAAGAATTTCTTTATCGCCGTTCCCATTGTTTTCAACCATATTACCCGTCTTTAGACAGTATTTACGCATTTCAATTTCACTTGAATTCGAAATGTCTCTTTTCCCTGTTGAAAACTTTTCATTTTTTAACAGAAGTTCATTTTTTTCATTTTTGAGTTTCTCGCAATGTTTTCTGGAAATTTCAAATTTATCTGGTTCCTTTACAATGGGAGTATCTTGCAATGAGTTCAAATTCTCAGGAGAGCT
Organism: Alatinidae sp. Z8VKAUB7J3; assembly: GCA_010016025.2. NCBI lineage: Eukaryota > Metazoa > Cnidaria > Cubozoa > Carybdeida > Alatinidae > Alatinidae sp. Z8VKAUB7J3. Next base: position 95,353,316 of record JAAAKM020073195.1, read on the forward strand.
TGATATTAATTTTACAGCAGTCCTGGCCTTGGTTCTGTTTGAAACAGGTTCTGATAGCCCAAGTTCTTCAGTAACTCCTGAATCTACGTTGTTTTCTTCATTTATCATTTGTTTCTCACAGTTCACCTTGTTTTCAGCCAGATTTGACATCTTTATTGGAAATTTCGACTTTTCAATTCCACTTGATTGCAAAATTTTGCGATCCCCTGAAGAAAATCACCAGGCAACATAAAAAATCCCTAGAAATAGCGATAAATCACAAGGGTTAGCAGCTCTGCCTTCGATTAGTGCCTATGCAACTGCCTTGTTGCCTTGACAAGCAATGGCACAAAGAAGAAAACATCGCACGAAGGAGGTGTATAAATTCCTATAAAAAACTCATTGATATTACATCAAATCTCACTTTCATAGATAGCAGTGCGTCTTAGTGGTGCTAAAGCCCGTCTTATTTCTTTAGATCTTCGATATGAACTTTGTTTCTTCATCGATCAGGTCTTTTCAGGTGGATGTAGTACCAAGCGAAATTATTTGTCAAAAGTTCTTTCCTGTCTGTTTTCGGGTGAATATGGTGGGCTGTGTTCCTGTGTGTTTTCTTATCATCTTGAAAAACGGCAACAAAAGGAGAGAACCCACTTAGAATGAATTGAATTGATACGTTTGAATATGTTGAATTAAATGCAAAGAGCTGGGGGGTGTAGAATACAGTGATTGAAACCTTATATTAGTCTGGTGTAGCTACTCACTTTTGAATACTTCCCTTATTCCATCCTGACCCCTGGTATAACAAACACCAAAGACAGAATTGTTTATAATTGACATTTTTTGCTTATTCATCCACATCACAATAATTTAAACTATTCTTTAGCTTATCCCCTAGAAAATCGTCTCTACAGAGTGGCCTAAAGGTTAGCTCTACAACGAGACCAGGAATAAGGTTACGTATTATTTTCCACACCGATACCGATCTATAATTCCTCCTCTTATTAGACATCATTCACCCTTCCAGAAGCACTTTTCTTAAGCGGATCATTTTGAACAGGCGGCTCCAGTTGGACAGTCAATATAGCTGGACAGCCTTCGAATTTTCCGATTTCCACGATTGGCTGTCCGGTCGAAGTCAGCCCTGCTCCTGCCAGGTTGAATGTTGTCTATCAAGACGAGGCTTAAAAGAATTCATTAACATTTCTTCATTCCTTGCTTTAAAGACAACAATTAGTGTTGGGCTGTGGTATAGCTAGCCCTAATGAGTTGATACTCTGATAGTTTTGGAGTTAGAACTTACAAAGTGAGCGTCTCCAACGAATTAAGCTTTTTCTAGTCTTTGCAAAGTTTCAAGTTCTAAATGTTTGTCTTTCGATAGTACATTTAAGATACTTTCCTTAAAGAAAAAGGTACAAAAGCAAAAACAAGGCACTGGCGATAATACATAGAAGATGATATGTCAAAAGTTTTAGTTTTCGAGGGTAATAGCTACGTCACGTTCCTGGTAGGATTGCATAATTGCACACACACCCCCTCACACTGATGACAGCTGGTTCAAAAGATGGTGGCAGGATAAGGTGGTAGTGTCGTGAATGTCTAGAATAGACGACCAAACTCTAGCAAATAAATACTAAAACTGAATGGAGTGGAATACTAAAACTGAATGGATTGGAACACTAAAACTGAATGGATTGGAACACTAAAACTGAATGGATTGGAACACTAAAACTGATCGACTAAAACTGAATTTCCAATAACAAAGTATTTTCAGTGATCAATAAAATATAATTGTCAAATCAAATTGTCTATTTGCTTTGCTTGCTCTAGTTGGGGCTTCTGTTTCTCTTTGTTGTGCTTAAAAAACAATATCAACAGCAGATTGAAAATATATCAACAAAAAGATTGGATAAAGTCTGAGAGATGGAGCAAGTCTGAAAATAAAACAATAGAAAGAAAACATGAAAAGAGAAAGGAAATAGTGGCAAAAGGCGCATTGAGATATTACATAAAGGTAGATGGACTCTGGAACTGGATTTCATTGTTTTAAGGACAAGAGTATTTTCGGTGATCAATAAAACTTCTTCGTCTTCTTCTTTGGATTAATATGTATGCTTTTGCACAATCTCATCATTATCACCTGCAATGTGTTGCTTGGATCTCTGGGTCCCGTATTACCAAGCTAAGGTCCAACCCACTGCGAGAGGGGGCACACTGCGCCACAGGACATAATCGCTAAAATGTAATTGTGAAAACAAATTATTCATTTGCTTTTTTCATTTTACTCGGGTCTTTAGCTCATGTCTTTGGTTGGTTACAGACAAAAATAAAATTAAAAGCGCATTGTCGAAGCATTGTAAAGTGATTAGAAAAAGTTTGACTCCAAATCAAAATTTGCATACAAAGCTGCGACATTAGAATTAAATGTAACCATAGACTCCTGCTTTCCGCGTGTGTGGTTTCTGCGTGTGGTTTCTGTGGGCTCTCCAGGTGTGTGATTTTCAATTTGACATGCGTTTAGTTTCTAATCCCGGTGTTCTAGGCAAATAAAACTTGAAACAAGCATCCATGTAAAGTTGTATTCGACGAAAAAAGTGTGATTGCGTTTTTAAATTCTGCATGTTAAGTCCTGCTAGAACCAAAACTGAATGTTACAATAAATAACGGAATGCCCAACAAGTCATCTGAATGTACATTATTGCCTGAAGGAGGTTATGAAATTATGTGAACTGTTTGCACGAGAACGTCCAATTGGCTGATAATTTTACCTCATACCTACACAGACGAACTTTCCAATATTGTTTATATTTAAGTAACAGATACTTCTCAAAATTTCTAAAATAAAATCCTCCCCTGACCTCCCAACCAAAAATTTTCAAGCGCAATTCCTTCAACTCCCTACATTCTCTTAGAAAATGATACAAAAACTCATCCATCTCTCCACACATAGGCCAACTGTAAGGCCCATCCCTTAATCTATTTCCTATTTCTCCCTATATGCGTTTCTAAAATACCAGACGAATATTCACAAATCAACTTCAAAGTGCTAAAAAAAAATGCCCAATCAAGAACCCAGAAATATTATAAATACTTTGCAAATTGTAGTGAAAAGTGAGATTACGTGATAGTTTTCCAATGGCCCCTTGCAGGAAGCAAGGCGCCTGAAAAATGTCAACTCATGGGAGATGATCTTGTATAAGGCTATTGTAGGGAAAAACTACTGGTATCTTTTCTGGAGCAGTGGAATATTGAAAATAAAACAGTAGGATCCTTTATATGCTTTTCTAAAATACCAGACGAATATTCAAAAGTTCGGTTCATAAAACCAAAAGAAATTGTTGTCATAACTTCAAAATAACAGAAATTAAAAAAAAATTGTTTAAACTAAATTAAAGAGCCAAGAAATCAGAATGAATTTTTGGTCAAACAAATGAATAACATAAAAACGTAGACAATAACATACAAATACCATAGAAAATTGAAGATCCATGAAATTAAGATACATTTTTATATCGAACATACAAATAACGTAGAAACATGGACAATTTTTTTAAAGAAAATGAAAGAGCCAAGACATTAAATTGAACTGTTAAGAATTAGAAATGAATAGTAAGATTCATAGTAAACGTTGAAGAAACCAATATTCCTTCTTCTCCAAGATCGAGGGCTAAAAACCTAGCCCCTGTCTGTAGTCAAGAAATTTAAAAGTGCACAGAAATCCTATATATTGTTCCTGGTATGATATACTTCCATTCGAAATTCGTTAGAAATTTTCAACGGATCATTTTCCGATAACATGTCCGGGTTACAGCCGTAGCTAGCAACTCCTTAAAACATTGTCGGATCAAAACACAAAGTTTTTCGTAAATAAGCAGAAAATCCTAATAAAGTCAGCCTGAAGTAGAATAAACCTGACAGAGCTATCCTGTTGCAAATTTTAAAACAGTCATTTAGTCAAAAAGTAAGTATATGGCATAAGCAAAATTTTATTCATTTTATAAATAACACATTGAAAAAGTGCCAAATTGAAGAACTTACAATTTGTCTCAATTAAAATGAAAATTCTAGAATTTTTCAGAAAATTCGGATTATTAATATTCGGATTATTAATATTTTTAATTTCAAGAAAATTTTCTAAAATAGGGATTACAAGAGAGTTGAACCGTTTTAATACAATTATTTGAAAATTCGAATTTTCGACTCGAAATGCAATCGTAGCCTATGTTTGTTTCCTAATATTTTGGCAAGAATTTGATCCAGAATTCTTTTGAGCATATATGTTTTTTCAGACAAAGCCCAATTTGCCTCGTTTCATAAGGTGACGTGAAGATTTCAGTCAGTTTTAGCCCACCCAAAATGTCTATCCCTGTTGCTAGTGTGGTTGATGGACTATATGAACTTCAAGAAACAATTGGAAGTGGTGGCTTTGCTAAAGTAAAACTTGCAACTCATATATTGTCTGGCGAAAAAGTTGCAATCAAAATAATGGACAAAAAACAGCTTGGAGTAAGTAGACAAATAGCCTAGGCTATATTAAAGCAAACATTTTATAATTAAGCCCATTGGGTCATTCAGTAGGGTAAAAATTCATTTGTGGTAACTCCTGAAGGGGAACAACTTATTCCCACTGATATTCTCCTTGGATAATTCCCAGTGTCCAGTTGAAGAGAAACTGAAAGTTACATTAATATTGAGCAGTTCATAGAGTATAGGCTAGCCTAATTGACTACAAAAATGTAACCATCACTATAAATAGGTTTAAAAAGTGATTATTTTGAAAAATCATTAGATTGCTCAAGCTGCAATTTAATGTAAGATAGGCCTAAAACATCTCCTAATTGGTAGGCTACTCAGAGCAAATTAAGATCTTCTTGATATGTTAATTGTTTCTTACTTGATGATGTGAATGATTAAACATCAAGTGAACCCCACTGGTATTTTCAGGGTACACCATTCCATTTGTCATCAAATAAATTTTTGAAAACTTTATTATTAGGTGTTATTTATTTATGTTTACTTCAGGGTCTTTGCACAAGCACCATAAACAATGATCCCATAATCAATATGGGCATAATCAATAGGGTATTATATGTGATTTAGGCTATAAAATTTGAGCAAAGTTTTCTCATTACAACCCTAGGGTATGGATAGTAGGTTTTTATTATTCTTGTTTTCCTGTAGTATTTTTATTGTGTTTGAGATGTGAAGGTGGAAATTAAGTTTATGGTATGAGACCTTGGTATTTTATTTGATTATCCCCAGGAATAATTATTCTGTTTAGAGTTAGTTTTGTATTAACATGTAAGAAAATAAGTAAGTATGAAAAAGTTTAGTTAAATTTGACACGGCGTGTCGCCTGAAAAACTCAAATATTAACAATCTGTTGATTTCTAAAGACGACCTAACCTTCAAAGGAAAGGTGCACTTTATAAAGCTGTTTGAGGCCCAAGGGCATATCTGGGATTTTCCTTCAGGGGAGGGCGTTTAAAGAAAAAATTACAAAATGTGTAAAAAATTACAAAACGCGTAAAAAATTTTATCTGCATTTTTGCTAAGTTTTGAAAGTCGTAAAAAATTTGGGGGGGGGGTTCAAACTCAGTAGCCCCCCCCCCCCACTGAATACCACCTTGTCGGTGTCATATATTTTTAGTTTTTTTGATGTTTCATAGTCAAGATTTTTTTTTTTTTTTGTTACAAACGCAAATTTACCAAAAACTGGATACCTAAACAATGAGTCTTTTTTCCCAGAGATTGAATACAAAATTTTTCCTGAGCTTTTAATATATGTAAATATTTAAATTTGTCATCAATCAGTTCGAACAACCAGATTTTATTTTCACTGTATTTTCCTGTCATTGGTATTTTAATGTATATAGTTAGTGGTTTAATGCTTACGGTCGATGGTTAATGGGTTACTTTATAGTTAAAGTTTTAACATGTAGGGTTTAAGATGTATATGGTTGTGTAATGTCCCACTTAACCAATTCATTCAACCAAGTTTCATCTTCAATGTTTTTCCCTGTCATTGGTAGTTTAAAGTATTTGGTCAATGGTTTATGGTTTAATGGTTGATGCCGTAGATGGTTTTTTATATGGTTAATGATTTAATATAGCCTATAGGCTTTAAAATGTATATGATTGTGTAGGTTTCCACTTAAACACAGCAAACAAGCAGATTTCATTTTCACTTTCCTTGGTAATTTATCCCCATAGACTTCCAAGGATATTCTTAAAAAAATAAGTAATACTAATAAAACTAATCAAAAAATTTTTATGCCTTAAAACCTTAAATTATTTTTTACGCTCTAAAATGTACTGAGTTTCCAGCGTATAATACATAATTAGTATACAATTGTACTAGAAACAAAAAAGTGTGGCACGTGGTCCATCATGTAGTGGGGCAGCAGGATTAAGCTATGTTTAGTAACAAAGGATCGGAAGATCCATCTCAGCTACAGCAACTCACTGCGAGTACGGAATTCGATTGCTGTGATAAGATTATATAAAAACGTGTCCATAATAATCCAAATAATAAGTAGAAAACCAATATGGTCAAACCCTGGGTTAGCAGAGGAATGTCCCAGAAGATTAATCCAGAAGTCCCGTCCTAAGAAAATGATGGTACAAAATACACTAAATTTGTTGACTTAATCGAAAAAAATTCTGTGACACTCCCTCCTCACTAATGGGCCATATACTGGATCCTTTGTGGGCATACGTGCCTATTGGATTTAAATAAAAAACTGAATAAAACTGAAGTATTCGCAGTCAAAGTGTTTTTCTATGTACTTGACTTTAGAGGGAAAATATCCTTCTGATTCCTAATAAACCTTTTCAATACTGCTGAAACTTTTCTGTTCCGGATTTTTGGAATTTCCTTGGAACAATGGAGCTGTGAGCTTAGATCTCACAATGTATTAATATGCACGCAATCTCAGGGTAATAAGCCTCGTCTTGCTTTTTGGAAAACGGTTGGGGGCTGATTATTTTTAATTGAATCAGATTCGAATATTCCAAAACTAAAATCAGGTGGATCACATAATATTGTCGTCCTTTCTCATCCTTTTTTTCTGTCGGGGGTGGGGGAGGTAGACGTAAAAACAGTGCTTTGGGGCAACTCCAGTCCTTTGAAGTTTGAGCCCAAGACCAGGTTCAGATTATTTGCCTACACTCAATAAGTTATTTAACAATACCTTTCCATTCCTTATACTCTCAAATCGGTTAAAGCTGAATAGATATTTTGCATTAGATCGAGCCACTTTACATTGTGGGTCATTTTAGGTAAATACGAGCCCACTAATGTTTCGAAAACAGTACACATAATTATGCTTATTTACTATTGAAAAATATTATTGCTGTCATGAAAATAAAAAATAATAACATAGCATCATAACTGTGATTTCATAATGAGTTGTAATATGTTTGTAAACGATAAAATAAAATAGAAAAATATTCAAAAATTATTCTCTAATTGAACTATTCAAAAATATTATATTTGTCAACACTCAAGTTTGAAGTTAAATTATATATCATTTTGATAGTATATTAATCTCTTTTTAGATTATGGAAGATTGTTTTTCTCGATACAAGCCGGAGGAAGTGTGTATCAGTTTTAATGGAGGAAAAGATTGTACAGCCCTGTTGCATCTAGCATATGTTGTATACCATCATCATTATAGCAATTGTCCAGAGTTGCAAGCAATTTATATTAGAAATAAAGAGCCCTTCAAGGAAATGGAAAATTTTATACAAGAATCTGTTCCAAGGTAAAATTGAGAAAGGATGTAAAAATACCGGATTAATATCGGTATTTCTTTTTGTTATAATGGTAACTTGGTATCAAAATTCAATTTTTTAGAGTTTTGGTTACTATTGAGCAGGGTCGCTCCTTACTGCAGTTCGTTACCACGAACTGTTTGATACAGAATGGCATTGCTCAATTTCATTTCACGCAGAGCATTCTTACGTGAGAAGTAGGCCAATCGCTTACCAGATAGGGTATTATCAGAGACCCTATTAGATTGCGCAAACTTCCACAATTCAAATGAAAAAAAACGGTGTTTTTACCTTAGTAAAAAAATTCAAAAACTCGACATTTTTTACAGCAAAACCTTTCACCGATAGATTTTCCGCAGATTTCTAAATAGCTCAAAATTCTTTTCCCCATGACTTTTTTATGACTAACAAGGCTCAATTATAAGAAAAGTTTGTAAAATTACAAACAGTACAGTACACACATAACTGAAGCCACACAGCACCCTTCTTTGCTTTGAATAATTCTGTTCGAGGGGGGTAGAACTTTACAAAAGACATCAAAATCTGCTTATTTACATTTTTAGATAAATTTTTAACGAGTAGGATTTAACCTTTGGGCGAGGGGGGAGGGGCGAGCTGAAGCCCGGTAAACCATTCACCTTAGATACGGCCTTGAGTTTTCGTTTGACAAAAAAAAAAATCCCTCTCGCTTTGAAGTTTCTTAAACACATATTGCTTTCAGTAAAGTGCAAATAACACTCGAGCTATAACTGGGGAGCAAGGGGGTGACATAATTTCAAGATCTTTCGTTTATTTATTTATTCTCAATGTAATAATGATAAAAAAGAAATTGCTTAACATACACTTTTTTAGTTTGAGTTTTGATTCTTGGTGGATTAGAAAAGGTCAAGTGTGTTAAGGTTCAACTTTGGAGAATGTTGAATGTTATCTTAAACTAAATCGAAAGGCACTGTGTTCATCAAGTTGATCAAAAAGCAGATCCACAATTTCTTAAGAACGACTAAGGGTATTAAGTTGAAGATTTCAGGTCATGTTGAGGGGGATGTCTTAAAGAGGTTAGAGGGCTCCCAACCCCCTTCCGATATCCTCTTTAGCTGGACTTCCTCCAAAAAAACAAGAGCTAAGAGCTCATACGGCACTCGTGACGAGGTCGGAAGAGCCAAGAGCTCATATGGTATGAGCTGTAGAAAAATTTCAAGAATCACTAAGATTGCTTTAAAAGGAAAACCAGAGGCTTAATACCGGTCGGGAATTAAAATAAGAGCTCTGAGTCACGAGGTCCTTCTAAATATTAAAATTCATTAAGATCCGATCACCCACTCGTAAGTTCAGCACCGGCAATGCAATAAAAATCAAAGAGTTTACGCACCTTTTAAGAGTGAAGCCAACACCATAAAACGTTTGGCTTTTCTTGGCACTTTTTTTCCCAAACTCGAATTTGTATTTGCTCCAAAAATTGAGGTAAAAAATAATTTTTCCAATTACACTAATTACATTGATTTTGCCTTAATATTCAAAAAATGTCAAACACTAGACGAAATTGGGGGTTTTTCTAGAACAAAGACCCAGCTTTCGCTCTTATATGTTACAAATTCTCTTTAATCCCAGCGAAAAATACGTAATGAAAAAGCCGGTTCAGTATCCTCAACGACTGTCAAATTTTGGTGACAAATAAAGGAAACTTATAAAATACTTACATGGTATGACATCCATAGTGGAAATGTATTGAGGGGAGGTGGCAAGTACTCGGCACCCATTTCCAGGATCATCCTGGTTAAAGCAAATGGACGAATTCCAATTAGTCGCAACCAAGCATTATTTGTCAGTGTTTCAAAGTCAAGGTACCAAGGATATTCGCTAAATCGAGGAACGACTATTCCTGCCTAAAAAAGGGTGACATAATAGATTAAAACATAGATAGTAAAGAAAGAGAAGTAAAAGAAAATGATGAAGAAACATAACAGAAACGATGGTTTTCAATGAACAAATAAAACAAAATATAAACCACCTAGACATTTATCTACTCTACAATTTGTAGACCAAACCAAATTAAAAAAAAAAAGGAGCGAAACTTCTTTTGAATCTTCTCTCTTGTTTGTTTTGATGATTTGATTAACAGAAATAATTTTTTTCTCAATTGATTAAAGAATTTGGTAGATGTAGAATGACGGCTCCTCAGAAAGAAAAAGGTTAATAAAAGTAGTTCCATTAGATTCTTAATTTTATGCTGGCTTTCCAATATAGTAATCTTTATTAAGACAATACACCCCACCAACCTCCCTCCAATGGACCCAAATATAGCCCTGATAATATATTTATTTTGTAGTTTCCATGGATTGATCCTTTGTATAACGGGTATCTACTCTGTAGAATTCAAGATATCCAAATTAGCCTGTTTGAATATGGATAAAAATACTTTTTAAATGGTTAAAAATGCGAATAAAAATAAAAGCAGACAAGATAATCGGATTATTATAAAATGCTGCATATTACAAAGTGAGAATTTCATTATCTTAGCATTACTTTGTTTAGTGCGATATATTTCATACGGCAATATATGGGATCTTAAGAGGTGCTGGGTGTGAGGATGAATTGTGTTAGCTTGTTTGGGACGACCCAAAAAACAACCTGTCAACTATTAATACACTCCATCAGAGAAAAAAATACCTTACTCCTCCTCCGCCCCAACGAAACATTTAATCAACAATTCTAAAATTAATATATTTACAGGGAACTTGGATGAATTCCGCAATCATATTCTACAGCTCATCACAATTCCTGACACATAAAGACATTCCCCCAATCATAAAACGCACGAAAACGAAACCCTTTTAACAACTCACGAGCATATACACACCCCAATACAAATTAATCGCTCTATCTCTAGAATATTAGCTCAAACAAATACACTACAAAGAAGCACGGAATTCCTCAAGGACCTTCTTACATTTTACACCTGCTGGAGTACATCAAATTTGTCCATCTATTTAAACATTTTAACAGTGGGGAAGATGGCCGAGGGTGATAAATACAGTGGTCTGTCAAAACTTAGATTTATACTGGCTGAATTTATGATTTTTCTTGTTCGTATTTCAGGATCTGACTTAGACGAATCTCAACTGTGCCAATTTATTGCTGAAAAGGTATCTTCTCATAAGCAGCTTGCTGGCGGAGTAGTCTTTATGGAGGCTATACCAAAATCACCCACTGGAAAAATCCTTAGGAGACTTTTAAAACAAAGTTGAATTGATTACACTTAGAGTAAAGATAACTGTTTAATTTTATATCGTGGTCTAATGTAATAAATTGAAAACTATTTGACCCTTTTTATTTAATTTAATTTTGTTCATGATATCAACCTTTAAGGTTCATTTTTAAAGCATATGAATACACTTGGCGATTTGTAGCTCCTTTTATGAAGCTACGTGAACAGCGTACGTGAAGAATTGGTTCCATTCCCTTCCCTCACTATACCTCATGAACCTTGCTGGTATTATCTAATTACTTATAATTTTCACGTATGCCTTAAACACCTCAGGGCTCAGTCCCCCATGATCCTAAATTTTCTTAAATTGCTAGGCGCTTCTCATTACCATCATGAAAAATATATCTCTTTTTCGGGTTCAGATATATCCTCTCTTCAAGATTCCCTTTTTGAAACATTCGAATACACTTGGTGATTCATTTCTCCTGTTTTTATAAGGCTACGGTGCAAGTGTCTATGTACGTGGAGGATTGCATCCACTCCTGTGCCTCACCATACCTCATGAAATTTGCTGAGTTTTCTATACCCCTATAATTTTTTGGATAATTTCCCTTTTACGTATGCCACGACAGCCTGGTTTCAGCCCCCTCTCCTCGTTGGCAAGTTCCTTTAGGTCTCCAGCTTCTCAGAGGAGATAATATGTAAGTTTAATACTATATGCATAGTCTTACAAACACAAATTTAGATGAAACCAGTGACTATGAAATCTTTGTGGCGAGGCTAAATAGCCAAATTTTCATAAAATTAAGTCTTACAGTAACGTGTTTGGCACTAAACCTCAGGGAAACATCTTCTTGTTTTATAGAGTAAATGGTTCCTGAACGGGGGGTGTGGTCAAGTTTCACAAACACTAGTGATATGTCCCCACTGTGAAAATGAGGCGCATGGGACAAATATGGAACATATTTATGCAAGCACCATATCACTTATGAAAGGCAGAGGTTTCTTGGGAAAGCAGAACTGAATTCCAGGGCATTCTGAGATCGATTGATAGAGACGTTATTACCAATATTTGCAAGCTGTTAGCTAGTGCATGCTATATAAGCTATCTCCATGTATTGAATGCTTTTATTTTTTCTCAATTGTTTTCATGCTTTCTCCTTATTTCATTTTTTGCTGGTATTTTAGTTTTTCTCGAGGGCTTTACTTATTATTATTTTTCATGGCCTTATTAAACTTAACTGGCTTCCTATCTTAGAATAGTCAAGAAGAAGAAGTAGGAATCAACATTTCGGAGCCTAGTGAAGAGTTACGTACAGTTGTATGACACAATTCTTAAATACTTGAATAGATATTACATAGATCATTTGGCAAAGTACACAGAAAAGATAGAATTTCAGCGAGAATCATGTAGCTGATTCAAAGGGGTGTGAAATCCTGTTTTTATATTCAACGGGGGATACAATAAAGATTTGGGGCCCTTATTTAGGTCATATTCCCAGTTTAGTCGGTAAGAAGTGAGCCGACACCCTAAGAGGATAAGGCAATAGCCAAAACAACTTGTCACATGGTCCAGACGTTTATGAAAGAATTCCATTGTCCCCAGCTTCTCCCTCCAAAATTCTATTATTTTTCATTTGGTTCTGCAACACCCAATACTTGTACATAATTTATCTGTAATGTAATTCAGTTTTACTTTGAGCCATTTCCGCCCCCACAAAAAGCCCTTGTGCTTGCCTGAATCATTTCTCTCACTCTTTAACGTCGTTAGCCCTTCCTTTCTTAAATCGTCCCCCACCCTAGAAAAAAACCGGGGCAATCTTCATGGAATGAACATATTGAACAGAAAATTGAAGATGAGTTTCGATGGTTAAATATCCTCGATAGTTGAAAATCTCCGAATTCCTGAATCCCGAAACAGCACATTCCAAAATGCTGTGGTAATAAACCCAAGTTATTACGAAGATATGAGGGATCCTGACTGACGTTAACACCGTCAAACAAAATATGTCCCTGTGTGGGGGAATCAAGCTGTGCCAGCAACTTGAATAAAGTCGACTTTCCTGCTCCATTAGCCCCGATTAATCCCGTTACGCCGCTACCAAAATTAACGGTCATTGGCGCTAAGCCGAGACTGTCCCCATAAGATTTCGACAATTCGTGTAAACTCAAACTTGGCATTGCATTCTCCGATGAAAAACGTTGCACCAAGCATAAGTTATTGTGTATTTTCCACTAGTTGTCAGAAATGACAGGTATAGCCGATTTAATATAAAAGTAAGTGACTGCTGTAGTTTTTCCTATTCTTCTCTGTTAACTTACCGACTCGGTTATTTTGTTTACCTGACGTACGGAGCAATATACCGCACAGGGAGCACCACGCAATGAATTCTCTCGTATCGTCATTGGCTTGCGACACTGGCATGTGAATGAATATTGAAAAATTAAAATTAGAAGACTTCTACCAACTTATCGATAACCTGGACAAGGCAAAGGATGTAAACGAACTCAAGGAATACTGTGAAACCCTTTGTGAATTAACTGAAATTCCGTATTACTTGTTAGGGATCATTGGACAAGAATCCTCTTATGCTCCCAACATCAGATTGATGTCAAATTATCCCGAACAATGGCTTTCGATGTATTTCAAAGAGAGTAAGCAACAGGAAGATCCTGTGGTGAAATACATTTTCGAAAAGCAATCACCAATAAGATGGGATAAGCTTATCGCCTCTGCCGACTTCTCGTCGACACAAGGACTAAGAGTCTTTGAAGAAGCTGCGCAATATGGTCTCTACAATGGCGTAAGCATCCCACTAAAATCGGCGTCAGAAAACATTGCCGTCTTCAGCCTGGCAGTGAACAAACGCCCTGATGCAATTGAGTTGTTAGACAATGCGCAAATGTTTAGCCATACCTTTGCAACACATCTATTTGAACGCTATTTACAGTTAGAAATGAGTTCCGAAAATGCGGATGATAAATCGGCGCTCACCAAGCGAGAGCTTGAATGTTTGTTTTGGGCTTGTGAAGGCAAAACTGCCTGGGAAATTTCTCAGATTGTAGGTGTGTCAGAAAGAACCGCCTTGTTTCACTTGAATAACTCTACCAGCAAACTAGGCGCCGTAAATAGACAACACGCGGTTGCCTTAGCCATCAAAAAAGGACTAATCAAACCTAATATTTAACCGCATTTGTTTCAGATCAATGTTATTACCAAACCCTTCAATAGAGAGAGATACGGATTTATTTATTAAACAGATAATAAACAAAAAATGGCTACTACCTCCCCTAAAAAGCAAAGCTTTGTCCGAGGGGGAGATAGAGAAAACAAAATACATAAAATAACCTTTTTTCAACTACGAAAAATACCTTGCACCTTGTCTATTCTACTTTTTATATATTCCTTACAGCTCATAATAATTCTACGCAGGTAAGTTAAACTATCCACTTAATCGATTTTATCGTTATTTGACATCACCTCTACAGCCTCATTTATTCCTAGTCTCGGCGACTTGATCATTTTCAAACCCATTTTTGCACCCTGAACTCTCAAAATCTCTATAAGTCCATTCATTTTACCACTACTTTCATATAGGACATTCAAATCATCGATATAATCCTATAGTCCTAGCCAAGAATATATATCGATACCAATATATCGATATCGATACCTAAACCTTTCCTATAGAATATATCGATAGGACTATATCGATATAGTCCTAGCCAAGAAGATATTTACCTTCCAATTTGATGCGAAGTTCTATCACAGCTAGTGCTGTGTTCCTTAGGACAAAATCTGTCAAAATAATCAGTGTAAACGGGGATAGGACGCAACCTTGCTTATATCCTCATACGGGGAAATTCAAACCAGATTGGGTTTTGTTTTTCCTCTTCACCATAATGATTTTTTTTAAAGTAAATGGCCTTAATTGTTATGACTAATAGGCTAAAAGACCTTGTAACACTGCAGGTAGAAGGTCAATCATTGTTCTAGCTTGTGACGTTAATAGCAAAATAAATTTTTTGACCTCGCGTGTTCAATTTACAACCACACCAAAAAGAGAAACTTTGCCAAATAAAAAAGAAGGTTTGAAATTATAATTTACGTAAAGCAATATAATCCTATGGCGGAAAACCCACACATGGCCTAGCGAAAACCTCATATGAGTCTGGCAAACCACTTTTAGGTTGAGAGACCAAGCAGAACATTTTTAAGCTACTACATGCACCTGCTATATTTCTATAAGGCTTATTGCCAATGTAATTCACGTAAATATTTTTCGAAAAATGTTTGGTTTTGGACAATGACCAGCGAATGAAGCAACCGTGCGGAAATCCGGATGGAAGTCTTTGCGTAGGAGGTGATAATTATTATTGGAGCTTTTAAGTTTTTTTTTTTTAAATAATTTTCAGTTTTGAAATTTTTCATCATGATTCCAGTTAAAGATTTGAATCAACATAGAAATCATAAAATTGTCTAATATCTTCATTTTTTCAACATACGTAGCTATACAAGAAAAAAAAAGAAAAGAACAAGGGGAATTAAAATTGGATTTGGGAGGAAGGACTATAATATTAAACACTTTAATATTATAAGTCAGCATGTGGTTTACCCTTTTTTTATGTTTGAAAAGCAAGGTAGATCAAAAGATAGTATTTGCTGCTTGGTTATCAAAACGGCGCGTCGGCATTACCTTGTGAATCGCTTGGGGTCACCACTGCTCTGCAGACTCACCACTAGTGAGAACAAAAGTGATTCTCAAGCCGTCCCAGTCACCTCCTTTATGTTGCCATATTGGTGGCTTATCCTTTATTGGAGGTGCAATGAAGGCAACGTGGTCACTTTTAAGACTATGAACCTCTACCTTAAAGAAGTTGGGGTGATTTTTAAGGAAGAGGTCAAGACGAGATGATCAGTTTTGGCTTTGATAAGAGTTGAAATCTTGTCCCGAATATTATCGAGGGAGGCTTCACGGTAGCCGGTAATATGAAAGGCTGGAGCGTTGCACATGGTACCAACAATCATCGACTTATTTGGGAGGATCCCTCTAGCCCACATAACTGCTTTTCCGGCTGAATATGGTATATTTAGGCATGAACATGATATGTGACTCTGTAGATAAACAACAACACCTCTTCTTCCGTATTTGGCGCCGTCAGTTCGGTCTTGATCTCGCCTGACAAGCATGTATACATGTATGGTGGCCTCACTGCTCTGTATTTCTTGGTTGAGATTGGTCTCAGTAATCCATATGATAGAAGGTCAAACCAGGTTCACAAGATGTTGCACCTGGTAAAACTTAGATCTGAGACAACACGCATTGCAGTGGGCTAACGTAAACAGGGTCATTTGGATAGTCGGCGGAGGTGCTACAGGTAGTCTACAAAAAGACTACTTGATCCAAGGCTTTTTATTATTGTCAATCAAAACCGAGTAAAATAAGCTTTGTAGGGTAGTTAGCCCTACCTTGCTTAACCATACATTGCAATGCATCATCAGACGGGGAACGGTGCCACCTTTCAAAGACATTCATTGCCGCATCAAAGCTCAGTGGTACCCTATAATGGGTTAGGGTTTGACACAAGTGCCTCCCAACTGAGTGTACCACTCTAAAAATACACACACATCTTGCATAAAAAAAATATCTAGTTGATTCTGGAAAATTCGTTAAAAGTTTTAATTTGGATTTTTGCAAATGACACCATGCAGTAAAAATTACAATTAAGTGGGTAGGGTAGGGTAGTAGGTAGCGGTTGCCAAAAACACCGACAGGGCGGCTGCCTTTCGTTCCAGCAAATTGAAATAATTCCGCGGAACACCTGAGGTGTAGATAAATTACCAGAGATAAAGGCGGAAATTGGAGAAGCAAAATATTATTGATGTTCCGTTGGTAGATGGAGCAAGTCATTCAGCTAATCATTAGCAGGTAATAGTGTTATAGTCGTTCGCAGGGAATGAATTTTGACGTTTTTCAATTGAGTTGTTTCCTTTCATTTTTCAAGTGAGAGGGTAGATCTGACATTAATAGCCAGGTTGTGGTTGAGTTGTAATTACACTATCGCGGTTGTTTCGAAACTATTATAGCGTGAGTATAAAGATACCAAAAAATTAATTGACTTTACAACAAAAGCTCATTCAGAGGTGGCAATTACTGCAACAGTCACAACTAACATTTATTATCTCGTTCTGAAAAGGTTTAAACGTTAGCTGGGACACATTAAAGTTGTGAAGATTGCTTTCGGCATGGATCTGAAAACGATTAAATTCAAGTGTTTAATGAAATAGTTTTTTAACAGCTGTACTAACTGTTGATGGGTGAAGACGTCAATGATGTAGAAAAAAAAATCGGCTACCAGCCTATCTGATTCCCTTCTTCGTTGAGAGCAAGCATTAAAATGACCCTTTAGCTTGCTTTAAGTATATTGGTTGAGGTAAGCGTTAAAATTTTGTTTGATTGGGAACCCGAGTTGGCTGATACAGCGTTTGTTTTTCTGTAGCACCAAGGACAGTGGAAATCAAATCTGATTGTTTGAATTGTTCAAATGAAAACTTATACAACCATTAATATCTTAAAAATTGGAAAAAATCAAGAATTTAGTTTTTATGAATAAACCACAGTTATGCAGTTTTTTTGGTAGTAACCCAACTACTCTTTCGCATGCTGACCAATGGTGTGCGCTGTGCAGGTACCAATCTCATGATTTAATACCTTCGGCCGGGAGTGCAATATATGGTTGGGGGCAAATCATCCAACGCTTCCCGTGTTTTTCGCCAAATTTGTCCAGGTACCCATTTCGAGCTGGATCGACTCTGTTTGAGCCTACAGAGTCACACCATTGACCCTATTTCAAACTAAATAACCATCCACCCTCTTGGGTCGTCGTTCACGTGTTTGAGCGAACCGATTATCAGAGACTGCAATCGATGAAGAACAGTGTGGAAGTGTGTGGGCGTGCATATCTAATAAAACGCCGGGGTTTTAGTTGGTACTGTTGCGGATATTTATGCTATAAAAACTTCAGCTGAGTAAGTGATTTTCAGCTATTTTGTACAAGTTGATTCCCAGAACACAATTTTAATTTTTTAGGAAAAGTTGGGTTGGAATAGTCGTCCCAATAGCGAGAAGCATTCTTTCAACTTCACGCACCGCTAGTCATATTAATGCTTACGGCAAGGATAAAGCAGTTAAAACTGAAACCACTGCTTCTTGCTTATCTTAAACACCGTACAATGTGTGCAACATAGGACAACAGGGTCGTTCAACACTGAAGACAGTCAATATTTTAAGGAAGTAGGTGATCGTAACTAGTGAAATGTTTTTATTTTATTTTAGTTATTAGAAATCCATCGTAGTATAAGGTATAGCTTTTCCATCGCGGATACTTCAACTACCCTCTATTTGAATTCTTGAATTTTGGCTGTCTTTCTAAATAAAAAAAAAAAAAAAAATGGCGTATCAAGAAAGCTCTACTATATAAAACTGAGGGATTTTTCTTTTGCCTGAAGAAATACCAAGGATGTGTGTTTGTTTGTTTTCTTTCCGGGGGAAGATCGTTTTGAACCAACAGTCGTAGAAGGTCATTAGAGGGCATATCAAGCAGATACTAAAGGTTCTAGTTCCCTTTTAAGTGAACAAAAAAATGGAGTACAACTAGCCCCTCTCGCACGCTCTTTTTTCCTCCAAAGACATCTGACCAAAACTTTGAGATTGCCATTTTGTTCAGTAACTATGATTCTGAGGATGATATGACCCCCCACTGCCTCAGGGGAAAGGGCTGTAAGCTGTGCAATTTTCCAAGTGTTTACATTTAGCATTTGTATTGGGAAATATACAGAATTTTTTTGGGGGGGGGGATTTTGTTGTATTTTCTGAAAGATGTATATTTCTGGGATGAGAAATCGTGTAGAGATAGTTTCTTAGCATGATTTGAAAAATGACTACAAATTAAATTTAAAAAAAAAAGTTTTTTCATCTGAAAGCAAGGAGCAACATTAAAACTCAAAGCAAGCAGAAATTATTCCATATATGTTTGGGTTGCCCCCTCCTCAATCTTTCTTTCCTTATACAGAAGTTTTAGGTTTTGTCCCAATCCTTTAAGAAGGACTCCTTAAACGCATTTGTCGTTTAATTGGAAAGAGAAATATTTAAAGCACTAAAAAATTTAGTGTAAGGAGTGAGGGGATCAGGAGGGAATCAACCCCATATACAAAAGATTTCTGTTTGCTTTAAGTTTTAATATTTCTCCTTAGGCCTACTTTCAGTTGTACCCGACTGACTGACCCTAGCTAAAATAGTAAACTTTAACTTTCTTCGGCTATAATGAAAAAAAGGTAGAGATGTCTAGAACACGTTCTGCGGAAAAAGGATTACAGATTGACCAAGATCGCTCTTGTCGGGCAACCGGCCTGGGCCAAATGGGTAGCAGTTGACCCTCAAATGGAGTGGGAGAATGTCGCAAGGAAAATGTAAGGGAAACGGGGGGTTGTTGGGAGGGTGTAAAGATGGAGACTTTGAATAGATTGGGATGGAGTAGGAGGAGCGTGCGCAGCTGTTTTGGATTCAGGCGGCTTAGGACTGCAATGAGTTATTAACAGTAGTGATTCATCCTCACGGTTCAGCATTTCAACAATAATGAAAATGTGATACTGCCCTAAAAACTTTGTAATTTCGAAAGAACCAAAAGAAATTATGGCTTTCAAGTATGGATAAGCCTAAGATGGCGGAGGGGCAAAAAAATAATTTCTATGCCCTTTGTCCCCAGAAAACAGTCAAAGTGTTTGGAGCAAATTTTTCAGTTTTTTATTGCCCGACAAATTTATTTTAGTAAAATAACACGTTTTTTAATTGGTACAGTCAAAATGGCGTATTTGAAGATTTCTAAAGAACCTTGGGATTCTTATTTCTGATGCTTAAGTGCCCTTGCCTTTGCAAGTGTATGTAAATAATATAAAATCACAGTGAAGAATTGAAACAAAAAGTGAACGAGTAATGGTAAGATGACGATAATTTGTTTTCTATGTTGCTACAAAAAATACTGCAAAAAAGACTGCAAATATTTGGGTACTGCTGTTTATTATCCTTTCCTAATATTCAAAACTAGTTATTGATATTTTTGTTTGGCCTTTGGGCTGCCAGGGTTTCCAACACTTTTATTGTTTCTGCCAAAAAACTCTCGCAAGTAATACTTCATGGAACATTTTAAAAATAGTTATTAAGACTCTAAACTCAACTTCAGTAATAACATATAATCAGATGAAACTGGAGAGCTATAGAAATTTTATTACTACAGAAGATAACTTTAAGAGTTTTAGGTAACTATAAAAGCTTAATGAAATTGAAAAAGACAGATGCCCTGGTATGCAGATCCTTCTCCAATCGAAAAAACGATATTCCTGGCGTGATTCCAAATCGGAAATTTGCATAATGGCCATCTTTCTACAAAAAGGTATGTGGCCTTTCACTTCAAAAGATCGCCTTTACTTACATAAAACGCCTTTCAAAAAGCGAAATTAATTGAAGCCTCCATATCACTTTCGCGTTTGCCCAGCAGCATGGAACGGGAGTTTGCATGGGCTACCGTTTTGGGAATGTCGCGTACTCAACCGATGTTTCGGGATTGGACGAGAATGCGTGGCAGGCGCTCGATGGCGTATCCGTCTGGATTGTCGATGCGACAAGGCGCGAGCCGCATCCAAGCCATACGCATCTAAACCAGACGTTGGCGTGGATTGAACGCCTGGCACCGGATCAGGCTTACCTTACCCACATGAATCACACGATGGATTACGATGACCTTGTGGCCTCGCTGCCGTCAGGTGTCGAGCCGGGATTCGATGGCCTAACGATCGAAGTGGCGGAGTAGGGGCCTTACCAGGGTTCTAGACCAGTCTGGACAGGAACCCGTTAAGTTGACGACTGGGGTCGCTCAGGTCCTCTTCGAGAATGTCAATCGCCATGATATTGCCGACGGTATCCGTTAGTGCCGGCGCGTTGCGACCGCCTGGTACCACAAATTCGTAGATCGTTCCGAGTTGCCCAAAGGCGAGAAGACCTCTTGGGACACGATGGTGGCTCACACCAGCGGCATCCAGCAACGGTTCAAGTTGGGCCACTTTTGCCGATATATCGGAGGCTGACCCTAAGGTGTCGGTCGGCGGGACGGTCAGTCTGGCAATCGTCGCCAAGAGGCCGCCATTGGAGATTGCCCTGTCAAAGTCGGCAACGATGTGCGCCCCGATTTTTGCTGCCCCCAAGGCGTCGTGATAGAGCAGGGCGCTTTGTGCCAGTCGTTGCGAACGCTCGGAACCGGTGTCTCCGTCTTGCTGTGGTACGATGACCAGGAAATCAACGACTTGGCTATGAAACCGTTCAGGACCGGCTATCGCGATCCGTTCCAGCACGGTCGTTTTTGGCAGCAGGTTCGCTAGCGAACCCATGAGTAAACCTCGGCGGGAGGGGCAGGCGCAGGCTATTCCGACCATCCTGGGCGGCATTAGATTAAATAGACCATCTTCGTGCCAGCGCTGGATCAGAGAAAGCACTGAGTCCAGCTGTGGGTCGGCGAGATAGTCGCCTTTTCCACTGCACGCATGCCAGTGCAATCCTGATAGCTGGGGGTCGATTCCTTCCGTCAAACGCTCGGCATTTGCGATCGACCGAAGTTCGCCGGCATGAACTGATTGGCTCAGCGCCCAGGTTATCGCCGGATGCCCACGAGCGCAGTCGCGAAGAATTGCCGGCCTGCTACCGTTAGTTTCGCGCATCAGACCTGCGGCCGTCGCCTCATTATGGCCGATGGCTAATTTCTGATTGTTTATTGAATAATGCTGGGAAATCTGGCACCCCCTTCATGGAAATTCTCTTCCTCCATGGAAAGATCCTCCCGCGTGGTACTGGCACTGGAACTTTTAATTTCCGTTCGAATGAGCCCTCTCGCAACATTCTAGGACCACTGGGTCGATACAAACACCCTTGGAAAAAAAACAAAAGAAGACAAATAAACACGCATTTCTTCTGGCAAAAAAAATACAGAATTTCACATTTTCGCGGATAGGAGCCTGAAATTTCTACAGCAGGGTTATCTGATACGCTGAATCGGATGGTGTGACTTTTATTAAGAATCCATGACTTTTAGGGAGTGTTTCTCCCTTTCTTCGAAAATAAGGTAAATTTTCTCAGTCTCGTAACTTTTGATGAGTAGAACTAAACTTGATAAAACTTATATATTTGAAATCAGCATAAAAATACAATTCTTTGATTTATCTATTGGTATTAAAATCCCGTTTTTTAGGGTTTAGGGTACTATTGACCAGGGTCGCTCCTTACTTACAGTTCGTTACAACACTAATTCATTCAATTGTCGCAACAACGGAGAGAATTTAAGTGTCGAATAGATCTTAATAGTTGTATAAGAACAAAAGAAAAATCGTTGAAAATCCCAGTTTTCAGGAATGGATAGACAGAAGATAGAGCCAGGGAGGAAAATGTTTTCATTTTAATGTCCTTAGTACTTTCAAACATTTCTCTTTTATGGTTATGACACTGAAGAATAAAAAATTGCTGAAACTTTCTGGAAATGACATCATTACACATTAAATCAGTCTACTTCCATTGGTTCTTTCCAGTGCGCTGCCTATGATTTTGATCAGTATGGTGATTTTTTTTCAATGTTTTGATAAATAAAAGTCACACTGTTCAAGATACATATCGTTTCCAACGAAATACAAATGACACTCGAGTAGTCCCCAAAGCCACGCCGAAATAAAATTCGGCAGCAGCGGACGCAATGATGCTCGGCTGTGCGCCGTCAATTGATCGGCGTTTGTTCTATTTTGGAATTGTTGTTGCTTGTTTTTTAAAGTTTTGGAAACTAAATTGGTATCAGTTCTTTTTTGAATTCCTTCTAAGTAAGAGTTGTTGGGGTCTACAATTCCTTTTCAGCTTCAATGCCTTGACCGAACATCAGACAAAATAAGGGATAAAATTAACCTTGACTGGACTGCCCACTTAATTGAACAATCTGTCTTGGCTTTTTTCTACAATTGGCCATGACTTTGACTTTTCCCACCGGATTTCCTTGGGGCCCAGGGCCGGTGCGTCGCCCTGCGAGGCCGCGGCATCTCCGCAGGCACTCAAGAGAAGGGCCAGGGGCAGGAAGACGAGTCGATTCTGGCGAACGCGCACGATGCTCCTCTCGCAGCGTTGAAGTTCGATTGCGGAGGACGATAGTGCGCTCCCCGCCGCACGTGTTCACCAAAAGAACGCGCGCGGCTCCATCGTGTCACCGTCCAACCGCCGCTGCAGCTTGCGGTCCTGCGCGCGGTCGCGTCCGCTCGCCAGTTTCTCGACCAGCGGTGCTTCGCGCTCCACCGCCATCACCATCGCGTCGTGGAAGTCCCGGACGATGCGCCAGTCGTCGCTGCGGTCGTAGATCTCACTCAACGCCCACAGCAGGCTGCAGCGAATCTCGCTCGTCGTTTCGAACGCCGCCTGGTAGAGCAGGAAGTTCGAGAGGCGGGACTCGCCGCCCGTGCGGATGATCAGGTCCGGGTCGGCGCCCTCGGTGTAGAGGTGCTCGCCCAGCACGCGCTCGTCGACGTCCTCACGCTTCAGCTCGCCCTTCTCCAGCTTGGCGAAGATCTTGCGGAAGGCGTCGAGGATCTCCTGCCGGCCGCCGTAGGCGATGCAGAAGTTCAGCCGCGAGCCCTCGTGGTCGGCCGTGGCCGTCTCCACCAGCTTGATGGCCTGCTGCACGTGCTCGGGCAGCAGGTCCGTGCGGCCCAGGACGCGCACCTGGACGCCGTTGGCGAAGATGCGGTCGTCCTCGGCGAGGTCGGAGAGCCGGCGGGCGAAGAGGCCCATGAGCTGCTCGACCTCGTCGTCGGCACGGTCGAAGTTCTCGGTGGAGAACGCGTACAGCGTCATCGTGCGCACGCCGATCTCGCGACCCCACTCGACGAGGGCCTCGACCGTGTCCGAGCCGAGCTTGTGGCCCTCCCACGGGAGCTGGCCCCGGGCCTGCGCGTGGCGGCGGTTGCCGTCCATGATGAAGCCGACGTGCTGCGGCACGGGGGCCCCGCGGATGTCCTTCATCAGGCTCCGCTCGTAGCTCCGGTACAGCAGGTTCCGCAGGAATCCCATCCGCGCAGAGGGTACCGGACCACGCGCAGAGGCCGCCGCTCTGCGGCAGCGTCTACGCGTGCGCGGCCGGGGTCTTGGGTGCGATGAGGCGGTACGCCGCCGGCAGGAAGTAGAGCGCCAGGATCGACGAGCCCATCACGCCACCGGCGATGGCCACGTCGAGCGGCGGCCAGAAGGCACCACCGGCAAGGATCATGAAAATAAGAATTTATAGTAGGAACTCGAACTCATCGAGTTATTAGCCTTGAGACCCTTGTCAGGTTTCTAGATCAGGTTTCCTTTCTTTAACAAAAGGCAAAGTTCACAACTTATATACTTTAACTACTCACTGTATTGCGTTTTGGAAGCGGGGGGGGGCATAAGGGCTTCAAATGTTGGGTCAAAAACAGCCCGAAGAAGTTAAATTCCACGAAAAAAATAATGAATGCGCAATAATGGCAAAAATAGAAGTTTAGAAACCGTTGAAAATGTTTTCTCTATTACGATTGCCTTCATATCGTCAGTTATTATTGATGCTATTTTGGTGACAAGTCATTGTTTTGACGCTATGATGGAAGAAAAAGTGGAAAGAAACATTGCCCGTCGTTCCGTGTTTGAAAGTGCTTTTAATTTTGTTGGTCTATATTCTAAAGATGTGTTTTCGTAAGCTCATCAAACCATTTCTTAAGCATGCGTCAGAAAGGGAGGCCAAATAGTCACAACATTTTGAAACCTGATTGGTATATTTCGAATCTGCATAAAAGCAAAAAGAATTTTGAAATTTTGAGCCAGTAAAAATAACCAAAAGTTAAGTTCCATTTGATTGGCTCTTCTGGGCGGAACTGTAAGCCAATAAAAAAAGGAAAAGTTCTTGTGTCATAACATTTTTTTTTACTATAAGTCACTCTTTTTCTGTGTGATTGAATTGAGTAATCGAAAGTAGAACAATTAATTCTGTATTGGCCATGGAAATCAGAATATCTCTCCAAAAAAGTAAGTTATGAGCAATTACAATTAAAACAATTGATTTCAAATATATTTTTGGAGAAAATAAATAAAAAGAAGAGATAGTGAGATTTGAAAGTTTAAACAACCGACATGTTGTGCATCTAGCTCAAAGGCTTTTATTGGCTGAAAATCAGCCTTGTTTTTGATGGTAAATGTTTAAACTGTTAAAAAAAATACACTGTTTAATCTAGTTTAAAATCCACTCTAGGCTCTACGCGAAAACTAAAATCTAAATAATTACGAAAATAATTAAAATGTACCATTTTACTGCAGCAGGAAGTAATTTGTTGAAAAAATTAAGCTTATTTTACCTTCATTTGCATTGTCTAAGTTCTTTGCTTGTCCGCAACGTTCTTCAATGATTCTTCTACGTTCGGAAGCTTTTCTTTCCTGTTCCTTTTTCAATTCCCTCCCTAATCTTGCAATTTGGTACTGTGAAACCCAAAACAGTTCATATGTCGTTCAAGGTTATCAGAAGTCGTTTTTTGCACAAATACATCCAGTAACAATTTTGAGATAGTCATTTGTACAAAGGAGTCCAAAGATCATATAATAAGGCATTTGGGATGGACAGAATCCCCCAGAGTCTGGTGGGTAAGGGTTTTAAGTTATACCCAACGTTGCAATTGGTCGTGTGAACTTTAGATGAGGCTCATTTGAATCAAATGTACAGTTCTAGCTCCCTTTTAAGAGTCAAACATGATGGAGAGCAACTAGCCCCCCTCCCTGACATACTCTTTTCACAAAATGCATTCAATTGAACTTTTGAGATACCCTTTGAAATGCGATACCCATTTTGTTATCAATAGTCCAAAAATCATATAACAATGTCTTTAGGGTGGACGCAATCCCAAAGGGCCCATGGGCAAGGGTTGTAAGTTATGCCCGGGGCATTTAAGGTTTTTATGAAACGAGTAGTTGCATAAACTTTGGGTCGGATGGAGGTCATTTGATTGGAATTCGTATTTTTCAGTGCCAAAATTTAAGAATCAAAGTAAATGGAGGGCAATCAGCCCCCCCCCCTCCAGCTTATCATTTTCCAAAACATATCCGATCGTAATTTTATGAGCTTTTTTGTTCAGCATTGTTGAAAGGTCCAGTAATTATGTCTAAGGGGATGTCAACCTCTCAACAGTCCTCAGGACAAGGGCTGTAAATTAGGCAATTCGTTGAGGAGTGTTGAGCTAAATCAAAACACGTTATGTGCATATGGGTTGTCAAAAGGGTGCAACACAGGAATAACGAAGCATATTAATTTGGAAAATTCAGGAAATGATAAAGGGTGATGATCAAAACGCAATATTTGCATGCTACCAATACTACTACAACTATCACCACTACTACCACACTACTCAATTTACAGTATTAAGGGGAAATTTGAACTAATTCAAAACACTATGTGCATGCACATGGTCAAAATAACATCTCAAGAATTTATTTGGATATTACGCTGGAGCTTTCATGGAATAGTTAAAGGGGAAGATCATCTCACCAAAAGGTCATGTCTACAGAATACTGCTAATACTACTGTTCATGCTACATTTACTACTACTACTACTTCTATTGCAACTACTTGTAGGGCTAAGAGCATTGAAATGAAAATTTTTAGAACTATATGAACATACCGGCAATATCATAGCAAAGGCTAAAAGTATTAAGTTGGAGAGGAATGTTCTACTGACCAAAGGGCTATAGGTTCATACTACTGCTGCTAGTAGTACTAAAGCTATTCAATAATATTACTTGGAAATTACGTTTAATCTAAGGCGCAAAACCTTTACTTCTATCAAATTCCCTCCACACAGTTCCATCCTTGCTTAAAGCCTCCTCCTCAAATTTCTTTCGGACGATTCAGTGTGAAAAATTCTCCTTAGCATACTTTTGTTTGAGAAGGACTTTAACTTATAATCAGTTTATCAATCACTCTAAAATCCCCCCTCCCCGTGAAAATATCTTCCCCGGAATCAAAATACGTGGAAAACAGCCCCTCAAGCATCTCCACATACAAAATTAATTTGTAAAAGAGAATGTAATTCAATTAAAAAGGATTTCAAATAGGAACAGCTGCAAACTTAGAAAATATTTAGGGGAAAAGTTGACTGGGATCCTTGACCATTCAATTAAAAACTTTGTTTATTTTAGCATTGAATGCAAGTTTTGAATAGGGACCAATATTAAATTATTCAATTTGCCAATTGTTTATATTTAAGATTCAAAAATAGGAAAGGGGGAATATTGTATTCTTGTTGGGTCTAAAATGGTAACTTTAAGAGTATTTAGGAGAACTTTGAAGTGAATCAAAAGATATTATGTGGAGAAAAACTGTCAAAATGCCATGTCAACAGTATTTTAGAAATGGGTTATGGTTTTACTTGAAACTTTTGTGGCTGCCATTGCCGTTGTAACTGCAACTAGTAGCGAATGTTACTAGAACTAACTTGGAATATAACACTTTGGAATATAACTTGAAATATCAATTGCTTCTTCTGACTCACTATTTATATTCCGGGCGCCAAGTAAGGCTATTTTGCTTATTTTCAAAAGTAGAAGTTGAGTCTGGTGCTTCTTTTTCTGAGCATATCTATAGGCTTATAGAATTATTATCAGTGATTCCGATTTTCTTGGGTCCAGCTTTCTGGAGGTATAGCATCACAGAAATAAAATGCTTAGAAACATACAGGTTTTTCGAAATTTTTGAATGGTAAGAGATTTGAGCTAGAAAGCACTCGTGCTAGTCGTGCATCAAGAGAAGTCACTGGTCGTTCACAGAAGAAATGAAATTAAAACCGAGACAGTTAGGACATTTTCAAAGTGAAGTTTTGTTAAATGTTTCTGACTTGTTTCTGAAAGACATTAATGTTATGCCTATGCTTCAAACTCAAATTAATTTATTATCCTTAAGAAAGTTCACCTCTTAGTTTGACTATTTCAATTGTACATGAATGGAAACGGATCGTCGGTTTCGGTATCCGTTCATCAACTGCACGCACTGCGGCCCGCGGTTCAGCATCGAGCTTTGAAAAGTTTGCCGGTTACAGGCCTTCGTAAATTCTACGCATTATGGTTCATTTTTGGATTGCAGCAGGATATTCAGCCTCTTATTTTGGTTATCTAGTCTCCATTAGGCCTACTGTTCATTCTCACGATACAAGGGGTAGTGTTGACTCCAATGTACCTGGAGATATTTCTTCCGGTTTATTATTTTTTTTTTCATATAGACTTACACGGAAATGGAGTAGTTCCACCAGGTGTATTAAGATTATTAGAGACCCTAATATATTTAGAAAAATCCTTAAGGAACTGCTTTTTGCCGAATATGAGTTTTGATTGATGAATTTATTTACTGTGGGGATTTTGTTGTTATGATACTCCTGGAATAAAAGTATAATATATGATATTCTTCAGTATTTACTGTTTAGTTTGACGGTATTAGTGGTGTCGGAGGCCGAGTGTCCTTTTTATTTTAAGGATTTTGTTTTCTCTACCTCCCCCACGGACAAACTTTGATTCTTAGGGGAAGTAGCAATAGTTTTTAGTTTGTATGTTTTGTCAACAAATTCTTTTCTCTCTCTACCAGCGTTACCAATGCTTTGAAATAACTTGTACCTGTTTTCTGACTTAAATTAAACCACAAGAGTTTAATTTCTACTATTTGAACAGCGGGCTAAAAATTTCCGTTACAGGAAGAAAATTTTTGATAAACTAAAACTTCGAACAGATATCTAAGTAGAAAATGAGCAAGTAAAACCAAAACGTGCTCGAAAATTAAAAAAATTTACCGCATTATACCAGGACGTCTAAATCATACGAAAACCAGTACAATAATTACTGCGTTGGCAACGCTGTTCCGTACCTCTCATTTGCGAGACCTCCCAGTGTCGGTATTTATTTTTTTTTTATCAGCGCGCTTGTGCAAAATAAGGATGTTTAAAACTATATCAAACGACCCAATATTGAAACCAACGCTCCCATGTAATTAATATTTTTTTGGTAAATAAGGATACTTTTTTTTAAACTTCTCTTCAACTTCTTCATAGTTTTCAATTGGAAGACAGATTTTATATACAATGAAAGCTCGGCTTTTCATAGATATATCATTTTTGAATATAAATTTAGCCATTTGTGCGGTGCTAACGACAAAGAATAAAAATGATTGAATTACGGCATCATATTCAATAAGATTTATGGTATGCTATTTCTGATATTGATATATTTGAAACAGTTGATTTTGTCTCGTGAAACTTAGTGCATTTTGATTTTTTTTTTCTTTGTGAAACTTGCTACAACTTGTTCAAAAGTACTTTTCAAAACCTTAAGAATTTTGATAACCTGATTTGTCTTTTCTTTAATTTTGCTTTTCTACCCATTACGGTGTCTGCCTTAAACCATATTGTGACGTCAGTGCACCTGCATGCTATTCTGAAACATACCCATTGAAGCTTATTCAAATATAAAAAAAAAACTAATCAACATTTTTTTAATATTATTTTTTTTTAATATTATTCGATTCTTGTCAAGGTGAAATCCACAACTTGAAACTTTCGTTAGTGTTGTGACATAAAACAAATTTAATAACGACTAAGAAAAGAGGGCACTATGTTTAGAGCCTTGTGGAGTGCCACATACTATTTCTGTCCATTCAGATTCAAGATCCCCCAGAAAAAGTATATTGATGCATTGATATCGATGTTGAACAATTCAGTTCATTGAGATCAAAGGGCAAAAAGTGTGCAATTTGTTGTTCGTCGTAATACTGATTCAATCCAACATAGCCGCTGTCTTACAGCAGTTTGATTTTACAAAGACGAATACTGAAACTGGTCGTAATATTAAAGGGATTTGACTCAACGCTGTTAACTCTTTTCACTTCCTTATATCATGGTTGTGGCATCTGCCACAACCCAATAAAGTTCGAACCTTAGCCAATGTCACTGAAAATTTCAAATAACGTTAAAAAAATGCGTCGAGGGAGAAAGAACAGCCAGTTGAAGCGGATTTAGGAATGATTCTTATTATTTTGATTAATCTTACATGTAAATATTATTACAAAACTAATTTATGAGAATTAAAAAAAAATCGGGAATTTTGGAAATAGGAATTCCTAAAAATACGAGAATTTTCAAAATAAAAAATTTTGGGAAATTCTGAAGCCTCTTGAAAATGGTATCGGACCAAGGTTATTATTGCACCATTTAAATCACCATAGCCGCAAACAGTTTTAGGAGGATTACAGTCCCGCATCTTGAACAACAACAAAATCACTATTTCGCGTGGTAAGCAGAACATCAGCACAGTTGCAGTATAAGAAGCAGTGCTGTAGTAACTATAACTGAGCTATTATAGAAAGATGCTTAAGGACTCATTTGAAAGCTAATTGTATATCCAATTGCTTTTTGTGATTAAAACCAACCACAAAAAATGTAATTTTTTGACAAATACCGCATTGTAATATACCAAATGATGTAACACAAGCATTTTTTATGGTACTTGGTATTTACCAAGTGACATTTAGCGATCGCAAAATTCTGTCGGTCTGTCTGTCTGCTGGGAAATGGCAAGTTTCCGCTGTTCAAATGAAAACAGTGGTTATTTTCAGTTTATAGTTAGTTTTGTGTTAACAAAGTTTGAAAGACCCTTAGGCGTCATAATCTGCGCCAGAGGGTGTCATAGTTTGGCATGGTGACGTGAATTGACATTGTGTATAACGTTGAGGTTGGCTTGTAAAAACACAAACCGATGGATTTAAAGTAGGATTTTTAACAAGAAAATGTCTGGAAAATGTCTTAGGATTGATGAGGGGTGCCAGAGGGCTAGTAATTGTGTGGCACATTGGCTTTAATTGACATGGTATGTCTCGTTTGGGATGACCTGTGTAAACACGAGCTCATGGATTTAAAAGCATGATTTTTAAATAGAAATTGTCTGGCAAATGCCTTAGTAATGATTAGGGGTGTAAGAGGGTATCCTGTGCCATTCGTAGTGCGGCACAGTTTTGCGAATTGACATGATGTAGCATGTTGAGGGTGTCTTGTAAAAGCAGAATCCAATAGAGTTAAAGCATATTTTATCAGGGAAATGAGGCACTAAAATAAGAAGTTTGTTGCCATTATTTTTCCTTTGAAAGGGCCCTAGGACCAAACTTGGAGGATAAGAGTAGCTCCTCTCTAAGTCATTGAGCTGTTAGTTAACCTATACCATAGTAGGCAAAGTGTGCATTTTAGTTTTCTAAAGTCTTTACTTACACTTCCACAAATCTATCAAATAAGAAATTAAAGCAAACAACAAAAAAGTGCATTTTAAAGCTTCTACCCTCTCCCCTTCTGCAAGTATACAAGACAAAAATTGGGCATAAATATTCAAGCAAAATCACAAATTTTCACATCTTTGAACCTCATAGGGAGGGAATGAAGCCCACCCAACCACCAAGAATGATCTTTGTAACAGCATATTCATATTGACTTTTGGTTCTTTGTGTTATAATCTCAGCTTAATTTTGGCAACATTTCCTCTTCTATGGGTGTACAAAACAAAAAAAAACGGTCATAAATATTGAAGCATAATCACAAAATTTCAAATGTTTGAACCTCAAAGGGAGGGAATGAAGCCCACCCAAGCACCAAGGATGATCTTTGTAACAGCATATTCATATTGACTTTTGATATTTTTGCTCATCTTTGTATCACTATTATCAGGTTCATATACTTTCCAGATCAAGTATAATCCAGCAAACCAAGTGTGTTTCCACTGATTTTATTGCTATGTAGCTAAATTCAGTATTTGTTTCTATTTAAAGGAGTTCAATTTAATGATCCTGGGTTTAAAAAAACAAGTTTTTGACTGAATGTAAGGAGTAACATCAAAACTTAAAACAAACAGAATTATTACGTATATGAGGGATTGCCTCCTCCTCAATATCTCGCTCTTTATGCTAAGGTTTGACTTTTTGTCCAGATCTTTAAAAACAGGTTCGGAAACACTAGGGCCTTTTAATCAGAACAATATGAATTTTTTTTTTTAATTAAAAACATTTTGCGTGAAGAGCGAGGTATTGAGGAGGGGGCAACCTCCCTTACAAATGTAATAATTTCTGGTCCTTTTAAGTTCCAATATATCCCCTTACTTTCAGTAAAGTCTGACCTAAAAAATCTTTACTAAAATGGTCACTAGGGAAAGGAATTCTCTTCTATAAGCCCCTCCACAATCCTCTACGTAATTCCAGCTAGTTTCAGCTTGATTTTTGCTATTATAATTTCGCTCTGCTTTATGGCTTAACCACTCTCTTTTCTTGCTTCTAATGGAAAAAAAGAACATAATGTTATTGTTTGGTAAAGAATAGAGGCCAAATTTCCATTTTTGGAAGCCATCTTTGCCAACATTATACATTAAGGAAGAGACGAAAGAATCCATGATTAATTAAGCTTACAAAGAATTTGGTCTCGCGTCCAGTAATGGAGAAGGCCCAAGAGAAAAGAAATATCTCACTAGGGGATTTCCCGTTTGTAAGAGTCTATCAATAAATTTACGAACTAGTAATTACATTTCAATATCAGATTTTATTATTACTGTTAAAGAAATGTGTTTTTCCGTTATAAGACTGTATCCAATTGAGCAGGCACGCATGATACTATTTGGCAAGCCGTCGCATCTTTACTAATTAAAAAAAAAAAATTAATAGGAAATAATGGAAAAGTGGCAGGAAATTCTAAGCACGGCCGAATATATTCTTAGATCCTTTTTATTCTTTTTTTCTAATCCTATTGACATATTTGTTTATTTCTAATTTTTTATTAATTTATGCAAAATTAAGGTTTCCTAATTAATCTTCGATGTTGTATTTCTTTATTTTAATTTTAGACAGTGTATTTTGATACATTCTAAACTTATTTCCATAAAATTTCACTACACCTTGAATATTGACGATCCCATAAGACATTATGGCATATTCTCGAAGGCATATCTAATTGTTTTGGTTGGGAATACTGACGCAACGACATTAAAAAAAAAAAAAAAAAAAAAAAAAAAAATACCAAAAAAAAAATAATAAATAACTCGCTTATCTATTTATTTTTACAATTTTTTTAAAAGTTTCTCCGCAATTATCTCAGAAGTGTGAAATTACCCGAAAGGACGTGTTTGTGTTATAATGTAGTTCTATATGTATTCCTCTATTATTATAGTTATTAGTTCATTCATTTGCTTTTACAGTTCAAGAACAACTAAGCGTCGAAGTGCCAAAGGTAAGAAGTACGATGAAGATGATGAAGAAGATGATGAGGAAAATTCAAAAATTCCAACTCTGAGTTCATCTCGTGCTTCATCTCCTATCGCTGGAAAAAGAAAAAGGGATATATAATTCCTCTGTCAGGACACAGAGGAAAAGTTATTTAAGCTGATTATACTATTGCTAAATGTTCAAAAAAGACCAGGCTTTGTTTCTGATCAGTCGTTGAATTAAAACACTTGAATAAATGCTTAAATCCGTCTGTGAAAATTGTTCATTCTAATGATGGCATCATTAATAAAGCTTTCAACAATTATCATGTCGTTTGACTTAGTAAATAGCATTTCTTCTAAAGCTACTATGAAAAATACAAAAAATTGGAAAGCATTAAAAATGCATTGAAATACTTAAAATAATGTTATTGAGAAATATATTCTTTTTGATGATTAAGGTTGAAAGAATAGCCCTTTTCTTCTGTCATTTGATTTGGATCAAAACAAGATCGTCATTGTTATAAAGTTATTGTTGTTTTATCCTTTGACCCCTCAGTTATAGTGTAAATATGGTTTAGGAACGCTAAAGAGAGCTCCTAAAATGAATTGCCCATATTTATTCAGACCAGTCATGCCCATTAATTCCCCTATGCTTATATGCCCCTTTAACAAAGGCGTTGAGAGGGCGGCAAATGGTAGACTGGTGTATTCGTCCGACCCATGCAAGCTTCTTGTAAATTCATTTAATATTGTTTCACACGAACATAAAATGTAGACTAAATGATCATTTTATGATAAATTATAAGTAAAAATTAGAATATGAGGTCAACTACTTTGAAATAAGGGGTTTATTTAGAAAAGAGGCTCTCCTTCTAAGATCCAAAAATGTACAAGCTCA
>JAAAKM020073195.1:95389976-95401404 GCA_010016025.2 Alatinidae sp. Z8VKAUB7J3
AAATTAAACCCTGTACAAGAAAAACGGCAAGTAGGAACGAGAAGAATTACAGGCACTTTACTTAGAGAAACATAGAACAAAACAAAAACCTTACAAAGAATAATTAAAAGAAAAAAATTATTTCAGTATATGGATACAAAAAAAAACCTTCAGCTCTTTCAAACCAATGAGACAAGATTATATGTACATTAACTAAAGAAAAAAAAAAAGACTACTTTGCCGTAAACTAAAGTAGCCTATGTCCTGGAAAGGCATTTTGAAGTACCTACCTCCACTCCTCTCTCTAGAAGGCAGTGACCTTTGATGACTTTTAAAAATCACATTTTTTGGATCATTGTTTTCAAAATGGCGGAGTTCAAGAAGGCGGACTTGGTCTTGGTGCAGTTCAAAGGATATCCACTTTGGCCAGTTTTTATTGTAAATGTTATTAAGTCAGAAGTATCTATGCATAAGGTTACCGTTTTCAGCTACGGATCTCCTGATTTTCATGTATTGAAGCTGCAAATCTTGTATCTTTTGAAGATAACTATGCAGACGATTCAAAGCGAGCACAGAAGGGCGTAAATCACGGCTTTCGGGGAAAAGGAGAACAATCCAGACATTTACCTTGAATTTGTCAGGAAAAGAGATGCCAGACAAATTTGCATTTGTTAGAGCGCGTCCCCATTCTGCAATTTTTTTAAACCCGCAATGCCGATTTCAATTGAGACTCGTTTACCAGTTCCAAATTGGCAGGTCGCAGATTGAAGACCATGAGCAAGACAGAATCGACACATTGGCAGATTACCAAAATCACCGAAGAAACACAATTTTACCCTTGTTTGAAATATCAGTGACTTGGATCAACTCCCAGCCAGCTAGCGTCTACCCCCTTGACAAAAATAGAAAAATAATTACGTTGACAAAATTATTCTCATGATATCATGAATTCGTCAAGATTTGGCAAACTCTGACCGGCTTTTATAGCTGAGAATATTTGTTGAAAAACAAGATTTTATACACGGCAATGGCAAAAGATTTTTTTTTTAACGTAACATCAACTTAATATAGATACATATATATCCAAGTCTTTATAGAGGAAGTGAAGAAAGAGCAAAGAATTTTTCTCAGAGAAAGAGGAGGTCTGAGGCCCACCATTGGGATATTTCGTATATGCGTTCAGAACAAAATGGATTTATTTGTACCGAAGGTCGTATCTAGGACGTGGGTCCACAGTAGTCCGAGGCACATAAACAAATTTTTGATACGCTTTTAAGGTTTTTTGTAACTGCTCCCAGAACAAAATCATGGTTCCAGCCTTGTTTGTACCCCTCGCAATAAATTACGGTGGAGAATAATATGAAAGACAAACTAAAAAAAAGACAGATAAGACAGCGGTGGGGAAATACACACACAGCTGCACTTGGCAGTTGTGCATAATCACGTGTATTCAACCTATATAAAGTAATGATTCGAATCAAAAACTGACTAACTACCTAGGCAGGGTTGCATCCAGGGGGAGGGGGTTCGAGTCCTCCCCCACAAAAAGTCCGAAAACACAGAAAAATAAATAATGAAAAAATTTCGCGATGCGTTTTGAAAATGTTTCAAGATATTAATTTTTTCAAATGGTGTTTAGAAAACACACTTGAAGTGTCACATGTTCTTCTAAAGTACAGCGAAATGTATAGTACTGATATGGTCTTATGTCATAGAGTCATAAAACTAAAAGAACAGCCTCTGAGAAAAATAAAAAACTGAAGAGGTTGATAAGAAAATACAAAAATCACAGACACAGGGCCCAAATCCCCCGTTCTCCCAAATTAAAAATATGTTTAAATTCTTACTAAATTATCCATAATTTTTCACGTGTGTCTTATAATTCACCCATGTCACGTATTTTATTAAATTCCTTCCATCAAAACTCCTCCATAGGCACCTAGCATTAAAATTTGATTAGTTGGTTTTGTCCGCAAAATACTCAAACATTCGCTTTTTTTGCACACAGTAAAATCAATATTGCCCGTTTCCAATGGTAGTAGTCTCAATATGGGTTAAGTAAAAAGTTCCTTTATAATTCTATTCCCATTTTTGATATACGATCAAAATTATGATCTATTTATCAAGCTCCACTTTTCAGTCATAGATTCGAATGTTTTAAAATAATTATAGTTATTATAGTTTGTTATGATATAAAGCATAATATAATAATAATAAATTAATATAATAAAGATATAATATAATAATAACAATAATTTAATAACAATTATAGCTATTATAATCATAGTTATTTTAATTATATTATAATAATTAATAATAATTATATAATAATTCGAGCGTTTTATAATAATGATTAGTTAATCTTTTGATGTCTGGTCAATAAATGCAATCTTTCTCGCCCATGATCAGAAAAATGACTTAGTTACTTAGCACTAGAGTCAAATTATAGCTTAGAACGCTTAATGATTGGATAGTTCATTATGTTTGGGCAAGAAATTTAAAACAATCTAAATAACTCACTCGTGATATAATTTTAGCTGCTTCGTGCTCTGACGCGCTGCCTGCTTGTGCTTCTAGCATGGCTTTCTTTTGTTCAATGATTTTGGCCTGCAATGCCTGAAACCTTTTTTTTCGTGTTTCGATTCTTTTTGCCATATAGCCAACAGCTGCGTATTCTAAAAATAAAATAAATGGTTCAGCATTGAAGATAACCAACCGAATTCAACTTACGTCTTTTGTTAGATAAATGGTTCAGCATTAAATGGTTCAGCATTAAATAAAATAATTGGTTCAGCATTGAAGATAACCAGCCGAATTCAACTTACGTCTTTTGTTTTACTTTGTTCTTGCAATGATTTTCTTGAAGGTGGTTTTCCCACCACCCCTTTTTCTCAAAATCGTCCAATCAAAATTTTGAGATAGCCATTTAGCCACAAAAAAAGTAAAATTAATGTGCAAATTTTGCATTAATTATGCATGTTCGGTTAGCCAAATCCAATATTTACATTAATTGAAAAACATTCAGAAATTAAATTAAAAAAAAAAAGTTTTTTTTTAGCTGAAAATAAGGAGCGACATTAAAACTTAAAACAAACAGAAGTTATTTCATATATGGAAGGGCCTTTCCCCTCCTCAACGTCTTGCTCTTTATACTGGAGTTTGACTCTTTCTTGCAGCTCTTCTTCTTAAAACAATAAAAAACTTTAGCGTAAAGAGTAGGGCGTCGAGGAGGGAACAGCCCCTTTCATATACGAAATCATTTATTTTCGTTTTGAGTTTCAATGTTGCTACTTACTTTCAGTAAAAAAATGTATTTTTCTATTTAATTAAAAGAAAAAGGTAGTCATTTGTAGGTCGAATCAAGCAGATAGACAGCTTAAGTATAGGCATGGATATTTCGTGCTTGCATAATCTGCGAGGACCCCAAGTTTTCAAATTGGTTCTTACAGTTTGTTAATAGCTGATATAATTAATTTGATAGCGGAGATGTATACCGTTTCTAAAGGCGAAGCCATTAGAAAAGTACGGCCTTATTTTTGCCGAAGATATGGGTAAGAGCAAAATTCAACGGATTGCCTGTCTCAATGTATCTGTCTACATATAGTGATAATGGGTGATATCTTTTTATTCTTGGACAATCTTTTATTTAATATTTATTCAAACTATATAGCAAGCCAAAGAAAAGGAATGAGAATAAGATTTAAGTGATCCATGGTAGTATAGCTCTTAATACCCACTTAAGTAGGACGTTTTTCACTTGCAATTGTTGTAAAAAAAACAGCCACTTTTTAACTTTGCGTTATTTGACAAGTAACTTACCATTCTCTCTGGACTATCTTTTTATAAATAGTCCAAAATAAAATGGTATTTATTTCCCCCCCCCCCCCTCCTGCTTTAAAAAAACAGGTGGTAGCCTCATTTCCTACGGGGCCACACTTCCGTCCTTAATTTGATCCCTTCCAATATAATATAAGAAATTTAAGGCTATTTTGATCTAAAAAATAAAAATGAGATGATTTTTTTGGATGTATACAATACAAAGAGCGTTTGCAATTTTAGGAATGGCTCAAATTTTATAAATGGTATGTTTATATATTCCCCTGACTCAGCTGTGCAGATGTCAAAATTAGAAAATAACAGTGGGTGCATGTGTATGGGTGGAAATCTTTGTGATTCTGACAGCCAGGTGCTCCCAGCTTTAATGTGACTGTGAGCACAGAGGACTGCATGCATCTAGTTGATGTATTTGTGATTTTGCCAGTACTTTTCTCAAGTAGTTTTCCAGTCATTTATCCTGAGTATCTGATAGTAGTTTGTGTGAAGAACTGTATGTTCTGGTAAATTTCTAATCTTGGTATTAATATACTGCATATTGCATGTGGTGGTAAGCTAAAAGGACTGTGGATTTACAATATTTGTGAAAATTTCATTCAATTGCTTCATGCTTGAAAGTGCGATGTGGAGATTGTTTCAGCTTTCCCTGGTATTTCAATTTTGGAATCCAAAAAGCAAAGGAGCTCATAGTTGGTAAGTTTTTTTTGGTTTGGTATTTTAATACATATAGCACTCAAAAAATACTCATTTGAGAAAATAAAATTTTTCAAATGTGTATTTTTAAACATATACATGTTCCATACACCATGTTTTTCATAAGCATAGGGTTTTTTGTACCCAGGCTCAGTATGCTTAAGAAAAAGTCATTTTCCAGCCTCAATTATGCTTAACATATGCTTATTGATAGACAAAATACTATTGTTATTTATGCTAATTTTATGCTTAAGGTTAAAGCTCAGCCTCAGATTGTGCTCGTTGTATTTTTAATTTTTCAAGGATTTTCAGCCTGGGTATGCTTATAAAGTGTATGCTTATAAAATAACCCGGTGTATTTCGCTCAGTTAGGATCATGAATAGTTTTAATTAGTATTTAATACTTAATGTTTTGCCCCAACAGGTTGCATAGCATAGATAATGGGACCATACAGAGTGAAGTTTATGAGCACTACAACATTCACTTGACAACACATCACGTATGCTTTTTGACTTCAAGCCTGGGAAGGGTATGAAATGTAAAATGACAAGTGAAATTTCAGGTGTCATAAATGAGATATAAAAAAACTCATGCCTTTCTTTTATATATATGCATGGTAAAATGGGTAAAATGTTCCAACACAAATATTTTCATCGTGTTATAGGTGTTCTTCAACTCGTCATGACACTTTAAAGTTATTTTGCATTATATTCAAAATTAGTAATTCTTTCTGTCCTTATGATTTTATATACAGTTTTTTTCTGCCCTATGAAAATCTGCCCAGGGGCATGATATGCTACTTAAAACTTTGGATGAGGAGCATTTGAGGAGGTCAACCACACCCATAACAATCTTCTGAAGAAGAGGGGAGGGCGTGTCCCCCCTTTTACGTTTGACTCCCATTTCGCTAGTGGGAACTTTGCAGTACTCATTATGTCAGTCGAAATGTTCTTAAACTCAGCAGCCTCCTGCTGGTTGGTGGCCAAGCCCATTATGTTGTCAAAATAAGTATTGTCTTCTAGTAGCTTCAAGACAGCAGTATCTCCTGAGTGACTTTCCAGGAGATGTTCAATTACACCCCCTAGGATGAATGGTGAGCTCTCTCCATCAAAGGGGACAGGACAAAACCTCAGATGGATTTCCTCCCCTTTGTCTCTCTATCCTCTGGGTGTATTGCAATTTGCAGGAAGGCTTTCGTCACATCCCCTACAATACATATTGGTGCTAAACGTGATCGTATTAAAATGTCCCATAATAGAGGTTGTAGCGCTGGCCCAGGATTCATGCATTCGTTTATAGAATAGGCTTCGGCAGATTTCGGCAGGCTTTGCGGACCTTCGTTGAGATTGACCCCGCCCTTTCCACCGGCTTGTGGGGCATGTAGAAAATTCTCTTTCCACTAGGATGCTCTGGGATCCTGTTTGGTAAATATCTGGTCATACTGCTTTCGCATTTCAGGGCTCATCCTCATAAAATTACTGTTCAATCGAGCCCTACTTTGTCGCTGATTTGTCTCCTGTGGTAGTCTCCCTGCTATCCAGGGTATGCGCACCAGGTATCTGCCATCCTCCCCAACGTCTTGGTTTTCTAGGGACTCCATCTTTACTTGATTCTGGTCAAATTCCTTGTGGTCTTGCACCCCGAGGACATCTAGTGAATATAACTGTTCATATTCGTCACTGGTCAGCTGTGTATGAAAGTTTATATCTGATTCCCCCAGTTCTCCATGTACTGCCCAACCAAATATGGTCTCGTCCGGTATTGGTGCGCCCTTTTCCCCCTTCTTGCACTGGCTTGTCCTAATTTCTGCAAATAATGCATCCCCTACCAATATTGAAATTTCGTACTCCTGTTCAGGACTCTCAGGTATCTGGATACCTCTGAGGTGTCTGTATTTAGCTTTGGGGTATCCAGATGTTCATTACATGGTAACAGAGACAGAAAGGTTAGCTGATAAAGTTAACGCTTACGTTCTCAAATTGCTAGTGAAAACAAGGGAAAATAGTAACGCATGCTACGTTTAGGAACGAGCGTTCATAGTGTTAGAGACTGTCCGTGGTTTCGAGGCGATAAATGAATTTGAGTTTGCTTTACTGTACATTGTCAATGCTTCACGAGCTCCGCAGATTCCGTACTGGAAGTATGACCGTTCAGCCTCACTTCTTCCAACAAGTAGCAATGGAAATACAACCAATAAAAGGAGTGAAGCCATTGTTAGTGATATCTTTCAGTAACAGCCTCAACCGTACTCTGATATGGAAGGCTGATGATTTGGTATATTCGCTAGCCAGAGGTATGCGATATTGATTGACTAGTTTTGTCTTTCCGTATAAGGACACATGAGCAATACGAGGTTGTTCGCCTATGAATTGTGCATACAGACATAGCAACCTGGTCAAACATTATGATCTAGGCATGTAAATAGTTTGTTTCCAGGCATTTGTGGCCTATTTTTACATCAAAGAAAACATAATCATTGTTCGTTAGAATACCATACATTCTCTCCCTCGATCATAATCCCGAAGGATTTTCATAAAAAGCCATGAACTACTTAACATTTCAAACTGTCTATATTTTGAATGTCCGTAGTTTGCAGCAAAACTTTATTCTCTGTTTGTAGGAATAGAAGAACAAGGAACAACCTGCATCTGGAAGTTGGTAAACCAGGGGAGGGGGGGGGGCTATGAACGTCATAAATGCTTTTCTGTAAAGGTAGAAAACAGAACCTTGTCTTACCCAGCCCAATTTAAGTTTTAATGACAAGAAACCAAATATCAAATGGCAGAACATCTAAAAAAACCTTGAATTATGACTTTAATTTAAGTTACGTCGGCAAGTATGCTTTTATCAGTTTCTTGTATTTTATTGTATTTTGACATCGTTGCAATGTGTTAATTTCAAGCCTTTTAGTTTCTTAAATTGATTGGAAGAAAAGTTTTGAAAGTTTGAGTGACATTTCTGAGGCGACTGCAATATCTGCAAAGTGTCGGTACTATTCTCAATTTGCTATACTTTCTGTGAACTATTGTTTTTTTGGTAGCCGCTTTGGCAAATAGTTCTGTAATCAGGTAGTTATCATACAAGTTTTAGCTTTTTTTTGTGTCTCATTCAATGACATGAAGGCTTGTTACTGACAATTCTTAATGTAGGAAATGGATTACTATACACCCTCTTTAATAGAAAAAACCCCAACATTCCAACATACACACATACACAATAACACACTCCTTCATTTCTCTATTTTCGATTAAAGTCGATAGAGCTGCCTAAATTGTATAATTTGTATACCAAAAGCTATATCCCTTTTGTTGACAAAGTGAGCAACAATTTTTTTTATTTTGCACGAAATAGCGAAAACACTGTGTACTTAAAAGCTTTTTTTGTCTGACACTTCTCAGAGTACTAACGTCAGAATGTAATAGTACAATCCTTATTGGCCGTATATGACTTTTAGTGGATCCTATCCAGCGTGACCACAGTATTTAACACTGTAAAGCAATCCGAACTTAGGGCAGTTGTCGGTTTTTGAACAGTAAAGAGGGTGGAAAATGTCTACCAAAATTAGGTTCTTTGGTTAACTCATCTTTTCCACCCCAGCCAAAAATGAGGTACTTCGCAAAAATTTAAATTACCAACTGAGATTTTAAAAGTGTTTACTTTGAAAAAATGTGTGAGGCAGCCTCAAAGTGGCACCAAAAATGTATACAATAGAGATAGAATTTGTGAAGGCTACACGAGCTGTTTTTGACAGGATAAAGCAGCATGTTCCACCTTTATTCGCCAAACATCAACTTCTAAAAGGAGACAGCCACCTCGGATTTCCAAAACCAAGAACAGCGTTAAGCATCGTGACTCTGGTATAGGGCAGCACTTGCTTGAAAACCCAGACTACGCCAAAATGTAAACGGACAATTGCTTCCGTATCATAGGTAAGGATCTTTGTATTTGTTTTTAATATTTGTTTGACCGTCATAAATTAATACCATAGACTACTCGAATATCCGGACTCTCAACTTGAAAATAAGTCAAAATTAGCGTAGGCTGAAAATGTAAAATGGAATAACTTCCGATTGAATACAGCTTTTGAGCTTTTTTGCATATAAAAAGTAAATTATCTGGTAAACGATCGCGGAAAATTTGTTTTAAAATTATTTTAAAATTTAAAATCATTAGGGTTAAATAAAGAGAAATACGAGATCAATACAAATCACAGAAAGTGTTGTAACAAAACTCAAAACAGCCGCATTTTTTAAAAGTTTTGTCCCATTGCTGTAACAATGGCGGATAAGGGTGAGCGAAAAAGAACAAAAGTAGCCCTTTTTTGAATAAAAAACAATGCATATTTCTAAAAAATATTGCATAGGAGCCGATCTTAAACAAAAGTATTATTTACTAAACACAATTTTTTATGCGGGTTAGCTATAATCATAAATCAAAGAATAACAAAAAATTATTCGAAAAAAATTGCTTCATACAACATAACTAATGCTGTCTTTTCTATTTAAAACCAAATGCAATGATATAAAACGTAACAGAAGCTGCCTTCAAATACGATCCACGATCGCCATTTAAAAAGTAACAAAAAGTTGCTCTCAAATAGAACCACGATTTTAAGAAAAAGAAAATATTCGAACCACGATCATCATTTAAAAAATATGTTGCTTTCAAATAGAAAACCAAGATTTTGTAAGTTAAAGTTTATTGATAGGGTGTCATATCTGTGAGAAACCAACCAACCATTTCTGAGATAGAGATAGGGGTTGATGAACATAAAATATGACATCAACATTGTAAGCAGGGATAAGTGTAATTTGCAATGCCTTGAATTTGTCGATACCAATAATACATAAAGGGTGGGGCTCAGGTTTCACATGTAAAGACATACGCCAGGGAGCAATCGTAGTGGTCAGCAGTCTTTGTGTACGTTCTTATAGGGGCTTTAAATATGAAGTACAGGCCATGCTACATCAGAATGATTCTCTAGTGTACCCTTGCCGATAGCACCATCACAACTAAACAGCCATTGTTTGATTAACAATTCAAATAGATTGGGGCTTTATTTCTGTAATTTCCAAGGACTATAGGAATACTTTGCGTCGTTCTGTCTCTAACAGGCAGTTCACATCTACCTGGTATTACATCAGCACCAAAAGACACTAATCCTATTAAAATCATCGATGGTAGAGCAGACATTGTTTTAAACTCCATAATTTCATAACTGCATATTTTCATTTACAAAATTTACTCTGATGTGGTCGTTAACCGCTTCAGTAGCTGTAGAACTTCCACTTGGGAGTGCTGATAAACAAATTTAACTCAGCATGTGTCCTGTGGGCCTGAGATTTATTAACATAGGAAATGATTCTACAAAGTTCGAGAGTCAAATGTGAAAAGCTATTAGTTGATGATGTGGTCTGTCATACTAGGGACCGAGAACTCCCCGAAGTTTCAAAGACTATCCTACCAACTCGTGATATTTTTTCTCATTATCTTTTTCGTCCACAGGACTTTGGCGATCTAGTTCTATGTTTAGTGCGGCCTTTTAATTCTCCAAGGATGTACTGGTCCCCGTTATTAATTTGAAGTGGTCGACTTAGACTGGCTGGAAACTTACGTCTTTGCCTTACTTCATCTAATCCCCTCATTCTCATTCCCCTCCATATGCTTTTTCTTGGTTGTGTTCAATGGCTTTCCTTGAATATTATTGTTCCTATAAGATTTTATAGCTTCAAAAGGTCTACCAGAGTCAG
This sequence comes from Alatinidae sp. Z8VKAUB7J3, assembly GCA_010016025.2. Classification (NCBI taxonomy): domain Eukaryota; kingdom Metazoa; phylum Cnidaria; class Cubozoa; order Carybdeida; family Alatinidae; species Alatinidae sp. Z8VKAUB7J3. The sequence goes on from JAAAKM020073195.1 coordinate 95,400,234, forward strand.
CATGACCCAAATTTCTTTATCAGGCATTTAGAAAGTTATGTTCGGTTTTAATGAAAGGTCCAAATTTTGCAAGTTGAACATGAAAAATCTCAAACTGGGCTAAATTTTATCTTTGTTAAATTTTGCACCAATCGAAGGAAAATTTACCGTTTTCTTTCTAGAATGACAAAATTTCATATGATATGATATTTCATATCATATTGAGGATATGAAAGGATGGTTAGGTAAGAATTAGTTTACGTGTTTTTTATTATGGATCCTCCTTTCTTAGTTACCCAGCTAGGTGTAGTCTTACTACAGAGAACATTTGTACAAAGTTTTATGCTTTTCGTAGGTACAGTATCTTTCAGTATGAGTTTTACTAATAGATCGTTTTTTTTCTGTTAAGCAGCTTGATAAGGATAAGGAAGTTTGGTTAGGTGAAAACTATTTACATGCTTTTTATTACTTTGTGTATTTTAGCGTTAGTCGATTAGGTGTACTTAATTTTACTAATATCAACACTGATATATATTATACTCTTTTGCAGGTACTTTATTCTTAACCTTCAAATTTTCTAACAATCTCGCTTGTTTTCTCTGTTTAGAAGATTTATAAGGATAAGAAAGGTTGGTTAGGTGAGAAGTATTTGCATGCTTTTTATTAGGTTGTGAATTTTAGCGTTAGTCGATTAGGTGTACTTAATTTTACTAATATCAACACTGATATATAATATACTTTTTTGCAGGCACTTTATTCTTAACCTTCAATTTTTCTAACAATCTCGCTTGTTTTCTCTGTTTAGAAAATTTATAAGGATAAGAAAGGTTCGTTAGGTGAGAACTATTTACGTGCTTTTTATTACGTAGTTTATACTTTTATTAATCGTTTAGTTGTATTTAGTTTCATTAATATTGATATTGATGTATTTTATTCCTTTTGGTAGGTATTATATTTTTCAGTTTGTATTTACTGATGATCCCATTTGTTTTCTCTATTTAGCAGATTTATAAGGGTAAAGAAGGTTGGTTAGGTGAGAACTACTTACTTGCTTTTTATTAGGTAGTGTATACTTTTATTAATCGTTTAGTTGTATTTAGTTTCATTAATATTGTTATTGATGTATTTTATTCCTTTTGGTAGGTATTATATTTTTCAGTTTGTATTTACTGATGATCCCATTTGTTTTCTC
>JAAAKM020073195.1:95401504-95426102 GCA_010016025.2 Alatinidae sp. Z8VKAUB7J3
TATTTAGCAGATTTATAAGGGTAAAGAAGGTTGGTTAGGTGAGAACTATTTACGTGCTTTTTATCACATAGTTTATACTTTTATTAATCGTTTAGTTGTATTTAGTTTCATTAATATTGATATTGATGTATTTTATTCCTTTTGGTAGGTATTATATTTTTCAGTTTGTATTTACTGATGATCCCATTTGTTTTCTCACATGCAGATTTTCTTACCTAAATGCTATGTTTACACAGATCGTAGCAAAGCAGAGGCAGAGAATATGCTTAGGCTATGTGCATTTTTACAAAGGGTAAGTTATTATGAAGTTTATTAAGACTGTAGAAGCAAAGTATTGTAACTTTGGGACGCATGGCCACTTTTTACACAAATGTTTGAATAGTTGATGAACTCAATAAAAATTCCCCATATTCTTCCTACGTAATTGCTGTTGTTTTTTAAGCGTTGTTGTAAAGTAATTTACTAGTCAAAATGATGAAAAGTCTGTTGTGTTATTCTCATCTCCTTCAACATAAAATAGGCCTACTGGTTCATGCAAAGTATAAGGCTTGAAAAGATCATGTAACGTATATCATGAAGCCATTAGGTGGCCTTTGGGTGGATTTGATGTTATATAATCAATTAGTATGCACTGCGGTGGTGACCGCACGACGTCTTTAAGCAACTCACAAATCTGTATCACAATGCCTCCCAAACTAAAGCAAAACCTAATAACGTGATTCTTAGTTGAGTCAGTCTATCGGTTTTTAATTTTGTTTTTCTCCATTAAAATTCTCCCTAAATGGGCAGCTTTCCTCTGTTATTCTAGAGCTGAGATTAAGTCTCAAAGCACAAAATTTTTGTACCCGCATATACCAAAACTAAGCTCTCTAGGGGGCGTTTGAGTTAATTGAAACAAACAGGAATTGTATCCTTGGGGTACTTACATTAACCTAGACCCTACTGTTAATGCGTAATGACATCAACACGACTCAGGGCATCCCAGTCGAGCCAGGGCCCTGCACTCTTTAAAAACCACCACTGGGTGTTTTACCAAAGTCAATACTAAATTATAGCATAGGTGTGCTGGAGGTATTGATATTATCTCCTAGACATACTAATAGCTATCTTAGGCATGAGTGCTGACTTTTATTGGTGTTCCAAGAGTTCCTTGTGGAGCTTTTATAAACGTGAAAAGATATTGCACGAAATGGTAAAAACGTTTTGTACTAATGTGCAAAGATAAGGACTTGACTCAAATCTCACAAAAATTGAAATTTTGTAAAAAGTTATTTACTTTCGAGGATGTAACAAATTCTTGTTTTCATGCAGATTCAATTTCAGGGCTGTAGGAACTGGGGGAACATGCCCCCTAATAATTTGCAAAGCAAAAATATTTCTGTTTTATAGTCAAATTTATTAGCCGGATTAACACAACACAACGGAAGAATGTTCTATCCAGATGCCTACCAGTTCAGAACCGGTGAGGAGTGAGCGTCAGCGGGTCGGACCGGAGAGCCGTCGGTCGAGGCGTCGACCGAGATCGGCGGCGACGTCGGGGGCGCGGTCGGTGTGGTCCTCGCGCTCGCCGCGGTCGGCCGTGAGGTCGTAGAGCACGTCCCGGGTGCCGTCGCGATCGGTCGTGCGGACCAGCTTCCAGCGATCGGTGCGCAGCGCGGCGCGCTCACCGCGCGAGTCGCGCAGCACGGCGACCACCTCCTCGGTGCGCTGGTCGGTCGCACTCGGCCGACCGAGCGCGAACAGGTTCGCTCCGTCGAGCGCACCGGGCGGCTCGAGGCCGAGCAGCCGCAACGCGGTCGGGCCGACGTCGGTCGAGCTGGCGAGGAGCGCATCGCGGGTACCGCCGAGGAGCTGCCCGGGCAGTTTGAGCAGCAGCGGCACGTGCAGGGTCTCCTCGTGCAGCGTCGGACCGTCGTCGATGCGGTCGAACGGCTCGGTGCCGTGCAGCGCGGTCAATACGATCAGCGTCCGCTCGTAGCGGCCGGTCTCCCGCATCCACTCCAGCAGCTCGTGGAGATGGCCGTCGAACCGGCCGACCGCTTCGGCGTAACGCCGCGGCCACGCCTCGGCCGACGGCGGCATCCGTCCCGGCTCGGGATCGGTGTAGTGGGCCATCACGAACCACGGGCCCTCCTCCAGACCCTCGAGGGTCTCGCGCACCCGGGCCGTCACCGAGGCGCCGTCGTGCGAGGGGTGGCCGGCGGCACGTCCGGTCAGCCGATCGTGCAGGGCGAGCAGAGCGCCGGGCAGGAACAGACGCGCGCCCGAGTCGGTCAGGCCGAACGGATGGTCGCGGGACAGGTACTCGAGGTGGTCGAAGCCGGTCACCACCACCTCCCGGGTCGCGATCGCGCGGTCGGCGACCAGAGCGACCGTGGTGTATCCGGCCTCCCGGAGGGTCGACGTCCAGGTGCCGTCCGGACGGCGGTGCGGCAAGGTGGCGGTCAGCAGGGCCTGGGCGCTCGCCCCCGGGTCGGACGACTGCGCGTAGGCGCGCGTGAAGGCGACCGCATCGGCACACAACGCCGCCAGTCCCGAGGTCGAGGGGTCACCACCGTCGTCACACGGAACGTGATCCGCGCGCAGGCCGTCGACCGCGATCACCAGCAGATGCGCCTGGCCCGGCTGGGGCGTCGGCCGGGTCGCGGGCGGGGAGGTCCGCCCGGACACGACGCCGCTCACGACGGCGAGGACCAGGACCAGGGTGGAGGCGCCGGCCGACGTCGCCAGCCAGCAGAGGGTGCAGATTTGTGTCAGGTTTGGTTGTGGCTAGGGAATGGCTGGCCAAACAACAGGCCCACAGACTCTCAGGTCCTAGGGCAGTTTTGGATGATGAAAGATGAATTCTCAGTGGTTGATGGGCCTTTAATGCATTGGGATCAGGTAGTTATTCCCAGTTCATGTCAGCTTAAGCTGTTAGAAGCTGTGCATGGTGGTCACCTTCGAGTGCTGAAGTGTAAATTGCAAATGAGAGGCATGGCTTGGTGGCCAGAAGTAAACAAGGAAGTGGAGGAGTTTGTGCACAAGAGTGAGGGTTGTTCACATGCTGACAAGTCTTGTGTTCCACCAGGGGTAGTTGACCCTGCAGCTGTAGAATTCTCCCAGGTTCCATGGGAAAAGATTGGGCTGGACATAGTGGGGCCCTTCCTGTATGCACCATCATCATGCAAGTATCTAATCACATGTGTGGATTATCACACTAAGTGAGTGGAAACAATGGCATGCAGTGCAGTTATAAGTAGTACAGTCATAGACTTTCTTATGAGTTTGTTTAGCAGGTTTGGATTTGTGCAGTCAGTTGTGACAGATAATGGCAGTCAGTTTACTAGTTACGAATTTGAAGAGTTTCTTAAGAAGTTTAACATAAAGCACATTAGAGCAGTGGTGTATAATCTGTGCAGTAATGGGGCTGTTGAGCATGTTCATAAGGGCATTAAGCCAGCTATACAGACCGGGTGTTATGGTCAGACATTAAGGAGGATTCATTCTGTTATGTGCTTTGTAACTGTTAATTCAGTTTCGGTTAAGGATGATGTTGCCAAGTATCAACACTGTTATCAAGGTGTTTCTTAATGTAGAACTTTTAAGCCAGGAGACTGTCTCAAGGTAAAACTGTCACACCATCCTGGCAAGCTAGGGCCCATGTATGGGGGTTCATATCATGTAATTGAACGTGTTGGTCATTACACTTATAGGCTAGAAACTGGTCGGCAATTTAACTTGCTGCATTTGTATGGTATTCAAACATGCCTACAATCGAGAATCAGGAGGACTGTAACTGTAAGCGGTTTATGGGCCTCTGCAGTATAAGCATATGCCATGTGCTTGAAATCATTCTTTGTGAATCAACACAAGAAGGAGGTCTAGAAAATCTGAAGCTTCATTATTTTACATTCCATGTTCTGCTTGTTGCCACACTGGGTGCATCAATATAACAATGATGTAATGTGTACAACGAAAAATTGCTTGATGTACTGCCTTGTTTGTTTATGACAATGGTTAAACATTTGTTTTATACTTTACCGTTTGCTACCCCCTGATAACGATTTTCTCTCTGATTTGCCTTTTTCCTTTTTCTCTAACTGCTTTAAGAACAATTAAAATAAGCTGTATTAAATCGGGAGAGTTCTTTTTCTTTAAAACAGTGTATTGATCGCATAACAGTTTCACGGTTTGTATCATCATCCTAAAAAGCCGTTTTAAATGAAATAATACCTGAACTTTGAGCATTTGTATAGTTTATGTTAACTATTTGGTTAACGGCTTTTTATTGGTGTAAGTATACTTAACAGACTTGTAAAATATTCATCCAAATATTATTTTGCAATTTTGACTCATTTTCGAGCTAATTTAACTGTACTAATAATTGTGTAGCTTACTTTGTTCACAGTAATTCGTTCTTTCTGCTTCCTCTATACCACAATGCATTGTCATCCGGAGGTGAGTTTCAGGCTTGACTTTGACGCCGCATGACAATAGACATTTGGGATCTGGGGATTTATGATATAATATGTCAGCGACCATAACAGAGTTTGCTGTTTTGACGGTAGATTTTGGGAGAAGTCATCCCGCTTGTTTGCTGAGAATACCTCCAATCACACTTAAGTCAAATGTTTTTGCGTTTTCAGGAGTGACACCTCAAGTTTACCGCGACACTCAGTGTCTCCAGGTCACACTGAAAATGACTCTCAGCAACAGCATGACCCCCTGATGTGGATTCTGAACCCTTGGTCAAATCAGCTTGGTGTGGTGTCTCGGGTTTTCTTTGTGTTTATGGAAGAATTCACTTAAGGAATTTGTAGAACCATTCAACATCTGTGGAAGTCTTGACCATGATTGGCTCATTGAAGGTATCCTTCTCAATAGACTAGCCAACAAACTTAATAAGGCCAAAGTGACCAGAAACCTTTTTGTTCCTTTGACTTTACAATGGCCTCACACCATCAAAAGATAATAAGGTGTGGTTAGTTCGAAGATCGGTCCAGCAAGTAAATCCGCTGCTCCCCGTGGTAAAGTGAGTTAGTGTCACCATAGCTGAGGCTTTACAGACTTGTTGTTATTATTATCTATCGATAAAGATGGCATCTTTATACAGTGAGTAACTGGTACGTCCAATTATGTACATCTCTAGTACTTGAAATGCTTTGATTTCGTCAAGGTTTGACCGTAATTGTCCAAAGACATCTCCTGTTTTGGAGGGGATTGTAGAAGTAGGTTGATCAAAGATGCAGTTTCTGTTTAGTGCTAGTAGTAGAATAACGAGAAAAGTTTCCTGATCAGATCTATATATGACAGCCTTCGAAGCCCAACAAACCTAGTGAGGTGGAAGCTATCAACTGATAAAAAGTACCACTGCGGTGCAAGAGGGACGCAGAAACATATTCTTTCAAACTGTCTGTCAGGCCTTCCATTTAACATACTTATGGCGAAATAACCAGGTTCTTTCAACTATAACCACGGCAGTAAAAAATAAAATAAAAGACATAAATGGCGGAAAGCCAGAAAAATCAAGTTCTGCAAACAATGCGTAAGCCCAACCAAAAGTGAGCAACAAGAACATAACGATTAAAAATGGAAAGGTTTCAGGTAAGTGACTGCATACATTGAATAAACACTAATATCCCCTGCAGTGCAGACACGTCTGGTGTGTAGAGAGGAAAAAGTAAACCTGACCGAACTCACTGCCGGTACTTTCCTATTTGTCACCCCCCAACCAACATCAAATGTCAAGACCTTTCCTGTCCGATCAGAACCGGTATTTCTAAATTGGATAACTATCGAATGTCAATTCGCACACTGACTTTGGTTGTGAATTATTCCACATTGTTGAAGGTTGGCAACACTAGTTTGGTCATCTTGAAGAAGGTTTGATAGTGCAAAAACATCCATTTCCAGAACAAAATGAAGATGAAGGACTACGCAAACAAGCAGACAAGCGCAAGAAAGCTTAGATCTTGGCGAATGATACGCGTTTCATGTTAGGGGTGACAAATAGGAAAGTACCCTCACTGTCAGCTGGGAAACAAACATCGATGATTGATACAGTCGTCGCATGGAAGACCACTATAAGGACTTGGCACACAGTTGTGAAGCAAACGGCTGGGATGCCCAATACCTATCTATCAAAACTGACTGCCTTGGATAAACAGGACAAAGAGTAATATCCATAGTAACAAAGCACGGCTTCACGCATAAGGAATGAACAAAGTTGATCAAAGAGATATAACAAACAATTCTGAACGAAGCATCATTCTGGACTTGGCTAAAACTCGAAGGTGAAACCTGCTCCATAGATTCAACCAACACGAGGAACACAATCAGCCAACGGGAAAAGGATCAGACTCACAGTAGTGAGGCGATTGCTACATCAGACAGGTCGAGGTTAACGTTGCGAAACCGTCTCTTGACAGCAACAACGTGAGTCCTTCTGTAAAACCTCCTGATGACTCGTGAGTCTGTAGTCATTCAACAAAGGAGCAGTTGGCTGAGAGTGTACACTATTTCTTTTACGTATTGTTTCAAGGTAAAATAAGACGTTGATCACAGTTATGCCTATCTAACAATTTCCCTCCTCCTCTAGAGAGGGTTTGACAAATTCGATCTAAAATCTTTTGAAAAACTTTGATTCCGTATGGAATGGGAGGAAGAGGCAGTAAATTGTTTACAATCCTATCTTCAAATTTAAAAAAACCTCAGCGGGTAGAGCGAGTCCTATCTTACGGCATCCTTCAAGGATCTTGATCGGGACCTTAAATTTTTCTTTTCGTTATTTTTGTCTTGTCTTTACCTTTCATTATCACGTTCAGTGTCTGCAATGTTTATAGGCCAGTATCTACTATCTCCAGAGTCGTATTGAATGATACAACAAAACGTCTCAAGGACCCACATCAAAAGCTTTGTGGCCTCGCAGAGTGGATGAGAGTAAACAAACTTGGTGTCGATTCCATCAAAACTGAATCTATGGTCATGGAACATCCACTTAAAACTAAGAGCCTAACAGAAGCATTATAACTATATAATAATGCCATGAAAAAGTTTTATTAAACCACCTATCAACATATTTGACGGAGCTTATATAGATTTAGAGTAAAATTAATATAGCTCTTTTAGTTTTTCGAAAACTGGGTACGATTACTTCACTATCCCAACTATATAATGCTTATGTTATACTAGTTGAGAGCCGTATGCGTTATATCGCTGTTATTGGGGTTATAATATTAAAGAAAAGTTTGCTACTCCATAACTTCGTCAGAATGGGACTCTACAGCGGAGAAAATGTAAGGACAAATATTACGATTCCTGGTTAAACATAGAAAAGCTTCTCTGTCAGGACAGGGATGTCATAACCTATAAGATGTTTGGGTCAAAACAAGTCGAGGCCTTTTCATTCCTCCTACACTGTAAAGAGCTTTAGATACAAAAGCATAGGACAGAATTTACCAAAAAGAGTATTCGCTACCCCGCTCTTAATAAAAAACGATGTAAACAACAAAAATTCAGAGGCTGTAAGCATAGAAGCAAGAATCTAGAGAGAGTTATGCACTAAAACACTATACCCTGGAAGTAAAACAAGGAGACATATTAATATATAAACATTACATTATGATCGTAAATAGCATAAATACACTTAAGAAGGCATGTGTGTATAAAGGAGAAAAACAACAGAGCAAACACAAAGTGATACTAAATTTCAACAACGATCCTGCACCTTAGTTCTATTCATAAACGCTCCTCTTGGGTCTCTTATGCTTCCATTGAGACTCCTGAATTTCATGATCATGCCTTGAAGGGTTTTCTACTAATAGGTTATGGGCCCAGACATTGTGATGAATTGAAGTAGTAGGATACTCACAAAACCCTGCTGTTTGTTTTTTGCGTCAATGGCACAATTTTGTAATGCCCAGTATAAAGTAGGTCTGAAGACCAAGAAAATCGATGGAGATGGCTGGTTGATGTTCAAGCACAAAATGCAGATGATACTTATCAGCAATGATTTATGGGACATAGTTACCAATGATTCCTTATTAAATAATATGAGATGTTGGGTGCTCTTTAGACTCAAAGAGTTATTATATGCTTCAATCTATCCACCAACCACTTCTAATAGGTTATGGGCCCAGACATTGTGATGAATTGAAGTAGTAGGATACTCACAAAACCCTGCTGTTTGTTTTTTGCCTCAATGGCATTATTGCATAATGCCCAGTATAAAGTAGTTCCGAAGACCAAGAAATTCGATGAAGATGGCACATACTGATGGCAGATGTGATGGTGGGAGCAACCAGAAGGACAGATGCAGTCTGCAGGAATCCTCACATATTTTATATAGCCATAACAAATATTACTAGCTTCAAAATGGTTAACTTCATTTTTGTTTTACAATTTACAATTTCTTCCGGGTTTTTCATAACAATACAAATCATTATTTCTGTCATGATATTGATACTGTCATTCAGGAACGAGATGTTTCAACTGCATACTGCTAGTCTTCATCAGGCAACATGTCCAATGTTACCATTTATGCTTGATGCTAATTGTCCATGATTGGTGCAACCTTGTTCCACGTATATAGGTAGGAAGCTCTTTCTGTGGCAGTCCACCCTAACATTGGTCTTCCATTGTGTTTCTTTATGCACATTTTTTTGGTTTTTGGTGCTTGTTTTTTTAGTGTTAAATGTTGGATGTTGATACTTGTCATATTTGGTGACACTATATAGATATGGTATGAACATTTGAAAATTCTATAAGTACATGCCTGACCAGGCATTCTTGAGCTGCATTTTCCAAGCCGCAACCTAAGAGATGTTTACTCAGGGTGTTTGCTCATTTGTTAACCAGAAAGTGTCAAACAATCTACTTATCTTTAATGGGATTTGGATGTATGACGGGCCAGAGGGCAGTTCTTCCTTGGTCAAGTCACATGGCGCAGAGAGGCTGGTCACCAATTGGATTGAGCTGGATGTTAATGTCAACTAATGGATGATTGTGAGCTAATGTGGCAACTAGCGAAATGAAGTATGTTAACATTGGAGGTCACCTAGCTCAATTAGTAGAATGCACACCACATAAAAAAAGGGTGAGATGTAATTGATTGATATCGTCTATCCGGTTACAAATATTATAAGGCAATTATTAAGCAAAAATTAAGCAAAAAATATAAGGGACCATTATGGAGACCTTCTTGAGCGTTTTTAATGCTATCCCTGCCAACTTTATCTCGGGTTTCTTTGTTTTTAAGTACTTATATTGATCCTCTTTAGTACCTGTTAATCTATAATATTTTCTGTTGTATACTTTAAAGTGGGTTGTGTTTTGCATATTGCAATCCGACTTCTTTGCTGTGGTTTGTGGAGTGTTATTGGAAATTGGCGAAATAATAGCATATATAAAAAAAATTCAATGTTTCCTTTTTCGTAATTTGCAGATAAAGCTTTAACAGAGCTCTGGTAAGGCCCTTCTTTAAAATCTTTCGTGTCCATGGTCCACTAGTAACCCGTAATATATTTTGCATTCTAGGAAAGACATCTAGCAGCTCTAATATCCTTCTTATGTCTTCTCTGTTACTCTTTTCATATTGTTGCAAACCGGCAGAGGAGTATTAAATGATCTAGTCTATTCAGTGAAAGATAGTATTGGGTAATCTCAATTTTCCATTTTTGTTTTAGTCATAAAACTTCTCGTAAATGCCCGAGGCGTATAGTAGTTATAAGTTTGGACTGATTAAAGATCAAAGCTGGAAGGGTAAGGTTGTCAAATTGTAAAACTGATGATAAGAAAAATTGGAAATTGTTTTCACAATAAATATTTCTCTTTTAATATGTTTATTACGTGTTTCGTGAGTCGCAGTGCGACGCTAGGTTTTGGTAGATGGGATTTGAAACTTTTTCAACCAGAGAACAGAACTAAAACACCTTATTGAGTTATGTTTATATTTTGTGATACTACGAATTTCCACAATGTAATCAATCTTAAACTTATCATTAAACTTGTGAATGTTACTTCCTTCCATGAAATTTCTTGTTAAAACAAACAATCTGTTGTCATTCTCTTGTTTGATTGTCACAAGCGCACGAACAAGCAAGTGCGACTGCCTTAATTTTCATTTAATTTGAGAGGTTGCAATTAATTCGAATTATTAGTGACTGCCATCAAATTATACGTTGGTAGTTATCCCTTTGATTTGAAGGCTAAACTGAGACTGAACCATATCCAATGAAGCAATTAATTAAAACCTTACTTGGGTAGAAAAACTGTATTTCTTCTATTTGAGTTATAAATGAACCAACGTTCTTTTATAGAATATTACAGTACGCAAGAATAAAATACTGGGAAAGGAAACGTGAATGTTATGACGCTTAGCCTTACCTACCGGAACAACTACGCAACTAAACCGGAAATTCTCGTTAGCCCATAACGTCCTTGGTCACGTGATAGCATCGACATGACAGATACAGTGATTTCTAAATACCTCTCCAAAATGTCTCTACTCTTATAGGTATCAAGCACGATGTGTTAAAGACTTTTGGTAGATTAAGTTTAGTTTCAGCTAAAATTGGTCGCGGGAACCCTTTCACGGCTGATAGCTCTAAACCTACAGAAATATTTTCAGTATCTGTGAGGAATTACTGAGGTGAGCACGTTGTTGTCACCACGTAACCAATGATCTTCCTGCCTCGGGTTTACTAGTGTATGGCAGTAGTATCAAAATCTCTCTGTGCCATCTAAATCTACTAATTCAAAACACAGTTGTGGAATTGCTACAACAACAATAAAGATACGTTTTACATAAAAAATTGAGGCGTAGAGTGGTATCTCATTAATATCTCGTCAAACGTTGCAAACAAAATAGGATGTACACTGTCTGAGAATGTTTATACTCACCCCCTTCAATGTGGTAACGACGAAGTCATTAAGAAAGAGATAGAAATTGAAAAATTATTAATAGCGAACAAGAACTTAATGAAATACAATCCTAAAACAATTGTATATTCAATAGAAGGTGCCATATATAAGTTCAATTTATTGGCAATTCCAAGCTCACAAATGTACTTAAAGGTATACCCGTAATATGAGTAAACGCAAATATTTTCTTTGATGAAAATGACACACTATCGGATCGAGTTAACGACAAGCCATGTAATATAACAACTTCATAAATATGACATGTGCTGTCCCTCAAGCAAATAACTATACCGAGGCAAACTCAGGATTCAGACAATAAAATAGATTATTTCGGAAACATGTTAAATGCATTGGCCCTCATTCTTCGGCAAACGCAAATGAAAGGAATGAAATCGGGCACGTTTTCCTCCGGCAAAAAGATACACAGTTGAGGACGACGCAGGTAATGTAACCAGTTCGTAAAAATTACCCCTGTTGTTACTTACCAATAGATAGTCTCTTACTTTGCGCTTACAAACTTATTGTACCGATGCAAACCCTCGACTTATACCATAAAAGGAATTACCTAAATATAATGTTATAACGCATTAGTTAGCCAAGTAAACGCAAACGAAAATATGGTTGACATCAGTTTTTGCTTTCGCACCCTGAAATAGAAATTCCAAGTTATGCGCCGGCTGAGATAGAAATTCAGTATTAACATGACAGATACGCTGCGACAAGTTGCAGGTTGCAGCAACCAGCAACCTGTTGCAACCTAGTGTAAACCGTGCTTATGACTTCAAAGCTACCAGTCATTGCACATTGCACCATTATAACGGACATTGAGTAGGATCGGTGTTTCCCACCTCTATCTATTTTTAACACTTACATAATTTTATTCTTTTCTTTTCATATGCTAATATATGCTTGCAAATTAATTTAGCACACATATCACTACGACTTCTACAGCAAGCTGTTAGTAGTAATTTTGGATCATTCTAGTTTTGCTACTGGAAGTTAAAAGCCTCGCTGAAATTGCGCCTAAAAGTCGTGTATAGGTTACAGCAGATCATCCCACGTTACCCATTATACCTCGCATTGTCTTCCGCTCAACGCAAAAGAAGATTGCTTCATCCAGGGAATTTAGATTTTTGATTTTCGGTTGAATTTCTGTGCTTTATCTTCTACTACGGCTACTTTGACAGGGCACGCAATCTTTAAGTGTAGTCCCCTGATAAGCAGTGGGGCCATTCGCCAGGATCATGCTTGCCAAAAGAGAACGCGCCACCAAGGGGTTGTACAATTATAGAAATCCTGGACAGCTGCTCTGGAACTCCCGTGGAAATGCCGGAAAGTGGTTCAGACAACCTGAAATTCAGAAATTCCTGTAGAAATCTAGAAATCAGGGTAAAATCTAGAAACTTCAATGATAATCCATAAATTATTGTGAAGATTTAAATTTGTGAGTAAAAATTAATACCGAAACCCGGAGAGCCGATTGAATCCGCGATACTGTATAGTAAGCAAACACTTAAATGGGAAACGTGATCAAAATACTCATTACTTCAATATTACATAAAAAATGAGCCGTTTGAATTATCTTAACATATTTAAATAAATACATTAGCTATCGTGTTATAACATCTTGGATTTATTCGTTCTGTTTGAAAGTAATCATATTTGAAGTTCTCCTAAAAGCTGATAGAGGAAGTGCCTTAATGATACTGGTACATTTCTTACCTGCCGTGTTGCTTACCATACTTTGATTTATTTATTTGCTTCCTGTTAATAATTGCCTAGGTACTTCTACTGATTTGAGGATTAAGATCTCGTATCTTCCCTAAGAGAACCGAAATTCTGATAGAGCTGGTTTCATTAAAACTTTAAAATGCTCAAGCAGGGCCTAACTTAAGGCCCTGTTTCCCATACAGTGTGGTGTTGGAAATAAAAAATGTTGTGTTGGAAATACAATACTGTGGTGTTTTTTCTGTTTATTTAGGGTAGTTTCAATGTCGGGCCCACTGCTCATCAGGGGTCTTTGATTGAGAGATTGCCAATAATATAGATCCGAAGTAGACAAATATCCGTGATGAACATCTTGTTTCTACTTTCACTACCACATTGCTTACACAGCTGTCCGCCAATGCCAGTAGTTGGAGATGAATGACCTTATAGGTTATCAATTCACCAAGTCCGGACAGTGGCGTAGTAACTATATATATATGAGGGCAAGGCTGGTGGGTTTTTCGAGCCGACCCAAAGTCTGGCTTCGGTCGCGTTTGATACAATGCCCAATCTCGAGTTCAACTAAGTCTTGATTGGAGCCAACGACGTTCTTGTTGTCATGGCCATAAAAATACGGGGGCAAGAGCTCGAACTGCCCCCCCGGTTCTTACGCCACTGAGTACAGAATTACGAAGCAGATGTGCTAGGGGTATCTCGGACAAATTCTCCTTTTTTAGAGGAAATTATATATCTATGGAGTAAAAAAGATAAAAACCGTTGTCTCTACAGTTGAAGTGATCAGGAGCCAAATATATATCAAAAAAAAAGTGACGATGACTCAAAACGTTACTTAAATTGTAAACGACGTTTTCCACAATATGTTAAATCGTTCGACAATTTCAAATGTTTCAAGTATCTGTCAGAAGACGTTTCCATGAGATTTCGATAATAGCAATCATGGATGATTTGTAATCCTTCCGATGATACCAGATTAAACCTTTCACAGGGTCTGTAACGGCGCTAGGGGTCGTTTATGGAATATGCTATTAAAACTGAAGATAGAAGGGCCTTGGTTACACGGTAGCAACGACATACTTCCCACAGTATTTCTTAGAAGATGTTGATGATATTACAACAAGTTGAGAGTTATCACCAATAAAAGGCTTCCCATGACCAAGTATACTTCAAACTTAATTTGATCTAACAAATCTTCTAGACGTCATCTCAGACTGCATTAAACAAACACTGTATTAATGATGTCGTTGCCACCACGTAACCAAGGTCGTTATGGCCTGAGGAGCATTCCCGGTTTAGTCACTTATAAAAAGACTTCGTTTCGATTATTACTTTTTATTCAAACGTTGTCCATTTAAACGGCGATCCTGACCATGGCTGACTTCCATCATTTTAATTTCTATCTTCAAAACTTAAAGAACCAGCACAATACATTCTTACCTTCCCGAAAACATCCTTCCTTGCTTTCCAACTTTAACCAGTAAATTTCCCATTGCCCATTTAATAGTATTAATGGAGTGGATGTAGCCGCCCTCACTAGTTCCATACCGGTGTCAGATGGCAGGCTAAAACACATTAAGACATCACACTAGACAACTTCGTTTCGATAGCGCTATTGGGCAAGCACTGAAGGAAATGATTTCAGTGTTTAGAGCACAAATGTTTCTCCATGAATCATCGAAAACATCTAATATTTAACATAAAATGGTAAAAATGCGTACATCGATACAAATTATATGAGTTTTAAATGCCTCATTTCTACTCGATTATTGATTCCATAAATGTGTCCCTTGACGCTATTTCGCTTATAATATAAATCCAGAAGAAATTGATCACGAGAAAACGAAAACCTATAGAAGTGAATTAAAGGCTGCAGTACCCAGGGGAAATTTGGTTATGAGATCCCTTCACCCGGAAAAGGTTTTGTTAATTTTGTCCATGTAGAATCATATATCCGTGACCGATAAGGTGAACTCGATATCTTCCTGATGGCGACGCCATGACACTTTGGCGCTGAGTTTTTCCCTAAACGTCCAGAAAAGGACGTAAACATTATACTTTGTTTGTTTCTTTACAACAACTCTAAAGACTGAAATTATATTTGATAATATTATATTAATACGTCAATGCATTCACAAAACTCGAAAAGATAGTGACGCACAATTCACTGCCGTTGTTTGGATATATTTTAAGGTGCGTGATGAGTCGAAGTTCGAGTCGTCGCAACTCAAAGTATTCTGTGCTGAAGGAAGTTAAACTACTGTTGCTGACATAAGGAGAGAATGCTTGCAAGAAATGCAAAGGTACGTAGATGTTATTACGTTTTTCGCTGGGCAATGAGTGCCTAAGCTGAACTTAGCTGACTCTTTCGGCGCATGGCTACCAGGTTCACTTCAATAATAGCATAACAAATATAGGTCAAAAGTACATTAACAAATTTT
The DNA here is from genome assembly GCA_010016025.2 of Alatinidae sp. Z8VKAUB7J3. Taxonomy (NCBI): domain Eukaryota; kingdom Metazoa; phylum Cnidaria; class Cubozoa; order Carybdeida; family Alatinidae; species Alatinidae sp. Z8VKAUB7J3. Next base: position 95,416,570 of record JAAAKM020073195.1, read on the forward strand.
ATTCATTTATATTATTTTGCATAAAAAGTAACAAGATTTAACCAACAACCTCTTGTAGTAAAGCTGGGGCTTGCAGAGTTTCATTCGTTAAACAACGTTTGATATTTGGAGTTATACATGTGGCCATTAAGGACCTTGTTCACCAGACTTCATCAACACTGAAAAAGTTGTAACTGAACAATTCTGCTTGATTCTTATGTATTTCATGATACGCTAATAATTCCGTATTACACTTTTCAAAGTGTTTCACCCCAAAATAGCGTAGCTCAGATAAGTGCACCCAAAATTAGGCCATCCCATTTGAGAAAAATTTGCAATAAATGAATCCTCTTGATTTGTTACTCAGTATCTGTTCATTAATACCATTTCATTGGTGGCTTACGTAGTAACCAATGTCCTTCTATCATCCCTGATGGTGGTCTGCACGGAGGACTGGAATGCTAGCCACTGCTTTATCGTCTATATTAAAGTAACAGTTATTTAAAAAATTTTAATGCTCATTTTGAAACTCTCTAGGTTGGACATTAAAATTTCTCAGTTAGCGCCAAGGCGTAAACACTTCTTTATCTACATTAAGCGAAGTTATATGTATGGTATGGTTATTGGAGAAGATGGGAGGATTCTCTTTGGGTATTTTGATGATTCCTTCTCTGTTGCAATAATCGGTTTGTATTCCGTTTATTTTACAACTTACCAAATTCCTCTTCACAAATGTTGCTCTTTTGATCCTGTTTGCCTTAAACATTCCTCCTGTTATTTCATCTTATCCTGTCGTTTTGTGGTTTTTACATTGTGTAATACAACTATGGTTAACGGTTAGAGTAATGGTAGTGGTTTTGTAAATAATGACAATATTTTGATGACATGGAGATAATTTGTAAATGCAATGAAAGCAACGATTTGTAGAAATGGAAACAGTTACCAGGCTTTGCAAAGTACTCAAATCCAGCCTCTGGCTTATGACTGCTGAACCATTGAACTGAAAAATTCGTACAAACTGCGTGCTGCAGATTTTAAAAGGTGTATTTGTACAAGCGCATTTATCGCTAAGGGTTGTTCCTAACAGTTCTGTAAAAAATGTATCCATACCGGTTTATAGACTACAAATTCTTGCAACTTCTTTATTTGACAACCAAGTCATCATTTTGAAGTTGGATACACGTCGAAAAGGCATCACCTATTAAGTTGAATTGACGTCACGGATCTGCTGTAGTTTTAAAATTAACGCGGCGTCATTTTTTTGACGTTGAAACGACGTCATTTTAACGCTGGCTCAAAGTTGGTAAGACTATTAAACTTAACTGTATAGGCTTGACGTTGATCAAATGTAGGTATATCAAGAAACCATCTGGTTTAAACGATTCGTCATACTGACGTCGATTCGATATCAGTTCTGACATATTATAAATCGAACGAATATCGTCACAAAGTTATGACGCATGCCTGCTGGGCTCCAATATATTACGAGGTATCTTATTTTCTTCATAAGGATTTCAAAGTCATTTCATTGCATGTTAAAATGTTACTCATGAGTTTGATTTCGGGTTGTAAGTTTGTAAATAATAATGGTTGTATACTTGATCCAATTGAGAAGGGCCTTTTTCTCCACTATCTCCTCAAAACCATCTCTTCACTTCGTCCTTAGTCTTTCCTCTTCCTGAATTCCTGTTCTGTTATTCTCTAGGCCTATTTGATGTTCTCCACACTTGTCAGATATCCTGTTAATTGTATTCTGATACATTTGACTTTTTGCATTATGTTCTTACGTTTGTTTGACTACGTATGGCCTCATTACTGATGTTTTTTAATGCTGTCTAACATTAGTTGTTCCATGTTTCGTTGGGTATTAGTCACAATAATTTACTTGATCTTTTGTGAGTGTCCATATTTCTACCCCATAAGCAATAACGGGTAGTATGATCGTATCCATAAACGTTTTCTTTAGCAAAGTGGTATTCTCTTATCCTTCACAATGTTGTAGGTCTTACTACGTAAATCTTTGCCATTCTGTTGTAATTTTTGAGTCATTTTCCTCGGTGATTTATTTTCCTTGTGATATCAATCTTTCAGAGATCGTGTTCTCGTTTACCACTTTAAGATCTTCACCGTCAATCACCATTCCTCTTCCTAGCTGTTGCCTTGTTCCCTCACTGTATATTAACTTCGTTTCCTTCTGGTTTGCTCTATCTCCGCTTTCACCATCTCACTTTTTCACATCTTATAATAGTTTTTCATGTGTAGCTTCACTTTCCGCAAACAGAATACTGCGATTGCATTTAAGTATTTTTCAAAAAATGTTGTAATCTTTCAGAGTACTTGTATTCGTTTTCCGCTTTCACCATCCACTTCTCCACTTCTCCACATCTTCTAGTAGTTTTTTAAGTGTAACTTCACCTTCAGCGAACAGAATACTGTTATTGCATTTTGGTATTTTTCAATAAATGTTGAAGCTAGTGTTAATACTAAGCCTGTTCAATGCTTCTTCCAGTGATGCTATAAACATAACCAGCAACAGTATATCACCTTGTCTTACTCCATTCATGATCTTGGTCTTCTTCAAGATCTGTTCACTCGGTTTACATTTTTGCGGTGTTTCCCATTGCGTGTCTTTTATAATGTATTGTATAACACCTTGCTTCTTTAGTGCCCAAAATACTACCGGATGTTTAATCGACTCAAAAGTCGTCTTGTAGTCTTGTAAGTGGAATATCGTTGTTACTGGTCTTGTCGAGATAGATTACATTATCGGAATGCATAAGAATCTTACTTTTTAGCCCTAAAGAACGTCTTGCAACAACCACCAAGATCTTGATTGCCAGATATACAGACATGCAGCGGGGTGTTTACTGGAGAATAATGTTGTCTAAGTAAATGAGGGATTTCAATTTTGAGGGCTGTGTCGTACAGTTTCGCGTCGGTTCGGATCGGACGTGTGTATCTCTGGCATAAAGAACTGGAGAAAGAAAGTTATGGCGTAAATTCTCAAACATAATTTTCAAAATACAGAAGTTCAAAACTTACAGCAAAAAATTAAAATACAAGCTGATAGTACAATTAGAAAATATTCCATGCATAGTAAGAAGCAGAGTACTTACAAGTCTGTTAACAAATTTAATGGTTTTAGTGCTTCCCTTGGGACAGCTGTTAACAAGTTTTCTCTCAGATTTCTGTAAGAAAATAAAAAAAATATGTTGTTCTTCAGAAGCACATATCGAAAACTTAACTATGCAAAAAAGAAGCAAATTGTGCTGGTTTACTGGGCATTTTACTTATAGCGGTAATGACTGTTGCAAAGAGAATGTAAAAGTCTTACTTCATACAACTCTACATTAGAAAAAAAATTGAAATTCTGTTACCCTTCATTCAAAGGGGAACACCTGGTGGGCATTAGGCACAATACTTTAACTGGATGCTCAAGGAAGAAGGTCTCAAGAACAACCAAAAAGGACATGGATAAAATAGTGTGGGAAAACATGTGAACTGTTGGACCAAGAGATGAGGATGCCAAAGGTAGGCATAGATAGAGACCCCTTTACTAGGATAGGAATGCATTAAAAGAAGAATGTAAGTAAGTTAATTGAACTTAATTCAACAAACGATTGAACTTACAACTTTCGAAGAGAATGAAGTCCTGTGAAAGCACCTTTCGAGATCTTTTTTATTTTGTTGGCATTCAGTTTTCTACAAAAGGAATAAAATACAGTTGAAATATTATCATTATAATAAAGAAAATTTGGCACTCTTGGACTGAAAACTGCTCAATCTATATCCATAATCATTTACTAAAATATAACACCACAAGGTGTCTGTAAAAATATTTTGACCCTTGTCTTGGCAAAAAGGAAAAGGGTATGTCCAATAAGAAGGACGGGGAGGAAGAAGTACAAGGGAGGGGTAGGGAATTGCAAGAAATAGGTGAGGCATTTGAGGTTGGGAGAGTCATTAGTATTGCAAACAGCATAATTATCTATTAAACCTGACACCTCCTGGGCAATTTTTGGGGGAAGGTGGACATGGTCATTTTTAAGAATGGAAAGGTTTCAAATTGATACTGAATACGATGAGATATGTATATTCTTGCAGCACTTGGTTGCTAGTGCAGTGTAAAAACAACATAACTATCACATTACTAACATGTTACAAATCAACCCTGGTTGTCTCTTAGTAAACCTCCCCCTCCCATAACCTCACACCTTCAAATTAACTCTACGTTTAAATCAGTCCCTACCTCCTCCTTTCGAAAAAGTCACAATTTTACAAATCAACCCTGGTTGTCTCTTAGTAAACCTCCCCCTCCCATAACCTCACACCTTCAAATTAACTCTACGTTTCAAAACGTCCCTAGTTCCTACTTCCGAAAATGCACGTTTATGAACGTTTCAATATATCTCCTGTCTCCAATAAGCTCTCATAAATAAATTTGCCCATACCTTCGAAAAATCCCATAGTTTCAAATCCCTCGCACCTTCAACGAAAACTCCTACTTACAGAAGCTCTCTTCAATAAAACCCTGTTCCCAATTAAATTTTTCGAGAAAATAAAATCCCGAGCATAAATTCGACTACTTTTGTAAGTTTGCCCATAAACAAAGGTCCGATTAATTTTTCGTGTAATTCGCTTTCGACTCAGCTCAAATATGCCCAAAACCCTGGTTAGAACCACAATGATTTTCCAAGTCTAGCTGCCAAAACATGCTATTGGTATAGAAGCAATAGCCACTTCCGGTATAAGGTTACTTTTACCTTCAGTATTCCTATCAAAAAGCAAACGAAAAAAAAATCTCAAATGTAGAGTATCTGTCTTGGTCACGCCCGCTGTATATTACGATGCTAAAAACTTACCAAGCGTAAAGGCTCATTCACTACGTCTGGTGCTGGCACCCTCCTGTATACGATAACGAAAAATGAATCCATGCTAAGTCCTTATTTAGTTTAAAATCATTACATTAACTCACAACAAAAACACTACCTACATAGGGTGGTATGTTTCTTTTCGTGGGAATCTTGAAGAGGGCCAAGACAATCTTAAATAAGCGAAATGTTATTTCTGACATTGATAGTGGTCTAATTATAATAATTATCATAGGAAAGGGCAGGTCTGCATTTCATTTGGCCGTTCTGGAGTCAGTCCACTAAAAAGCAAGAAAACCTCTGCTATGCAGACAAAGACAATACGTTTTCTCACTAGGCCCATTTGATTAATCTTGTTGTAGTGGATGCTGATTGGTTCCAAAACACAAGCCATTCAATCAGTTCAAATTTTGATTGGCTCTTTAAAAAATACAGTTGGGGATACTCTTTCACATATTTCATTCTGGCCATTCTGACGTTAGTACTCTGAGGAGTGTCAGACAAAAAAAGCTTTCAAGTACACAATGTTTTCGCTATTTCGTGCAATATATATATGGTCAAGTCACATGGCGCAGAGAGGCTGGTCTTCAATTGCGTTGAGCTGGATGTCGATGTCCACCGGTGGATGATTAGAAGCTAATGTTGTGACTAGAGAAATAGAAGTATGTTAGCATCGGAGGTCGCCCAGCTCAGTTGGTAGAGCGCGCGCCGCGAAAGCGTGGGTCACGGGTTCGATCCCCGGTGGTGACATATTTCTATTTCTCTAGTGTTCTTTTCAAAATTTAAGGAGTAAGCCATCGTAACCGGCGGTAAAAGGCTGAGAACGTGGCCCCGCCATTATTTAGATATTGTATACTGATTTCAGAAAGTTGACATTAGAAAAATTTCAGACGTTGGCTTTTGTATCTGACGCCCTTGGAGGACATAGCTACTCCACTGTGAAAATGTATTACACTAATATTCGCCAACTCGAAACGGCAAGGGGGAAGGGGGAGGAGAAGCAAAGTTTTGTCTTACTCTTCATTATAATTTTGGGCGGCCGCATTCGTTCTGCCCTCCCTCTTTTATTTGTTTGGCCAAAGATAGATATTCTATTTCCTTTTTGGAGAGCATCTGCCTCCGTTCAGGTGATGATTCACAAACTAATAATGGCCTCATGCGGTATCGCCTATTTCATTTCAGGACCTTCAGCTCCGAAATGCAGTGAAGATACAGCCGCTGTCGCTACCGGATCACGATCCGCGGTCGATTTTATTTACCGTTGCCAAATCCGGGACCGTGGACAGTTTGGTTGTTCAGGGAAGCATGATAAATAATGCATCAGATTTTGTGCCAAGGTAGGTGAACTTTTTTCCGATCTAAAGCAGTGTTTTTAAATGGGAGTCTAAGGTCCACATTGTCGGTAGTTGAGATTAAAAGGAGAGCCAAATGAAGAAAAAGGGTTGTAGGGTGTGTGTAGGGTATACCAAGGGAGTAAATGATATTGTCTAGTGTTTGAGTGATAAGTTGTAGGATTCTCTGTGGATCTTTTTGTTCAGTTTTAGTATTTTAAGATGTTGATATTTTCAGGGTTTAGTCATATTTCTTATTGCCTGCCTTACACCCGCCTCATTTGTACTACTTTTGCACGCAACTACTTTTATCGTCATTGTATTTACCGGGTTTCAGTTTCCTTGCCTTAGCATGCCATCGTGATCATTGCCCAGAATGCTTCTCACTTTCTTAGTTAGAATATACCGCTTTCAGAAGCTTATATTACTATTCTATATTCTGTATTCTATTTTCTATATTCTATATGCTATCTTCTATACTCTATGTTCTCGAGTAACTTTTTTGGTCCCTTCTCTCCGCAAATGCCGAACCTTAAACAAAACCAAATAATAAGGTTTGAACAATTGGTGTACAAGATCGATGAAATCTAACCATTTTATGTCTTTTCTGACCTCTGAAATCTGAAAAAATGTCCCAATCGTTCTGAAACGTACACGTGATCTTCCAAATTATTTTCAATTCATGAATGCCATGTTATACAGACCTCGTTGCGTTCGAAAATCGTCTTAGAAATTTCCTTTTTGTACCTGAAGGACCCACACAATTTATGAAAAGTTAATAACTGTGTTGAAATTTTTCTGCCAAAATTTAAAAGTCGCGAGAATTAACTGTCGCGAACGGGCCAAAAACAAACTGTCGCGGGAAGAAACTGTCGCGAAAGTCAGTTTCTTCCCGCGACAGTTTCTTCCTTTAAAGTACTTAAGATTCAAAGTTACTGGAAGTTGCTGGAAGCTACTGGAAGATAAAACGACAAAGAATAAATTTTATTGACAAAGTTTCACCTGAAAATTTCTTCAGGTCACCTACAGATCGGTACTGAAAATTGGCTAAACAATCTGTAGATGACCAGAAGAAGTCTTCTACGCCAGAAAAGTTGCCAATTAAGTTTCCTTTTTGGCGGTTTATATACTATAATTTGTCGATGGACGATTCAGCTTTTTATTCAAGCTACTGGAAGTTGCAGAAAGCTATTAAAAGTTGCTAGAAGCTACTGGAAGTTGCTAGGGGCTGTCGAAAGTTGCGGGAAGTTGTAGGGAGCTGCAGGAAGTCGCCTGAAGCTACTCAGTACCAACTTCATTCACCTTTTAGTTGATCTGAATTACAAGGAATTTCAAGCATCCAAGAAAACGAGAATCAAAAACAAACAATGAGTGCCACTGGGTCCGTAAGTTATTCTAGCACTAACAGTGGTATCGTTTCTTACACTTACGCTAAACTGCTGTACGTTTAAGTCCGTAGCTTTCATAGCCCACATTCGCTTACTGTTGATAGCGTAACTAAGTAAAGTTTTGAAACTGTACTGCGTTTGTTTATCAAATCCAGTACGTGTTGCACGCTTCTGTCCAATAGGTTCTGCGTATAATTCTTAAGCACCAACAGGCACGCAGCCAACGGGGGGAGGCGGGGGGCAGTGCCCGCCCTATAGATAAAACTTGCCCACGTTTGCCCCTCCAGAAAATTCCTTACGGGCATTTAGAAGATGGATCACTTGCGTATTTCAATTAATTTCGTGAGATGAGAAAGATGAGAAGTCTAGATCCTCTGCTTGACAGTCAAATAAGCAATTATGCTATGCTATTGGATATCTAGTTTCTTGGTGCTCTGTTATGTGGCGTTGTGTTGTGTACACTTGGCACCATTTTCCCTAGTTTTAACATCACTCTTTCCGTTTTCATAATGTACATGAAGAAAATGATGATGTAGTTGAAAAATATAAATAGTTTTAAAGTTTAGCCCTCAATTTGTGGGGTTTTTTCATTCCAACACGTTTCAAAATGATCTTGAAACTAAACTAAAATTAACGCCTCCTTCAAATAAAAACATCATTCCAGTAAACGCCTCCCTCTTATAATCACCACTCCAAGAATCTTCAAAATTTTATAAATGCTGCACTGTTTAAAAGAACAAACATGGTATATTAGTAAGCCATTCTGCTAAAATAACTGCATATATAGACTTTTTTAAAATTTGGAAGACATATGATAGCCAGAAAGTTATTATTTCAGTTTTGATGTTCTGATTAGTTACCTTGTTAATCCCTGGCAAAGGCATGTTAGTGTTGCTAAGAGAAGTGACTGGGATAAGCCTCCATAAATTCGGGGCCAGTTTAACACTACACTGCCAACTTGCCAATCCTTTCGCTTAAAAAGTATGGGTTTCCACAGACAGTAGCTGTCCAGATCTCATTTGAAAGCATGACAGTTAGGGGGGTCTACATATGTTTGAAGGGGTTCATTACAGTAACTGACAAAACAGGTAACGATATCAACAACATTAAGCAAACATACATTTGCCTTACTGTTTGAAGCATCTAATTTTTTCCAGTTAAGAAAATGTGACTTACAGATTCCTCCTGGAATACTCTGAGATTTCTCAGTAAACAAAAAATTATCACAAGATCACTTACATATTGCTGTCAAACACAGATGCTTCCAGTAATCCTGTCAGGTTATCTTTATTTCCTTTCAAAAGCTAAAAATATAAAAACATGTAGCATTGATATTTTTCTAGTATTATCATGTTGATAATCAATTTTGTTGACATTTTACTAGAAAAATACCATGAGTAAAGCCGATTTCATTCCTCCTTCTGGGGTAGGAGTAAGGAATTTTCATAATTTCCTGATGTAAGCAGGTGACAGTAAACTGTCAGAATTATAAATCGATCGTTATAATATTTTGACATAATACTGTTTTTAAAGTAAGGCTTTTTAATTCGCCGTTTTTCGGTGAAAGGTTCGTAGTTTGGTTTTACTGTTGACCTTGCGAGTGTACCTTTTTCGAAGGTAAAGGTCACGTTAGGTGAAATGCCCACATCTACCTACCCATCTATCTATACTATAGTCAAATGCCCACATCTACCTACCCATCTATCTATACTATAGTCAAATACCCACATCTACCTACCAACCTACCTATACTATAGTCAAATGCCCACATCTACCTACCCATCTATCTATACTATAGCCAAATACCCACATCTACCTACCCATCTACATATACTATAGTCAAATACCCACATCTACTTACCCATTTATCTATACTATAGTCAAATGCCCACATTTACCTACGTATCTATCTATACTACAGTCAAATGCCCACATCTACCTATCCATTTATCTATACTATAGTC
>JAAAKM020073195.1:95426202-95498816 GCA_010016025.2 Alatinidae sp. Z8VKAUB7J3
AAATGCCCACATCTACCTACCCATCTATCTATACTATAGTCAAATGCCCACATCTACCTACCCATCTATCTATACTACAGTCAAATGCCCACATCTACCCATCCATCTATCTATACTATAGTCAAATGCCCACATCTACCTACCCATCTATCTATACTATAGTCAAATGCCCACATCTACCTACCCATCTATCTATACTATAGTCAAATACCCACATCTACCTACCAACCTACCTATACTATAGTCAAATGCCCACATCTACCTACCCATCTATCTATACTATAGCCAAATACCCACATCTACCTACCAACCTACCTATACTATAGTCAAATGCCCACATCTACCTACCCATCTATCTATACTATAGCCAAATACCCACATCTACCTACCCATCTACATATACTATAGTCAAATACCCACATCCACCTACCCATTTATCTATACTATAGTCAAATGCCCACATCTACCTACCCATCTATCCATACTATAGTCAAATGCCCACATCTACTTATCCACCTATCTATACTATAGTCAAATACCCACATCTACTTACCCATCTATCTATACTCTTGTCAAATACCCACATTTAGCTACCCATCTATCTATACTATAGTCAAATACCCACATCTACCTACCAACCTACCTATACTATAGTCAAATGCCCACATGCCCACATGCATATAAATGTAATATGGAGCTCAAAAAAGAATCTTTTCCTTCAAGAGTCCAATATTTTATTCGTCAGCTCAGTACTATCTGGCGGAGATAATATCAAAGGTTGACGAAAATATGCCTCTCGCAACACAACTGCCGACTTAACCATTGCACTACACAGTGCAGATTCGTCGACGATGTGCATATACTACAATAAGAAGAAGCCGTTCTTTGCACCAAATAAATTTGCAAATTCTTCAAGCTGTATATGAAGTATGTTTATTTCATGTCAAAGAAACCTTATCAATAATATTGCTTTGCCTGCCGTAAAAATCGATAACTTCACTAACATACGAAGTATTTTACAGTGCGTCAGGAGAATAACAACCGTTATTCTGATCGAACGAGGGAGCGACATAAATTCAGTTACAGTGAGTTGCATTTACAACAAGCTACTTTCTTCGTTAAGTAAACAATTCATTCACGCCAGTATCAGAGCGTGTCGATATTTACTTCAGAAAAGTGTATAAACTACAAATGTTTTGTTGTGTTAATATCGATGGGAAATGGGCCAGTTTTATTTTCCTTGCCTTTTGCACGATTCGTTTTATCTCTTTTTGCCCCTCTTCCTTGGTTTCTCAACTCTGTTTGCAAGTTGACGCCCCAAATGATTACGAACTCTCATTTGCAGGTATATGGTCCGTGGTGATCAAGATGGACCGTTAGCATCAATGAGTCTGCGCAAGTTTATATATGCTCTTGGTTCTCGCAGTTCTGCCCCAGGTGGTGGATCAGCGTCAGCTGCTATTGCATCCATGGTAAGCAATTTTGTAACAGGACAACATTATTTAAGTTGCAGTTCTCATTGTGGTATATACTGTAATAAAGAATATACTGTGCTATTGATGTTTCAAACGTTATAAATTCAATAGTTAGCTACGAAGTAATACCTTAGCGTTTACTGCTGTAGCTAAATAAGTAAACAGGATGTACTTTTTTATTAAAATCCTGTGGTCTTTTCTTTCGAGGCAGAACACGCTGTTGAGTGAGTAGACAGTACGGAGACATCAAAGCAATTTTAACAAAGCAAAAATGCTTTGTTAGCCATTTATCTTCTAAAGTTCGGCCAACCATAGTAGCGGCCAATAATACAGTTTGGAGTCAAAGTAATGGAAATTCTTTGACTTTTTTTCATTCAGGAGCTGCAGTACCTCCAACAATAGATAGCTTTGACTACAAGATATTCCTGCAGCCTTTAATTAGTACATACAACGAGGTACTCCAGCAACGTTAGGCCTAGAGTCATAACCAAGGACTCCAAGATATGTCTGCGAGCAGTGACCATAAATCTCTCCAGAAACTTCAGTTAGGTACAAACGTGTGCTCAGGATTATACTAAGAAACAGCAAGACTGGTAATCAAAAAACTAATTACAGTTGTAATCAACATGTTTGCTATACATATATATAAATCTATTTATACATACATACATACATACATACATACATACATACATACATACATACATACATACATACATATATATTTTGTGGTAGTGCTCCACCTTTTGAGAATTATATGTAATTGCAATGTGTCTGCTGAGAATATGTCTGGCACTCATGAAGGCTCAAAGCCGAAACACAATAAATATTAGTGAATTAATTTTCCCATACCTACTGAGAAGAGGAGAATTCGGCAAAGATTGACTCTAAAAACCTACAGCATAACTTTTGGGCCCGATGGTCCAAATGGTTGAGGCGTTGGTTTAGTAACCATAACTTCGTGGGTTCGAATCCGGTCAGCATCCTTAAATTGCCAGCTATTATGGTAATGTTCACCTCTTTGAGAATTGTATATAATTACAATTTTTTATTTATATTATATTATATATTATATATATATAATATTCAAAGAGTGGAGCATTCAAATACCGAAAGGAGAAGTATGAGAACGCCCGCCAAATCTTACAAGTCCTTACCCTTAGAGACCCACTGATGACCAAAGTTTTGCTAACATTTAGAAATGAACCCTAATGTTTGTGCGTTTCTATTTCGTAAATGAAAGCTCTTTTCGAGGTAAAATATGTTCTAATTAAAGCCACCATCTCTTGCCTAATGGCTAATGCTGCTGACGTTCTCACTTTTGCCTTCTTGGGGTATGGCATTCCTCTAACCTGCCGCTTGGCATTTGCTGTATTCCCTGGATTCTAGCTGGGCTTATCGTACTTTCCCCGATCGGATTCTCTTTTCTCGAGTCCGGTCAATTGGATTGCTTTGAACTGCAAGGGATTGTGGTAATTCAAACTGGGAATTAGTTTAGTCGATCGTCCTAATCTGACCGAAGTATAATGTGTTTAACTACTATCTCTGTCGAACTCAATTTAAATCGACTAAACAGAAAAGTAATCAGTTGTACAATTCTAGTAAACAAACCAATCATTAACATACATTACAAATTCTTAGCGTTTGTTTCTAATGTTGAAAACAGACAGGTCATCTCTATGGATTCTAAGCTCATGGTAAGAGCTTTGTTAAAATGGTAATATTAACTTTGAAAAATGTTCACCTAGGTCAAGTCAACTTAGAAAAAGAGGCATTCAACAATAAATTAACCCTTACAAATCAAATGACGTAATTTCAATAACAGATTTCGAAATCGAGGCATTAACAACAGGTTTGTTTAGCAAGCTAAGGGCGGGAGATTCAATAGACACGGCGATATACACTAGATGCGTACATTCCATAGTGCACCAAGCGTTCAAAATACGCTAATAAAGCATATTTGACATAGTTTGCATACACTAGATGCGTACATTTCATGGTGTACAAAGTGTTCAAAATACGCTCATAAGGCATATCTGACATAGTTTTCAGACACTCGATGCGTACATTCCATGGTGCAGAAAGCGTATAAAAAGGCTAATTTTACAAAGTTTGCATTCACCACATGCGTACATTCCATGGTGCACAAAGCGTTCAAAATAGGCTAATAAGGCAAATCTCACATAGTTGGCATACACTCGATGCGTAGTTTCCATGGTGCAGAAAGCGTTCAAAAAGGCTAATAAAGCACATTTTACATGGTTTTCATACACTCGATGCATACATTCCATTGTGCAGAAAAAGTTCAAAAAGGCTAATTTTACATAGTTTGCATTCACTAGACGCGTACATTCCATGGTGCACAAAGCGTTCAAAATAGGCTAATAAGGGATATTTGACATAGTTTGCATACACTAAATGCGTACATTCCATGGTGCACAAAGCGTTCACATCAGGCTAATATGGCATATTTAACATAGTTTGCTTACACTAAATGCGTACATCCCATGGAGCACAATGTGTCCAAAATAGGCTTATAAGGCATTTCAATAATAAATAACGCACATCAATATAGTTTGCATACACTAGATGCGTACATGCCATGGTGCACAAAGCGTTCAAAATAGGCTGATAAGGCATACTTGACATAGTTTGCATACACTAGATGCGTACATTCCATGGTGCACAAAGCATTCAAAATACGCCCATAAGGCATATCTGACATAGTTTTCATGCACTCGATGCGCACATTCCACGGTGCACAAAGCTTTCAAAAAAGGCCAATAAGGATTGAAATGCTCACATTCCAGCGTACCAAACGGATTCCCATTGGGTTCAAATAGTGTAACTACGCTCAATGGCACTATTGAAATGCCCACATTCCAGCGTGCAGAGCGCATTCCCAATATGTTCAACTAGTGTAACTACGCTCAATGGCACTATTGAAATGCTCACATTCCAGCGAGCAGAACGCATTCCCATTCTGTGAAAATAGTGTAACTACGCTCAATGGCACTATCAAAATGCACACATTCCAGCGTACCAAACGGATTCCGATTGGGTTCAAATAGTGTAACTACGCTCAATAGCACTATTGAAATGCTCACATTCCAGCGTGCAGAACGCATTGCCAATATGTTCAAATAGTGTAACTACGCTCAATGGCCCCCTCCCCGCGTATTAACTTTTGAGTAATCTCCAACCCGTGACAATTTTTTGAAGACGTACTTTGGCGGGCGAGTAGAAAATGTCTATTCAAATATGAAAACCACACATTAAAAAGATGAAGGTGGCCTTTTACGAGGTTTAAAGAAGTGTGAAGGCGCACATTACAGATGTTAGCAATAATACTGTCATTGAGAAGGAGGATGAGGAGAACATTTTTAAAATCTTGGAAGGCATGTGGGAGACTACCATGACTTCGAATAACTGACTATTGTTTCTGTTGTATTACCTTACGTTTAGGAGTTGCAGTTGATTCTAAACATTGATTCTTGACTTCATTTTTTACATTTTTGTCCGTCTATTACATTTTTAGTAATTTTCCAACCCCCCGTCTATTTCCAACCCCCCCGTTTATTAAGTTTCTGGGATTTTTTAAATCCCCCCTTTTATTCCACCCCCCTTCTATTAGGCACCCAAGAACATAACAAGTGCCTCTCACGTCAAAGAAGTCGCAGTTGATAACCCTGAGCGATTACTTGTTAGTTAATGTTTAATGGCCTTTCCAATCTAATCAGATTGCTGCCTTCAAGTTGACTTTTGTTTGATATGCTGCCATTTGGTGTGGAGCATCAGCTATTATGAGAAGTGGCTGACATAACGGCCTAAGTTACGTGGCGGCAACGGCATGGTTAATACATTGTTTTCCACAGACCGATGTAAAAATGTCTATACTACAGAAAGTATGACACATGATGTATTAAAGATATTTGATACATTAAATTAGCTGAAAAGTATACTTGTTGGAGGGGATCCTTTTATACGCCGTAATTCCAAACTTGCAGAAATATTATCAGCATGTCATAGAAAATAATATGCTGAGCACGTCGATGCTACCACGTAACCAAGGCCGATTTAGCTTGGGGTTTAGTCGCTTATTACGAGAAACGGCTGAAGAATTGACTTTAGTCCAAGTTACAGTGTTATGTAACTCTTGTGCAGAATTTTAAGTCTTTTTAAAGGAGGGGGAAGGAGGGGGAGTTAAACCATTCCTTAAGTAATTAAAAAGGGGAATCTGCCTTTTCAAAATGTTTGATTACAAGGTGATTGAGGAAGGGGAAAGGCAACGCTAGCTGAGAAGTAATTAACGGAAAAGATTTCTGGTACTACAAAATTTGTAGATAATATTTAATAACGGAATCATTAGTGAAATGCAATTGACCGGTTTCGTTGCACCCTCATCAGAATGGCTCGTGCAAAGAACGAGTTGACAAAGGCCTATTTGGTGTGCCGTACATAATCAGAACACATTAAATACCAAATAGGGGGAATATTAGGATTGTGTTAGAAGTCAGTACCGACAACTTTAATTGTTAGCCAGAGTAAATAAGGCTACATTAGCCAGATCACGGGTCACCCTACGAATGTAGTAGTAGTTCCAGGAAGTGAAACTAGAAGCAAGCACAAATTTGGGGGAGCACAAGGAGGTACTCTCCTCGGAGGAATGAGTTTGAAGCCAGAGGGAGCCCAAGGAGGCACTATTCCCTAGAGAATTGAGTTTGAATCTAGGGGGAGCACAAGGAGGCACTGCCCCGTGAGGAATGCGTTTGAATCAAGGGGAGCACAAGGAGGCACTCTCCCCCGAGGGACTAGTTTGAAGCTAGGGGGAGCATAAGGAGGCACTCTCCCGCTGAGGTATGAGTTTGAAGCTAGGGGGAGCATAAGGAGACACTCACCCCCGCAGGAATGAGTTCGAAAAAAAAGAGTACAGGGGGAACTGTTCCCCCGAAGAATACGTTTGCCTCCCCACCTAAATGTCAACAATTTACATCGAGGTTTGTGCTTTGCTTTCTAAAAGGCATCAAGAATTCTCTGCTTCATTGGCTCTTTTTTGACGCATATTCGTATTTCGAATATGTGGAAATCATGTTTGGTTATTTACACTAACAAGGGATAAGAATCCACAAAGGTTACTTCAATTTTTCGGACCACACCCAAATTTCTCCCGCGTTACTTTGACGCCTATTTATGGGCCCCTTGAATCGACTGGCATCTTACTTACGTTTGGAGACAATTCAACGGTTAGCTGAAAATGATAATGTAACAATTCAGATTTTCTGCACTAATCTGGCTTTGTCTTTCCTGGCCAAGGTCGATCAGGCTTACTGCTTATTAGTTAATGTCAGGCAAGTAGGGACTTTGAAACCTGCCGTTGTGGCGCAGGGCAGGATGCGCCTTATTCAAAACAGTAACCTCTCAAGATCTACATTACACTGTTACCCTTCGTAGCTGGATAAGGCCCTGTTTTACTTGGGTGGGGATCCAAACTGGTACTGATCCAAATGTATCCGATGCCTTCTTCATACCCTTTTCTAGGGTGTTTAGATGGGATTGGATTTATTGTCTCCAGAGCTCAGCATCCAATTCTTTCTATTGTTATATGGAAGGTACGGAAGTAGAACGTCGAAATACAAACAGAATGTGGTACGTGTTAATATTAGGACCAAAGTGGAACATTCATTGATATGACGTCAAATGTACGCAAGAATTTCTGAGATATTACATTGCCGGGCCGGGGTGAGGGTAGGAGGAGGTAGGTTGGCTCTTTCAGAAGCATGGGAAAATTTACTCCTGAAAACTCTGGTCTAGGCTATTTTCTGAGAATGTGGAGAAGTTTAGTGTAGATGCCCATTTTTGCCCATGGCAGCCGTCTTAAAGACACCAAGAATTAAATGAAGAGTCAAGAATCTGTAAAATTGCAAGGGTAAATAAAGGATGACGCTACCAAGACTCTAACCTGATGTCCCTACATGAATGGATGTTGCTGTACTAGTTAAGCTTGTCTACCAGATCGCTAAACCTCCACATTTCTTGACCCGCCACAGCAGCTTCCAATCCGCAATCGGTAGAGATACAGCTCTGTGAAACACGATGCTCGACCACTTTGCACGTTACTACATGACTCAGAAATCACAGCCGTAGAATTGAACTAGTCATCCAGAACCAACAATTCGTTTTGAAGGTTCATAAGAGAGGAATTTAAAGCCTTGTTATTGAACGTTGCCCACGAAATCTCGAAGTTTAAGAATCGAAAGAGTAATTAATGTTGAAACCATGGTTACGGAGATCTGCGATAGTCTTGCCTGGAATGAGGATCCTCGTAATCGATTGTGCCAAAATTGAACCCCCTCTCTCCAAAAGGTTTAGATTAATGTCTCTTAGTACCTAATGCGACAGAATGTTATTATTATTGTTTAAATTTCATAATCGTGTCGATATATATTTCAATTTTCTCTCATCGTGGGGAAAATTTGATTCAAGGCAACTTTATGGCCGAGTGGCATTTCGGAACATCATTGTAAGGCGCGA
Source organism: Alatinidae sp. Z8VKAUB7J3 (assembly GCA_010016025.2). NCBI lineage: Eukaryota > Metazoa > Cnidaria > Cubozoa > Carybdeida > Alatinidae > Alatinidae sp. Z8VKAUB7J3. Next base: position 95,434,209 of record JAAAKM020073195.1, read on the forward strand.
GACAGGCTAGAAGGGCTCGATTTTACACAATAATATTGACACAAAATTTAACTGCGTTAAGAAACTTTTAATGTTGGTAAACATAGTTGTCAGACACCGGCCTAAGCAAATCAATTGGATGGAAGGGCGGAAGGTTTGTTAGGCATCATTGATAGGTGAAGAGAAGATTGTAACACGACGATTGGAAAGCAGTATACTATCATAGTTTTCCGTCACTTATCTTGTTGAACAACTCGTATGTTGTAAAAAAAAGCCTTTTTTGACAAACGAACACCTATATTGTTTCGATTAATGCCACTTCCAGATCGGCAAGATAAAAAGGGGAACACCCATTTTCAGTTCCCCATATGAATCTTCCTGAGAATTGTCGCTTAATAGCTAGTTAGTCCGTAACGGGAGTGAAGCAACCTCAATCTTCTTTCACTATCGGCAAAAGACATGCGTTCATCATATGGATTCAAAGTTTGTAATTTGCGATTGGGAAAAAAGGACGAAAAATGGAGCAAGATAAAAAACTTTGCGCTGCATTTGCGTTGCGTTGCATAAATGTCTCAAAGATTTTTGGAGTCTTTTCTTCCTTAGTAATCAAGCCTCTTTTAGTGGCAAATGCTCCTCAAATGATTCCTCGCATTTCAGCCTTCACCCACGCCTCTACTTTTATGTAGGTTGATTCGTAGATTTTTATGTTTCACAAACATTTATAAGTTTATTTGTAATTAACTGGAAAGAAGAGAGCACGGAGGCTGGAGGAGCTTAGTTAATGAGGTTGAACACTATTCCAAGAATATTTTTAATTTGAAAGGGGTGTTTAGCTTCGTGATTCATTTAAAAAAGCTTCTGATAGCAGACACTCTGTATTAAAATGAGAAGAAGACGAGCAAATTTGGTAATTGTAGTCTAAAACTTGCTCTCATTCCTGGCGATCACTTTAAGCCTTAATTTGTTGATTTAGGTGCGTAATCGTTATCAATGGAAAGCAATACTAGAATATATTTGTGCACCACTGTGCTGAGCCTGTACAACAGCAAGTTTTATTTCTGTTCCTACAAAGCATACACTGGGACTTTGTTGAAGCTATTATACCACGTTTCAACTTTTTATTTCTGTCTGTGACTTTGTCAACACTCAGCATCATCATAGAAATGTCTTCATCAACGGTCTTCTATCGTTTCAAGGCTTATATATTGAACACAGAGACACTTGCAGATTTTTTATCATATCTAAGGGAGGGCGGAATTGATCTTTAAATAGTTCATGTCTTTATGCAGGAAATAGGCTACACTGTGGGTAAAAGGAACATATAAGACATAACGTTTGTTGTCGTAACTTGGACACAGGGGACTGAGCACACGGTCCATCACTTCTCAGAAAGATTGGTTATAAAACTTTGTAATGTCTAATAAAAATCTTGGACTTGGAGCTCTAGTCTAGATGAGTTAATGTTATTGCAGACACCATCAACTGTGATCAACTCAGTAAAATATTCAAAGAACCATATTCTCGTAAGCTCTTGTTATTTTAAGCTTCATGTCATACATGAAGTTATGCCAATTGAAAATTCTTTTCTTTTCTACATCACTCACCTTAAATTATAAATAGGTGTTATGAGTTCATTGACAGGATTAACAGTAAAAATTGTTGTAATTTTCAAGACATTTAGCAGTTTCAATTAACACTGCTGTTTGTAAACTACTTTTTATTTTAATTTCACTCCATACGATTGCTGTGATCAGTGTATGGCAAAAACGTTCACCAAAATGAATCCGTTACTCAACGTAATATTCAAAGTCCTTAAAGCAGGATAGGTTACAACAGTGAAGAGAGTGTTGGCTAACCAAATGTATTATTTGTAAATGGTGATGTCATTTCTGGCATATGATATCCATCAGATAAGCTTGTAGATAAGCTTATTTAGCAAATGGCCGTAGTTAATACTTTGAGTTAGATTATATCTATTGAACGATGGCATCTTGATATTGTTTATGGATTTCACATTAATGCTATTCATGGTAACTGTAAACATTTGACAAATGAAGTAAGAAAATATGACTCAAGAAAACGTATCTTTGTACTCAGTAATATATTTATTGTGCTAAATATCTCTAGCACATGCAACCACATATTTATAATTTTTATGTTTTTTAAGTTTGAATGACTGCAAATTTTAAAAATTCCACAGCTTCAGAACTCTAACTTTCTCTAATCTTTCCTAACCATGATGGCCAGAGAGAGGATACTCGTAAACAAAAACAAGTTTTACGTTATAGTAGGACTAAAGAGACCTTTCAGAGAAAATATGGGAACTTTATAAAATCACGTAATAAAGCAATGTTTTCACTGGGAGATTTGACACCTTGATTGGCCTTGATAGGACGTAAGCGAAACATACAAAAGATAATAAAAAACGTAAATCAATAAAGCTGTTTTGTGATATGATTGGCACTTTAACAGCCAAAATGTTGCTTAACTTTCAGGAAAATATTAAAGATCCATAATTATACACTTAGTTAGGTGATAATAATGTGAGGTACTGGACGTCCTTGACCTTTTTGATGATCTGAGTAATACTTTATTATAAACGACTTTCGTACTCAGAAAAGGAGCGTATTAAAAGGGGGGGAATGAGGATCAAGCTCCAAATGTCTTTGAAAAGAAGAGCCCAGTAGTCCTTGATAAGAAGAAGACAATGGTCCTTGATAAGAAGAAAACAATGGTCCTTGATAAGAAGAAAACAATGGTCCTTGATAAGAAGAACCCAATGGTCCGTGATAAGAAGAACACAATGGTCGATGAGAAGAAGAACTCAATGGTCTTTGAGAGGAGGAACCCAATGGTCCTAGAGGAGAAGAACCCAATGGTCCTTGATAAGAAGAACCCAATGGTCCTTGATGTGAAGAACCCAATGGTCCTTGATAAGAAGAACCCAATGGTCCTTGATAAGAAGAACCCAATGGTCCTTAAGGAGAAGATGCTAAGACATTTAAAATATGTTACACCGCTGTATGGTTGGTTACATATTCTGTTTAATAGCCTACTTCCATAAATAGTACATGAAAATGGTGACACAGTAGATAGATGAAGATTAATGGCAAATGCAAAAGCGCCTGTGAGTAAACGGGTCACATAAATAATTATGTTGTCGGATAGAGACATTCTGTCTTTTAATGTTCGACGTACCACTTTCAGACGTAGTCTGAAACTATGGATGAGTAAAAATTGTGGCTTACCACACAAGTGCAATTACTTTTTATGTGACTTTGACAACGGTAACTATTGAGAAATATAAAGTCAGAATAATATCATAATGTTAAAGATTACTAGAGAACATCATTAAAAACTAAACCTAGTCCTATTTCTGCAAGAAAATTTTATCGATACAAGTGTCCCATAACTCATTTTCTTTAGCAATTAAGATGTCATCCCACAGTGATGAAACGTAGAATAAACATGTTTAATTGGCAGCCTGTAAAAATATTAAAAAACTATATCAGCACTGCGAATGAAATTCGACCCCAATGTCTTAGAAAAATGTGGTGCTACCATCTGATGGCAGTCCTTCCATGATCGAGTCAAATTCTACAGGGAGGAAACACTAACAGGAACACTAACAGGAATAGGATTAAGAAACATTGACAAGAATTGGATGACACCAGGTAAGTATCGCCTGCCTTCCATTCCTGCAAAAAATTCCGAATAAAACGTTCGGTAGACGTTCAACTAGTTGTGCATCAAGTAATAAGATTTGAACCCCAGTTCATTGCTGTCGTATTCATAATGGAATCTGTATTGTTGTTGATTAGTACCACAAGTTTGTTCTATGATATCTCTTGCTTGCAGACCGCAGTGGGCTCCAGTTTTCATGAAATTCATGATGCTTCATTTGTGTTGGAAAGCATTTATTTTCTGTCCCTGTAGGAGCAATGCCATACCTACTAAACACAAAGTTAGAACAGCCTTGGTTACGCGGTAGCAACGGCATGCTCAGCACTGTATTTTCTACAAGATGCTAAAAATATTTCTACAGTTTTAAAGTTATTACCTATAAAAGGATCCCCTCAACCAAATATATTTTTTACGTTAACTTGAGTTTCAAAAATCTCTAACAAATCTTTCGTGGCACCTTCATTATTGTAAACATTTTTGTAGTGGCATTTAGAATACGCTGTATTGAGCATGTCGTTGCCACCAGCCCACCACGTAACTAGGTTGTTATGGTTTAATGAACGTTTCAGGTTTTTCTTTAACAGTAATCGAAACTCACTTCTGGTGGGAAAAACATACACTTTCATCGCAATTTTACCATTCTGGGCAATGCATACTGTGGTATGAAAAAGAACGGACTGGGATGTAGCCAACATCTTTATCTGGACATATTGATCTCCTTAAATACATGATTTGGCCCCTAATCTTTTGAGCCTCAAACGCATGATTTGGTCTCCAATAATTTAAACCTCAGATACATAATTTGGTCCCCAATATTTTGAACCTTACAATGAACTAATTTACGTTAAACAAATCTTAATCTAGTTCATTTGTCATGTTGTACTTTAAACAACATGATTAAGTCAACCTAAGAACTAATTTGACACTATTTGTTGATAAGGAACACAACGTCAACCATCTATCCCTTAAGCTGAAAAATTGTTATCACGTTTGCCAAATCTATATCTCTTGTTTAGAAATCCTGGTGTTAATATTTTAACAACAACTAGAATGATAAATGAAAATCTGTCAGCATCTGTTCCCCAATGACACCTACTCCTACAAGAACGAAATTAATCCATTGGTTTCATATACCATCTGCCAAGGATCTTAAAAAGTTGTTGAGCTAAACAGTGGATAATTGACCGACTTTTGATAAAAGGTAATTCCTTAGTACTTACCAACCGTTGAGTATTTGGTAGCTAACGTTCCCAAAAATGTCAATGCTGTTTTACATAACCTGGTCTCATTGTTTACAGATTGAAGATCGATTTCTGTAATGCCCGCTGGGACAATGATGTGATGTGAGAGTTTGCGGGTATCTGATGTAAAAGTTTTACCTTGCAATTTGAGCACGTCAAGAAAGGCCTGCTTTATTGATTCTACACTTTACTGAACGTCCAACATTTACAGATATTTACTTCAAAAATCTCTCTCAGTTTACGGCCTAAACAACATCTCCATATTCAACTTATCAATTTGGAAGCTTTATCTAGCAACCAAGAGATTTTGTGTACAATTTACCCATCCATTAAAACAGAAGCTAAAAACATGCAGATCACGTATCGCAGCGTATTGTGTAGAAAATTACATTACTATCTGGGGTAATGATGCAAACATTGCTGCTGGAATCATGGAGATATTATTACTAAGTGGTGTGACCGAGTCGCAAAGATTCAATCATCCACTACACAAGGTTGTTGGTGCAGCTTTAAGCTTTACCAGCTTGTGTTTTGACGATTCACGTACAAAAAAGAGCGATAACGTCGAAGTCGACAAACTAACAATCCAAATACATGGCAGTAGACGTAATGATAGACGTAAATAGTGAGGTTGCTTTCGGCGAGCGAACGTTTGAGGGTATACAAATAGTTTTCAGTGCATCATTACCGGCAAAAGTAATGAATATGCGACACCACACCTTTCATATTCGTAAAAAAAAGCATAACCACTGCGAGGATGAATGATTGTGTTGGTGTCGTTGATAGCGTATCATGTAATTGATGTAGATGTCATTAATACTAGCATTTAGCGCTTTTTTAACCTTTGGATGTCTGTTAGACACCAGGATCTGCAACATTTAAATTGGCCTCGGCTCACCTCTGCGGTGCATTGCTCATTCAGAATTTGGTCCCTCAAGAGCGTTTTAGCAGCAGCAACAGCAGCAGCAGCAGCAGCAGCAGTTTTAGTAGTGGTAGTAGTTGTTGTTGTTGTTGTAGTTGTAGGTAGTACAAGGTAGTAGTAGGTAATACAAGATAGTAGTAGGTAGTACAAGGTAGTAGTAGGAGGTAGTACGAGGTAGTAGTAGTAGTAGTAGTAGTAGTAGTAGTAGTAGTAGTAGTAGTAGTAGTGGTGGTGGTCGTGGTCGTGGTCGTGGTCGTGGTGGTAGTCGTGGTAGTCGTGGTAGTCGTGGTAGTCGTGGTAGTCGTGGTAGTCGTAGTAGTAGTAGTAATAGTAGTAGTAGTGGTGGTGGTGGTGGTGGTAGTCGCGGTAGTCGTGGTAGTCGTAGTAGTGGTAATGGTGGTAGTAGTAGTAGTAGTAGTAGTAGTAGTAGTAGTAGTAGTAGTAGTAGTAGTAGTAGTAGAAGAAGAAGAAGAAGAAGAAGAAGAAGAAGAAGGAAAAAAGAAGAAAAAGTGAAAAGGGGGAAGGAGGAGGAACAATAGCAATAGCCTTAATCCATAATGGAAGTAGTCTTAATCTCAAAAGGATGAGGTCGAAAATAGCACTGTTCATGATTAAGCAGCCATATGAAGGAGGCCACCCTTAGCCGATTTGTCTTCTTTATTAACTTTTACGAACAATTTGGCACGCCATCAGTTTTCTGGTTACTAAACCAAAAATTAATGCAACCACTAACATATTGAACGCTAACGTCTTATTGACTCTCCTTTACCGTTGTTGTATTCCTCCTGTGTTATCCTCTGTATAACTTACGTTTTGTATGCGTGCTGAGATGCAGAAACAAGAGCTTACAAATACGGAATTGATCCCTCTGTTTACTTCTAGGGTAAGGGATTCCTAATTCCCGCTCATCAGTTTGTTATCTGCGTAACATTCCCAGCATTTAAATGTTGCCCCTGCTAGTGTTATGGTACCTTCCCAGTGAAATGGTACTTATACCAATGTTATGGTACCTTTCCCAGTGCGGTGGTACATATACCAGTTATGTTGCCTCTGCTAGTGGTATGGCACCTTCCCAGTGAAATGGTACTTATACCAATATCATGGTACCTTCCTAGTGTAATGGTACTTATACCAATGTTTTGGTACCTTTCCCAGTGTGGTGGTACATTTACCAGTAGTATGTTGCCGCTGCTAGTGTTGTGGTACTTATAACAGTGCTGTAGTGCCTCTACCTGTCCATTTGTACTTCTGTCAATGTGAAAGACCAGAGTGGAATCCTAACTCTCTTCCCATCTTTCTCTTTAGTGTTCAAGTGTTGGTGCTTCATTATGTTATGTACTATCATCATTGGTTGGAAAGCGACTGGTTAAAAAGTATTTTCCAGAAAGAATTGCACAATGGAAAAAAGAGGTTTGCAGTTTAGATGTCAGACTTTATCATGTCTTGAGTCACTGTCTTTATGCAAGCTGCGTTTTGAGAGAAACTCCCCCCCATCTTCATACTACTGGAATTGGAATGTGTCACTGTTTTATGAGGTTGTATGCACTGTTTTGTTTCATTGATGTAAATATAGGTACAACAAAGACGTAAAACGCCAAGCAAAAGGAAACTATACTGACAGCTCATTGCTGCTATAATTAGGAAACTAAAAGTGCTTTTACGTGTAGTGGCATTTCCACTTTTCACAATTAGTAAACATGGAAAACGTTACCAATAAAAAACTATAAGCTAACAGTGTTCCCGTGCACCCCCCTTAACCGTGAAACCCCATGTAAAATGAATGAAGAATGTAACTACTTTGCACATTCAATCGAACCATCTTCAGTTGCACTGAAAGCTTTTTCACCTCACTCTATATGGAAGGTAAGATGAAGGTGCTGCATATATGCAGAGCTGTCATAATACAAAACAAAAAAGAGCTCTGGCTTATCATACCACACTCAACAAGGGCCCACTTGGAGAAAAGGTAAAACTGGAATGCACCAAGCGTGCCTTTTCTCTAAGGAGACAAACGTTTTGAATGCAGCTAATAAGTAAAGAGAAACAGTTGCTAGGAAAAGTCTTTGTCTTATTTCACAACAGATTTGCAATGAACTAATAAAAACTCAAAGCAGATTTAGGCACTAACATAGTTTTCTCATTTAGGAAGTGATACTGAAAATCCTGAATATAAGCCATCCCAAATATAAGCCCCCCTTGAATATAGCCCCCGTATGTATGTATGTATGTATGTATGTATGTATGTATGTATGTATGTATGTATGTATGTATGTATGTATGTATGTAAGCATTGATAGTAAAGATAACTGTACTTTTACTACAATGACCGAGCATACTTTCTTGCATGTTTGCATGGAACCCCGTGGATTTCAGAATGTTTATAAGGTAGTGCACTAACCTTTTACATCGTAAAGACTCTGTGAGGAAACATCAGTTGTTAAAAACAAGACATGCTTAAGCACTGTGCATTTATGTTAGTGAGATGCTACTTGTTTGTAACTGTAACAGCAGATTTGATGTCCCTTAGTTATACCACCAAGGTACCATGTAGTGGTGAAGACCTTTCACGCATGTGCAACCATTGGAAGGACTTAAAGATACCAACATGTTAGTTTATTATTTGAATTCGTAATTTAGTATCAAGCAATAATGCTATTGATTAATTAACTGAGTAAGATTACTTTTCCTTCACTTAAAATGCAAAAGCATCACAAAGGATGTAGCAAAGTTCAATACACTAAAAAATTAATCATTGAATTAATATCTAGCTGTTGACAAATGGTAACAACAGTATCTGCCTTTCTGTTACCGTTATTTGACAACATTTGGGGAGAGGAATTGAAGACACTGGGGAAGCTATTTGCACATTCAAGGCATGCGTGTATTAATTCATATTAATAAACAATATGTTGCCCCAGCCAAATGACAATGGCACAGAACACTCTCATCTTGGTTAATTTCCATTGCATTCTCAAATTTCATGTCATGCAGGAAAATGGGATTGGCAAAGTTCGATTGTCTGGATATGGTGTAGAACTTGCTATCAAAAGCACAGAATACAAAGCTGTTGATGACCAGAAAGTAAATGAGGAAGAGCATGCTTCAGAGTTGGGTCATGGGCCTGATGATAAAGAAGACGAGGTGGATGGCTTTTTATTTGGCCCGCTAAGGTTTGTATTTGCCCTCCCAATCATAAGCCCCTTACAGTTTAAACTATAAGGAGGTTCTCCATTAAGTAGGTTATAAATTGAGAAATTCTTTCTTCTCTCTGAATATTCATAATGTAATAACTCGATTTTACATTTATACATTGCTACTCTATCCAGGAGGAAAAAAGGAGGTACCCATCCTTTATATGATTTCGAGTAACTGACCTCAAATATTTACTGAATATCATATTAGTATGTAATTGTATATAAGGCAACGTTTTGTGTGTTTTAGGTGTCTTTTTCAAGTCAGGTAGAAAGGAAGGTTGTACTATAAAACATCGGGTCTCTTGAGCCACGTTTTGATGTTAATTGCTTCCTTTCTCCCCTCGTCATCACTTGAAGTAGGCTCATCTAAAGGAAATGATGTGGCGTGGTATGAAGTCACGAAATATGTTACTGCAAGTAAGCATTATACCTAGGAACTAACTCTAAGGGAGCAAAACTCTTCAAGATTTTTGATGATATACAACTGGGCGGGCAAACGTTCCGTAGAGAGATTTCACATGAAATATGTTTAAAATTGGCATGGTAAACAATAGTAACAAACGACAAGGAACTTATGTTAAAGAGATCGATTTCCCATGCGTCATTGAAATCAAAATGAACTGAATAGTAATACATCATAATACATCGTATTTTCTGTAAATAGAGTAACATGTGTCAATAGTTCAAACGTAGATAAATTGTGTAGAACGTTCTTGTAAATTACATTCAACTGCAGATGGATAGAGGATATCCGAAACATGTTTTGGAAAATTAAATCAATAGTCGTTTTCTCTAAATGTGTCACTAATACATTATAATAATCGTAACAATATAAATAAACGAGTCATGAAAAAGATGCTGGGCCGAGACTGAACTCCGGTCGAGGCACCGTTCACGAGAATTATTACATTAATATAACTTTTGGCACACTTTGTAGAGTTGAGAAGTAATTTAATATAAGTAGGTTTGAAACTCTAGCAGCATACATCTTGTAGAGGGTTTTCATACCATTACAGAACAAGTTAATGCTCACATGAAAGGAAAACATACATATTTTGTTTAAGGATACAGGGTAATTACCCTAGTATTTGTTTATCGAATTCACAGGCCTGTCTCCATTAATCCATATTTTGCTGGAAAAGCACATGAAAGTCTTGGGGAGAGATGGGGCACAATTGTGCAACCAACAGTTATTATATACTGCCAAACAAAAAGCACATCTTCTAGTTTACCGCAAAGTCCTCATGTTGCTTCCAAAGTAATACTCCTAGCCTATTTAAATCTCGGTACCCCTAAAGCACGGTTTTACACATGCAACTTTTTATGTGCAACTTCCTGCAACTTGTTGCATAAGCCTAATGCGACCGATATTTTTCATCAAAGTTGCATGTGTAAATGAATATGCGACTAGTTGTAACTTTCATACTACGACCAATTGCAACCTTATGCAACCTGCAACAAATTTAGAATTCGGATCCTATTTTCAGTTGAAGTTGCACTAGGTTGCACTTCACTGGCCAATGAGAATACTGTAAAATATCACGTGACTTTTTTTCTACTTCTCTCATGTTCTTTTAGGGGCTATTTTAGTACATGTATCCCTTTAACAATGCCCTGTCCTTTCTACTACCAATAATGTTCAAGTTTGTTTGTTCTTAATGTAAGTAATTTCCTTCTTTTTAATGTGGAAACAAAACCAGGAATTGTGCATATCCTGAACATCAATTTAGTGCAGCTGCTTGTACCTGAATAATCCTTTTACACCCATACCAATTAAAGTCTATGAGACTTGTGGCAGCTCTTTTCCATCGTAGTAACCAGGATGGCTCAGTAACCAGCTCTGAAATCTTCTTTACTCTTGTTTCCCCAACCAAATGTACAGGGTCACTGTTTAACTGTTAACAACCTACTCTCAAGTGCCAAATAATCGTACCACCTCACCCTTATTCCTTTTTTGAGATTTTTAAACCTCCCCGCTCCTTATTAGGACCCCCGAGTTTATTCATTTCAAGGACTTTTGCCAGTTCTCAAAATGTTAATGATATCTGAAAACACTTGAATACGTTCCCGTGCATTATTTGACCTTGAAACAGTTGCCAATTAGTCAATTAGTACGACTTTTGTCCTCAAGTGTGTCATCCTTATTTAAAACTTTCAAGAAAGTACCTTTCAGACCCCCCTTTATTTGGATCCCCATTTATTAACTAATGATGACCCCCCATTTATTCAGACCCCCCATTGATTCAGCACTCCATAGGATTTACACTGATCTTGCCTTATTAATGGGCAGGCTAAGCCTTTATTATATTAATGGACGTAAAACTGATCAAAAAGAAACAGAATTTCAAAGTGCATCATTCACACTTTTAAAAACTTGAAAGTTTTATAGAATTCTCTTACCTTATTTAATGCACCCATCTTAACCTGCTCCTCACATCCATCTGAGCTTGGACCTCCCCTCCATTTCAGAAGTAGATACAAACAGTCCATGCGTCTTCTATCAGCTTTGGGTACCATTCCACCAGACACAGTCATAAGTGAATGAAGTGCAGTATCTCCACTAGCATTTGTTTTATTAGGATTACCACCTCTGAGCAAGAAGTCACGCAGTAATGACTTCATAGCATATTTGCATACAAAATGCAAAGGTGTATTATGTTGAGCATTCTCACCATATGATGCATTTGGATCCAAGGCCTCACGAATGTCTGGGTGCTGGACATACAACAGACAGGCTGAGACCTCGTCACCATTTTGTAAGGCTTTTTTGAATTTTGTTGTGCTGTTACCCATTCAGAAATCTGTATTTTAGAAACTAGTGGCACTATTTAAGCTCTCATATGAGATTCAACTAAGAAAGTTTGATTGCTGAACCTCCCTCTGTCATTTCAGATAGGTTCAACTTTTTGAGATATTTGATACCGGGTATATAATTAGTTCATATAGATATATAAAAGGATCGCCCCTTTTGTGTTTTCAGAAATTTTTGTGACCCACCAGTCTCAATCCATTCTTACTCTCTCCGGTGTGGGTGTATATTCAACTTTTATCCCAAACTATCAATTGAGTGTGCTTGATGCAATCTCGTATAACACACTTGGTGGATTATTGCATGGTCACTCCATTTGGGATTTGGGACAGACGTTGTTTTAATAGTGATCATCTCTTGCTTTCATGCAGCTGCACACCAAAAATGCATGCTGTAATAATTTCGATCTATCATGATGCACCCTTAGTACCAGTAGACCTAACCTGGTTTGTCAGTGTATAGACTTGTATAGACCTAACCCGGTTTGTCAGTGTGTTTCAGGAATGCATTATACCCACAAACTTTGTGAAGTTTACATAAGTGCAGATGGTAGAATTATTCCAGAACAGGGCCACTAGCTAGTGGGCTATGTACTGGGACGTGAGAATTACGATTGATGATTGTGAATCATTTTCGCTAGCTTTATTGTAATTTGTTCTAGTTCTCTAAGTGTTTTGTGCATCCATTAAAGAGTTTTGTTAACACAGTGGAAAACGATTAGTTCATTAGATAAAATCTTATATATGCAAACAATGTTTCGGCACTCACTGTTGCCATCCTCAAGTGAAATAATGTGAAAGAAACAAATTCCGTCCCACTTATACAGGATAAATGTGAACGGATTTTCACACATGCATAATAGTGTTTCGTTATCACATCAGCCCTAAGTTTAAAAAGTGTTGCAGGTTGTGAAACCCGTGTAAACTAAGGTAATTTCAATTCTGTTATGACTATTGCTACTTAGAATGAATATAAATGTATTGTAAATGTGCATAGAATACTTCATTATTGATACCTCAAGAAAATTCTTCCATATCAATCAGGTTGCAGAGTAAGGATAACCATGAAAGATAAAAAATGTAGTTTGTCACAAATTGTTTAACTTTATACTCGTTTATATGAATTTACATACCTAGAGAGAACAATAGTTGTTGCAACTATAGTTTCATGTCCCTACTCATGGAATGCAAATCGGGCCTGTAGCCAGCACTTCAGGTTTGGGGGGGGCAAGGCTACATTTTGGGGGGGCATCCGGTTTTACATCCTGCTGAAACCAGAAGGTGAATGCGTGTGGCCCAGAATCACCGGGTTTGCAGAAAGGCTTGGAAGCCATCTACCAACATTGACATAAGTCGCTAAAAACAAAGGGTATCTTTCCCCGTTATCTTTATTATAACTCAGATTTTTATAGTTTTTATCTATATTTTAAACGTTGCGAATCGGAAAACAGTTAAAGAGGTAAATTTTTATTGTTTATCGAAAGGATAGAAGCAGAAAACATGGATTTAGTTGAATAACAGAGGTTTCTTTGCCGCTTCGAAGTTGTCGTGATACTGGCAATTGGCAACCAAGGGCAATCCCCGCTGATAAGTAAAATCTTTGTGATGGAAAATTGGGTCATCAAAGAATGATCCAGTTTCTTCCCACTTTAATGAGAAAAGGTGTAAGGTAAACTTAAAACACAATCTTCTTGAAATCAGTTTGGATTAAAATTTCATCTATTCACAAAAAAACCTCAATGCTAGGATTACATACAAGTAACAAAAAGTCTTCATTGGCATGCATCCTTTGTATAGTAAAAAATGTGCAAAAGTATTAATTAGATACGAAATATTGAAGTGTTACGGTTATAACATGCAAACCGTCGTATATTATATTGTTGTTTTAGAAAATAGAAATAAAAAAACCTTGATATTTGAAAAAAGGTAATTATTACTAGACAATGAGTACTTAATGACAATCAAAATGTAGTTGCACAGAAATTTATCCAATCATATAAAAATTGGAATCCGTATGTCTACGGTGCATATCACTGAATGTCTTTGTATCTACAAAGATGAAGAAGATAAGAATTTTAATTCGATATGATGCAACCCACCCCCTTGGAATAGGTGCACCATCAAATAAGCGTACCCCTTTCAAGCAAAAAACTCTTATATGCCACACCCCTGTCGATTAAGCCCCCACCCCCAGGTAAATGATGAAGAGCAAACACAATAATAATAAGTTCCTTTTAAACTCGATTTTTATTTCACCATAGCACAAATACACAGTTTAACACTCTCTTACAAAAAGCATATCGAAACTGTTATGATATATAACCCTACCAACAAGAAATACACTGAATTATCGAGAGAGAAAAACAAAAAATATAAACAAACCAGAAACATGATAATAATAACAACAATAATAATAGTAATAATAATAATAATAACATCTAATCGCTGGGTGCCCTCTACTTGCACCAACGAATATAAGAATCGACACGACAGGATAGGACAGTATTTACATTGGAAAATATGCCAGCATTTTGGGAAAAAGATCAACTTATTGTCACGAAAGTTAATAAAAGTAAAAGTAAAACACAATTTTATGTAGAAACATTTGAAAAGCATCAATTTATTCAATGGCTAGAATAACTCAAAGTGAAATACATTACAGAAGTAAGTAAGGCACCCTTGTTTGCTGTACTTGTTTACCGTCTTTTGTTTTATTGTTTTACAATACCTGATGTAAAATATGATTCATGAGGGGCTTGCAGGAGCTCATTTGGAAATACATGTTGGATTGAAAGCTGCAAGTCTAGTGGCTTCAGTTCTTAAATTGCATTATTAAAGTCAATAGTCTAATTCTTGTGTGACGACGCCAAAATAAACATTACATTATAGCGCAACATGCCAGTGTCTTAAATGCTGGTCTTCTTTAAGACTTGTAGACTGCATCATTATCTGATAAAGTTTTAAATAAATTCAATGACCAGGTGATTATTATCTATACTGCAACAGTATGGGTTCTCATATTTAAAAAAGCTATAACAATGACCTTGAGCTATGTCTAGAGAGATATGCCACATAATAGGGTGCACTCCAGAAACTGTTACACAGGATCTGTAAAAACTATAATCATGGTAATACAAAACGTACAGCACAGCCTGCAAATAGCCTCCTTTGGTAAATTGATTCATACGATTCACATAGTAATATGCTTGTCAAAGAATAGTTAGGTTAGTAAAAGAAGATTTTTGTTTGGTTTGATTTTGAAAAATATTGAAATTCGAAAAAATTTTCTCTCATTTTCAAAAACATATTGTAAGAAAATGAGCAGAATTAGAATGTAGTAAATTCCCGAAGTCTTTGTAAACGTATCGATATTCCAAAATGCATCTAAATCAACCAGAACTTTTTCAACTTGCAACGACGCAACTGAATCTATAGCTGCCAAGAAGACTCAATTCACTGATACTTTGAAATGACAATATTTCTCTATAATTCCTTCGCCAGAGAGCCATTCATGTTGAATCGTCGATGCTGCACAGATAATAGAGGACTTAAAGGAGGTGTATTTATATTTCACGTTTAAAATGGGCTACATTTTAAAAACTTTAATGTGCAGTTTAGAAGGCTTGAAGCTAAAGCTTCTATGATGTTACGATATTTGACGAGAAAACCGCCAAAATACAAACCTGAAAGTTTTTTGATTTCTCTGATAATAAAAGAATGACACCAACTATTGGAAATTAAGTAATTGCAACTGCTTCCTTGAGAAGCCTTTAAAAAAGTATAGAATAATAGGATATCATTGTGGAATCTATAAGTTAAGCTAGGTCAAGCGGGGTAACGAGGGTAATGGGGGTATCGTATCATGTGCACAGTGACCGGGTCACACATTCATTCAAATATTTGCTTACATCGATACAAAAATGTCAGAGGTGGCTAAATTCAACTGAAAGTGACATTGTATAGCGTAAATTCTAGCTGAGACAATTAAATTGCCGCTAAGCCATTGGTGTAAAGTCGTGAGAAAAGTTTGTTCATTAAGGCCAAAAGACAATTTTTGTGCAGCTCTGAAGTTATATCTCACGGAAGGCATTTTCAAGGAATTTTCAACGCACTTACTTATGGACATACGGGCAAGAGTCACCCCATAGGTCCGACGTCTTTTGTTTCCGATACATTATGATCTACTAAAGTGAAAAAAATATATATGCCGATCAGGTGGGGCGGAAAACGTGAGTGAATTCTCTAACGGGGCGGCGCCCGCCCTTGGCCCCTCACCTTCGTGAGCGTTGCAAGCCTTAAGTACTAAGACGAAGTGGGCGTATTATGTATTTGAAACTATCCGACTTGTGTTTCTTTTACTTGGGACTTTTATCATTGATTTAAGATGAGGATTCTGGTCAAAGACACCGATAGTCGTAACATTATATAAATGAAATTTTGAGTTAGCATGTTAAATAGCCTAGATCAAAAATAAAAAAGGCGTCGTTTTCCCTACTTCTATATAAATTTTAAATCAAAACCATAAACCCTTATTGTTTTTATTGTTGTTTTGGTAAAAGCTGTTATGCCTACTACATAATTAACATAATTAATGCAATTTGACATACATTAATCAGGAAGCACCGATCCTTAGGATCTTGACGAAAATCATCTTAAAATCATTTCAGAGACGAGATATATGACAACCCAGTGTGTATCAACATCTTTACTTAATTATTGAGAAAAATTGAGTTGAAATAAACTGTATGATGATAAGCAGTCTCTTAACTAAATGAGAATTTATGTGCCTAATTGCAGAGGTATATATTCATAAGATATTAATTATACAATTTGTGGTTTTTGAACATACAATAGAATGGAAGAGTTCTGTTAATTAATTGAGCTTAAATGATCCTCACCTATTAGTAAGTGAGAATTAAGTAAAAATTATTTTTGATTCTTTGAAAATTCAATGAAATTACAAGACAAGGCACCAGCAGTTACTTATATGGCTTTGAGATGAAGAGATGAAGAGGCACCATGTTATGTATATATCAGCCCCCTATGACCGTTTACGTAATACTTAGTCATCTTGTAAATTGTTTACATTAAGTGGATGGGTTTGTTTAGACAAAAAAAGAAGCTTGAAGTCAGAGGCAGAGAGCGGATGAGAACAGGTTTCAGCATGTAAATGAAAACTAGGAAAAGGAGGGTTAGAAAGCGTTTTTCCAGTTAAAGGTGAAACTCCCAAATGATCAGACAACCGCCTATGAAATTGACGTATTATCTGACATAAATACGCTTCTGCAAAGAAGCGTCACTTAAAATGGTATACTACGTCTGAGCTAAGTAATTTGGGAGTTCGATCCTTAAAGCGAAAAAGTTAGATAGACGAAAAGAAGAGAGGAAAATAAAACGAATGTTACTCGAGAATAAGCAGAAGAGATGAGTTTATTGAGTTGTGTACGAAGCATAAGTGAGTGGACCCCTGTAAAACAAAAATAATATTATTGAGAAGATAAGATTTAAAATGCTGGTTTTGGAAAGAACACTAGAGAAATAGAAAATATGTCACCATCGGGGATCGAACCCGTGACCCACGCTTTCGCGGCTGGTGCTCTACCAAATGAGCCAGAAGACCTCCAATGTTAACATACTCTAAGATTTTAGAAATGATATATCATTCAGAAAACAAAGAATACGTACGGGTTTTAGAAAGGAATTTAGAAAAAAGATTTATTAAGACAATAATTAATAAAACTAACAGAATAACCATTTTAACACTTGTCGCCTCAGTCATGACAATAGAAGACAGAGTTTACCATGTCAAAAGTCGCTCTTTTTGCCTGAGAGACGTTTCAAGAGATAATGCTACCATCTCCTCGCGACTCATTCAACACATGCTCTTATGTGGGGAGAATTAATAATTTGATCATTAATTTTACTTTACTTTTCTTCTATATCATAAAATATGAACTTTACTCATGAAAGAATGAAACTTATTTACCAAACTATAATAAAAGGAATCAAACGAAGGACCACATGAAAGCAAAAACATTTGTTACCCAGCAAAACAACGAGGTCTTGAAATAATTTAGCAACTTATGCCGTCCTTAATTTGAAACAGGAAAGGGGGCCAGCTTGATGCAGCGTTACCTTTTTTCTCCAGAAAGTCCACCAATTAATATTTGAAAAGTTTCCTAGCTTTTTACATAAATATTAAACTCAGCTTAAGTGGGTGAGCTTGTTAGTGTCCTTGCCAAAGTCTGCAGAATTATATATTACTTAAGAATGTGATACGATTGTTGAATAGAAAGTGTATGCTACGAGGAAACGTATTATAAAAGCAGATTTTAGTCAACTGAACGCGGATTATGGAAAGCATCTGTTATCAATGAGAACAGATACTACATCCATTCCTTGCCAAAAGGCCGAGAAGCGATTGTGGCAATGCTCCACTCGTGATAAATCTATAATAAATGAATGCTATATGTTTGCTGAGTACTTTTATGACTATGTACTTTCAGAAGCCGTCTACCACCTATGCGTATAAATATTATATAAGGCTCAATAAAGACACGTAATCTTAACGTTTCAATATTATCTTTGGGTTAGATTGAGTATCCGGTTGGATATATTAATCTGTATGGGGAATCTTCTGAGTGGGTTAAGCTCGAAAGAACTTATCTCTTTTCTTTCCAGAAAATCTCGAAATATGAACGCATATGCGGGGGCTAATTTCGTACTTATATATACTATACCTGAACTCGGACAAAAATTATTAGTAAATACGAATTTTCTACTTTGGCTTCAAAAGCGAATAAACTTAAATGCTTAATTGGTTTCTTAGGCTCTGTTGTCTACCTGAGTAAAGGAACTTAGTTTCAGTAACTATGTATGTATCATTGACAGTTGAGTATGTGGTCACAGGAAAGGCTTATTCTCGCACTTGTCGTTATACTTTGTCGGCAGATGCTGTTTCGTCATTACGTTTTGAAGGATTGATTCTTGGTGTCAGTCCTGAAGGGCAATTCTAGTTAATATAAATATATAAATCAAACAGTTCCTTACTAAGAAGAAAAGGATGATGTTTTATAGAAACGTAACCAATGATTTTAGATGAAACGAAAGGAATTCACATCAAAGTTAAAATATGCGACTCGTTGGTGAACTTAAAAAATGTGCGTTGAAATGATATTGCAGTAAATAAAAGCAAAGGGAGACAATGGCAGGTTTTGGCATGCTTCTTTAACTAAGCAAATGGTAACTTTGTTTTCTTTGGAGCAGAACAAATACGCCAAAATCGGTAAGTTCTCCATACCTTCCGTATTTTCTTTAATAAATGCGGCTTCTAAAGCGGCAAGATGAAAAGGAGATCTGGCTTTGGCTAATACCTAAACCCTTTCGTATTAGCCAAAGCCTGATCTCCTTTTCATCTTGCCACTCTAGAAGCCGCATTTATCAAAACAGTGAAGCTGGTACTCGGTCGACAAAGAGATTACCATCGAGGAAACGTCAACCGACAAAAAAATGTTTTCAGTAGTAAACAATGTGACAACGAGGGCTGTGACAGAAAAAGACATGGTTTCAAAAGTCAGAAACAGTTCCAGAGTGGTGAAAAGATAGTATGTTTGGTAGTAAAATTTATGTTAATGTATGTTAACTTATGCAAAATTGCAATTTGTTATGTATTGCAGTGCAATTTGCTCTCGGCTGGTAATTGCTGTGAGCGTCAACGAAATTGAAGACGTAGAGGAAGAACTTTGTTTAGTTTTGATTCGAAGCCTCCTACTTCATTATGCCGATACTCAGATCGGGTAAACAAAGCCAAGTCAACAGATCCCAAAACAGACTCGGAAATAGGACAAAATTTGATTGCAAACCCATGGTGGGCTGACAAACTATCAAGAGGATCCTTTAAGGTATTAGCCAAAGCCAGATCTCCTTTTCATCTTGCCGCATTAGAAGCCGCATTTCTCAAAACAGAGAAGCCTGTAGTATGTCGACAAAAATAATTTGTTTACAATTTACATCTTTTTGAATACCACGAGTGGCAGAAAAGGTGTCACTCTCTTGACTGTCATTTTCTACGACGTGTTTTGATCTTCTCGTTCCTAGAAGTTCATCGTAAAAGCTTTCTCACTTCACTCCATACAATTGCTGTGATCAGTGTATGGCGAAAACATTTAGCAAAATTAAGCCGTCACTCAACCCAATATACCTCATGATTCTTTTATGTGTCCTGCTTTTTTCATGGCAAGAAAAGAGTGCGAGGTTGTGTGACGTCACAATTTAACGAACATCATAAGGCCGAAAATGTTTTGCACACGTCGCGTTTGTGTTATTGATATAGATGGCCTGCCTAAATTTAAGAACAATATCTCGAGCAATCATTGAGATGTATCCATTTAAAGTTTGGATCATGCTTATTAAAACCTTGTTGTTGGAGCTCAGGTCATAATTTAATGAACTGAGCAAAATTAAGTTTTCTTGAGGCCTTTTGTCGTTTTTGAGCAGCAGTCGATATACGCCGTTAAGTCCAAAATATTGTCGAAAATGTTATTAAATTATGATGTCACAATATAGTACTTTATATGGAGTCCTTAAGTGTGACGTCACATTTCTTGATAATAAAGTTTGATAATAACTTGCACTCGGTGCTTTCTTCTTGTTGATGTAGATAAACTGTCGAAAGTTGAGAACGATATCTTGAGCAATCATCGAGATAATTTTTTGAGTTTGAATCTTGCCTATCAAAACCTTGTTATTTGAACTCGGTTTATAATTCAAAGAACTGAGCATAATGAACAATCTGTCCTCAAGGCCTTTTGCAAATTCTAACATCCACTTCTTGCAGTTGATACGAGATTTGAACACGGTATTTTGGTGTATTGTAATTTTAACAAGATTTGAATTCTCATCTCAACTCTTATTATCAAATGCGTTTGTGTATGATATGTAATTTTGGTCATAGTGGACTAAATTCAGAAAGGAATCGTTGTGATTAGATTTTAGATAAAAAAACAAAACAAAAATTAACATAAAATATATTATAATTAACTAGAAAATTTATGTAACAAATTATTAAAACATAACAAAATAATGTAAATATGCTGGATAACAAAGAGTTAATGCACTTTTCAACAAAAAAATTGTTGATGTCTGTCTGCCATGTGTGCATCTGAGTGACGACAAACTGGCAGGTTAAATGGTTGACTCCCTCAGTACAGTGCTTCGTAAAATGTCCATCATTCTTTTCTAAAGCAAATAGCTTAAGCTGGCAAATCAAAATCAAGTGTGAACCAAATCAACATCAGGTGTTAAGCAAAATTGATAGGTTTTAAGCAACTCATCACAGTCACTCTAACAAGGGTGCGATACACGGGTCCATCGGTCGTTTCATCATGCTGATGACACTTCTAGTCCGGCAAGAATGTTGTTTGCCCATATCACACAGTGTTTTCATGGGCAACGGACTACAGATCACTGCCCGTAGTTCGCAATTCAAAACTACCCGTTAAATGCAATGTTTAAATGCAGAGTTTACTACAAATTTTTGCCGGGACTTTGATTTTGCGCCCTCATTGCAAAGCTGCCCTTAAAAGGAAGCTGGCCACAAGGACAGAGTTGACTGTATTGGACTTGATGGCCCCATGATTAAGGTTTGGGTTTTCAAATCAATGAGTCATTGCATTCGTATGGAAGTGGATACCAGAGCACCTAGATCAACAATCTCCGAGAAGGTATTTCTTAGTAATCTTGTAGGCTATATGCTAGAGACTACCGATTTAATTTTGTGAACATATAATGGTGACACCGTTCCTTTGATAGGATGTGTTATTGTTCCTGTGCGATACCAGGACCAGGCACCAGTTCATTTAGAGTTACTGGTAGTTAAGTGTAATTGACCCTCGTTATTTGGCAGAGATTGCGTCTCCCATATTCGTTTAGATTGGGAATCACTATTTCATGTTAAGTGTAGTACAGGTAGTGTTTCAACTCCTGTAGCTTGAGGGGTAGTTATCCCTTGGGAGGAACATTATCCCTCAGAATTTCGAGCTGTATTAAGCCAGTATCAATCATTGTTTTTCCCTGATAGTTCAGGTATTCAGTCTTTCACAGCCAGTATCAAGCTCAAGGAGGGGGCTCAGCCAGTGTTTCAACGGGTTATCGATTGGAATAAATAAGGAAAACCTTAAATAATTTCTCAAACCCTCGTTTGATTTGGTCGCATCGACTCTGATTACATAGTATTTAGTTTTGAGATTTTTAATTATATTTCTAGTGCTACAGATTGGTAATGCACTTGTCCAATCAGGTTAGCAGCAACTAGAAATAATGCCTGTTTCTGCCTCGATATTGCGAGATATTATAGATTTTGAAACCCCTAAACCTCAAAACTCACAACTCAAGATGTTCTTTTTCAGCCGCCGTACTTTGAGCATACGGCCAACAAACGCTTAGAGTTCTCCTTCTGATTGAATCTGTCAGTTCGCTGTTCACGATGCTTCTTCCCAATACAACTTTATTTTTACCTTTTTACTAATATAATTATCAATATTTTCCACGGGCACCACAATGCAATCACTGGTAATTTATTCGCTATTGCCTTGCTAATTACCCATGTTTCCGTTCCATGTGTCTAAATCTTCCACTTGATCAATCTTATTCGTAAACCAAGGCTGATATTGCTACTGCAAAATATTCTTTAAAGACATAAATGCTGTTTTTGATTGGTAGACTCTATGTAATTTCCTGCTCGCTTGTTTCATCAGACAGGATTTAATTGGCCAGATATCTATTCCTGTCTACAAGTAGAATGGTTTCTTTGCCAACGAAGACTTACAACGACAGTGTCAGTTGATCGACAGCCAATCTTTTGATGACTTTATTCACCGCATTTTACGCTTATTTCGTTGTATATCTGACCTACTTTTACTCTTTAAGTACTGTATACACATCCTTGTATAAATTAAATGAAGCAATATATCATTATACCATACTATCAGCGTTGTAGTTGGTGTAAGTACTTACTTACTTGGACTTAGACTTAGTCTTTAGACGCACGAGGCAGTCAGAGTGTTCCAGTATCGTCGGTCCTTAGAAAGTGTAGGTACGTCTTTCCACTGATGGTTTATCAGGCGTAGATCCTGCGCAATTTTCTGACACCAGTTCATATTTGGTCTTCCCCTTTTCCTGTGTCTTTGTGGAATCCAATCTAGAACTTGATAAGCAGGCCTCGACCAAGGCAATCTCGAAACGTGACCCAGCCAGCTCAAGCGTCGTCTGCATTTTATAGATGATACCAGGAGCTGGCCTGATCTCCTTCTGACTTCCACATTTCGAACAAAATCACCCCATTTGCTGCCCAAGATCTTCCGTAGGCACCTGCTATCAAAGACATCTAATTTCTTTTCCTGACTGACTTTTAAGTTTTATTTGCCTCGCATACAGTTGTTTGTATCATCGAGAAGACTATGTAACTGTCAATTGCCGTTGAACATGTAGACGGGCGGGATGGCAGTCCTTGGTCAAGTTACATGGCGCAGAATGTACGGTCTCTGATTGCCTTGAGCTGGACGTCGATGTCCACTGGTGGATGATGATGAGCTGACGTGGCGACCAGAGCAGCGTCTTCCTGGCCCTCGTCTGTTGTTTACAAAGGACAACGTTAGGGCCCCCCACTCTTCGATGCCCAAAATAAAAGCGTTCTTAACTTTATAACGAAATATAATAATCGCAACCCAGGATCAGAATGATGGCTACCAAAAAGGATTTTGTTTGTTATTCAAAAATAACCTGCTGCCTTATTGAAATGCCAAACAAGGTAAAGAAATATTAATGTGTGCAAAAAAATATTTTTTTGTCCAGTTATTATTTTGTTTTGTTTCAGCATAACACATTTCACGAGAGGCAAACCACAATTCATTTCATTGGTATAACAGAAATCCGTAGTAAATTACATTATTTTAATAGAAATCTCGCACTGCTTATCATATTAAGAAGTCTACCTAATCCTGACTTACTGTTGGTTAAAACCGTAACTTGTTAATAACGCGCATCAAAATGTCGTCCATAACACCAACATATCCCATTTCCACTTACACTTCTGGTCCAACCCGACACAGTGTGGGTTTGAAAAGAATTGTCTGATAAAAAGGAAGGGCCCCGCATAAACATCAGAGACGTGTCCATAATGCTTGTGCACAAGTTCAAAGTTGCTCTCGTGTCATATTCAGGGTAGTCAGGCTTACTGCTTACCAACAGCCTCCGAGAGACTACCGTTGACATTGACATTTAAAGGTCTCTTTGATCCAACTCGGCAGCACTCTATCTGCCTCTATGGTAACGGCTCTTAAACTGGTTGTTAACGGTTTAGTACTCCCCAAAAGTTATATTCGTAAAATTGTGTGTGTTGGTAAATAGGGCTTTGCAAATCACGGAAGATGTTAAAGACAGGTAGCTCCTGTGGCCATTTCTGCTACAAAACACCTATCCGACGATTTAAGTCCTGTAAAGTGACATTAAGAACGTCAATTGGACGCTACATGTTACTAATACAGTATTATACGTGAGCCTACCCAAAGTTACAGATACCATCAGAGCACGCCAACTATGCCTCGCAGGACACTACTTCAGGAGTGCAGATAATGATGATGATGATGATGATGATGATGATCATGATCATGATCATGATCATGTCCTAATCGAGTCCAAAGGCAGGACATGTGCCTCGATCCCATCAATAATAGCCTCACACTACTGTGCAGATATAAAAGCACATGGTTGCTAACAATTTTTCAAGGAATATTGCTACCAGTGTCTCCATGCAAAATGGAGTCCGAAAATCTGAAAACGTCTTAATTAATATCTTTGGTTGTAATAACCTTTTTTTCCTTTCTATCTCTCTCTTTATTGCTGTCTGCTTTCTCTGGCTCTTGCCAGACATCCTTGTCCTTTCTCTCTCTTTTGTTGCTGTGGGTGCCCTCCAACGCTTCCATCCCTAGATTCCCGGCTACCCTGTCTAAAATACTGAAGTGTTATTTACAAATTTCTAGATTTGTTTTTTCTAGACTTCAACAAACAAACAACGTTCTAAAGAGAATCGATTATGATAAGTGATTCCAGAATGATCTGGCTTACCCACGAGCTTAGCTGCATTGTCAATTGAACAGCTTTGAACAATTTTGATGGCTTGTTATTATCTTATTTGTGGATAGCAAATAGAGATTAAGCCGAGGTATAATAGGTAAACAATCTTGCTCAATAGGAAGGCAATGGTTGTCGGTTGTCTATCCATCAGTTCGAACTGGACCCTTAAATACCGCTGTTCTGATTAATGTCATTTTTGCTACTTCATCACCACCACCGCCCCCAATTTCTTCCCCGTTCCTGTATCCTTTACCTTCATCTTCCCTACCCCCCTTCTTTAATCTCCTCCGCCTACGTATCTATTACAGCTTCCTCATTTTCTTCAACTTACCCTATTTCTTAATTTTGTTTTTTCCGCCGTTATTCTTATCTTTCTCCACTTGTCAATCTTCTTATTTCCTCTTGTCTTACTCTGTTCCTCCTTTCCCTTCTGTTACTACTACAACAAGAACATTAACTACTACTACTACTACTACTACTACTACTACTACTACTACTACTACTATCACTTGTACTACCACTATTATTTTTACTACTACTACTACTACTACTACTACTACTACTACTACTACTACTACTACTATCACTTGTACTACCACTATTATTTTTTCTACTACAACTACTACTACCGCTACTACTACTACTACTACTACTACTTACTACTACTACTACTACTACTACTACTACTACTACCGCTACTACTACTACTACTACTACTACTACTACTACTACTACTACTTACTACTACTACTACTACTACTACTACTACTACTACTACTACCACCACCACCACCACTACTACTACTACTACTACTAAATGTTTATAATCTATATTCTAGGGTATGAGTTTGTCATTGTTCTATATATAACTATATAACCACCTCATTGTCTTTTGTTATGGTAACTATAGAATTACATATATATACCGTAATAAAAGCAGTAAAGATAATAACTGAAATAGTATAGATACGCAGTTACCCAAGTTTTACTGATAGTGGCTTTCGGCAAAAGTTAGCAAACTCCCAAATCATATGATTGATAAGGCACACTTTCATGCAGTTAGAAAGTTTGCACTTTTTATGAAGACAAATTATTTTGTAAATTTATATCACGAATTACACTTGTTTAAATGAAACTTTGTACATATTTAAGGGATATCTGAAATTATTCATACAGTGACACGACAAAACAATAGAGAACTAAAGTGATGAAGAAAATTTATTTTTTTTGAATCACAATTATAACTATAATTGTACTGTTAACCTTGCCACCAAATATCCGTTTACAAAATATAGAGTTTAAATCTCTCATCAACCTTGACAAATGGCTGTTTGAATTTGAAAAAGGCCTTAAGAAAACACTGTTAATTTTGGTCAGTTCATAAAATTATGAATTGGGTTTTGATTTTGATAGGCATGATTTAAAGTTTGAAAGTGCGTATGCTAGCGATTGCTCAAGTTATGGTTCTCAAATTTGGCCAGGTTATCTATGTCAACAAGGAAAAAGCAATGAGTCCAAAATATTATCAAATTTCTGATATTCATTAAATCGTCACGTCACACTTTAGTACTCAATTAGTAATCTGATGAAAGTACTAAAACTATATCGGGTGCCCAATACCGACAAGTTGTAGATGAAGCGTCAAAAAGGACACCATTATATTTACAATGTTTTGTCTTCCTTCGACTTCCGCAGGGTTTATTGCTAACTAGAAATATTATAAGGCAAACAGCTTGTTTTAAATCTTTACAGTGTGTACAGTGTGTCGAATTCTTGACAAAAGACGAAACGTTTCAGATGTTCCTAATTGACATTTTATTTAAAATCCTGTTGAAGTGACTACCATGTGTAACTAAAACGAATCAGTCAAAGTGATAAATATCTCTGCCTATTAGTAATATTTGAAAATAATTTTAAAGTTGAAACATATTTTACTTTCAATAGTAGTAAAAGTTTTAATCATAATATTAGACCTAAAATGTGCTAATTAGCAAGAACACGAGGAGTACGCAGCCGCCGTAATTTTTTAAGGATAGTTCTTTGCTAATTATAAACGTGACTTGATGTGGTATTCAACTATAATTATGAGTCGAATGAGAGGTTCTTCCTAAAAAACTTATTGGGGCGAGTGTTCATCTACGAAACTATAATCATACAAATAAAACTATAGTCAATTAAGCAAGTCAATAAGTTATCAAGCTATATTGCCTGATTGTTAAACCATAAACTGAATATATACGTCATTAAAAACTTACACTGGGAGTCCTAATTCTTTTGCCACACGTATCTGCAAACAAAATCCATTCAAAAGTTGAGGTAAAGATAAATTTATAAAATTATATTGACTATTGATGAGTGATGACTAAAATAAATTGACTCCATTAATGAACTGAAGATACCCCTAGCCCGTATCTTCTACACTGAAGTTTGCGGAACCAATGATCTCTTTAAAATCAAGATGCTAAAAGGTACTCTTGGGTGCCTAATAGAAGGGAGAGTTGTAATAAACGGGGGGTGGGGGTGGAAAATCCCCAAAACGTAATAAACGGGGGGTGTAGGAAGATGACCTAAACGGAAAAAAATGAAGTCAAGAATTAATCTTTAGAATCAACCGCAACTTCCTAAACGGAAGGTAATTCAACACAAACAATAGTCAGTTATTCGACGTAATGGCAGTCTCCTACATGTCTTCCAAGATTTTAAAAATGTTCCCCTCATCCTCCTGCTCAACGACAGTATTACACCTCACACTTCTTCGAGCCTAGTCAAAGGCCACCTTAATCTTTTTAATGTCTCATTTTAATGTTCATATTTTAAGACATTTCTACTTGCCCGCCAAAGTACCTCCTCAAACAATTGTCATGGGTGGAAGATTAACTATGGAATAACAATGTCCTAGGTAGAAAAATTTCCATCCGTATTCCTGACGTACAGTGCCAATTCCATTAAAATAACTTATCGAAGTGGGCGATTTTCTATGACATTGCCTCTTAGGCTCCTGTGCCTAGGCTAAGCATTAAATTTTACTCAAACTAATTGCAGCTTATCCTCAGGGACGCAAAGATGTCTTATGATAAGTCAACTTTATTAACACCTCCACGCAGGAACCTCCCCTCGAGATACAAAAGTCGATCAACTCTATTTGACCTGTTAATACAGTAGACACTGTAATATTTTTGGCTGTACGAGTAGAGTGACCTCGGTCTGCCAGTTTATTTGAATATCAATACAACGTATTAGGATAATCAGGAATTAGAGACATATAATAATGATGCATCCGTACCAAAACAAAATTTATATGTTACCCTTTTCTTGCGCCCAAAACATAATTCTCCTGCCTTTGTTTCCTTGCAACCTTTAGTAATACATTTGCAATTATTTCCATCGATTCTCACTCTTTTCCTGCCCGAAACACCACTTTTTCCCAACATGATGTAATCACTTTAGCACTTTTCGTTCCATTACGAAAAATAGAGTATCCGCACTTTGACACTGGAAATAACATGGCCCTTCCAATAAAGGGAACTGTGTTCTGCCTTGCATGCGTTCGCTTTCTAAATACTTAGCGACAATATTTCAGCTTTAACACAACACTTACATCAACATGCACACACTTTTCCAATAATAAACAAACATTGAAAGCAGCGAACTGTCATTTTCTAACGTCTTTATCTAGTAAATTAAACACTTTATGACATAAATTTCGTTAGGTGGGCCTATTCAAAGTTTGCCGTTTTCGTAAGAACACATTTTTCTAGCCTTGAGGCTGAAATTTGATAAAAACTCACATGATCAGTTTAGTAAGAAAGGAAGGGGCTTCACAAAGGGACATACACTTTGAACAAAAACAGCATACTTAAATGATGCAGTATTAACTATTCATAATCAATGGAGTAAACAAGAATACTAAATCAACTCGCATAAGTTATGAAACGTCGCCGCCTCAAGTCTCATTCGCTAGGGAATGCAAGCTTCTTCACATGAGAATTTGGCCTTCTGTTGACACTCATAAATTACCTGGAGCCCACGATGAATTACTTACGTATGGTAGAATTAATGGCAAATGTCCCAGCTACAGAAAACAAATAATCTTGTTGATGTACATCTATATATATATATATAGATTTGTTAATCAATTCATCTGTCACTTGAATTAGCTTGCCTTACTCTGAGCGAGCGTCATACTCTATTCACACTCTAAATTTCACTTCAATTTTACGCAGAAATATAAGCTAACATGTGCCACATTTAAGGTATCTTTTAAAATATAAGATATTCTCAGATAATCTTATAGATAACACACCTGTTGACCGGAAATTAACTGTGCAGAGCTTTCGAAGTATCAGTCACGACAATGGCATTCAGCATCATAACTACCTATTTAAGTGTCGTACAAAATAATCTATGCCCAACAAATGCCTCTCTATGCTTCTTTCTTCTTTTTAGTACACAAGGGCAATAAAACAATGCAATAGTAAATTTTTTATCTTTGATTACAGGAAAGGATACAGTCCCTTAGTGTGATATGATCCTTGAATATCGTGTACCTGCAAAGAGACGATGGAGGTAAATGATGTGAAAGCTAAGTACAACGTAAATAAACACCGTAAAGCGATTAGTTTTAAAGGTCAACCGAAGCCAGTAAGGCAAAATTGCTTGCTTGTCTGCCGAAATTTTATGTAATTGTGTGATTAAGTGATTTTATACTATACATTTGAACTTCCAATCATTTATGAAGATAAGAAATTTCGAAATCGGTGGCTTTGTAACTAAGTCCCTGTTTGCACAGGTACGGACCCAAACTGGTACGGATCCAAGTCGATCGGATCCCGTCCAACCACCTTAATCAGAAATCTTCAGACGGGATCGGATCCATTTAGTTTCAGGGCTTCGCATGCGATTCCTCCCATTGTGATAAGGAATGCATTGAACTAAAACGCTGAAATACGAACAAGAGGCGATTATGGCTTACATGTCAATATTGGAGCCAAATTAGGACATGAACAGTCCAATGTACCTCGTAGATTTTGTCGCCTCATTTTCGATCCGTACCAGATTGGATCTGGTCCAAAGCGTTTACAAGGGACCTCCTCGGGATCGGATCCAAACTGGTACGGATAGCAGATCCAAGCGAATTCAGATCCATCAGGTCCTGTGTAAACGCAAAACCAATCACTGCCCGTGTAAACAAGGTCTAAAATAGCTTAAGTGCCCGCACTTCGGGATTAAATTTTGCAGATTATAGCTGCACATGACCATATCCAACAAATATTATATATATAGATTTGCCCATTACAGGGTAGAAATACACGTGCCTAATTCTAAAATTGATTCCATTGTACGGAACATATTAGTCATATCATTACTGTACAAGTTCAATCATACCATTTGTAACCCTTGCACTTGTAAGACTTTTACATGTCAGAACTCTTTAGAGCACTTTCACATCTCTGAAAATCGTTCTTCAAAGAAATGCATGTTCATACACCTTGCATGCCTTACACAATGAACACAGTGCACGCACACAGCCAAAAACGGCATAAGGTTAAAACCAGGCTTCATAAAGATAGAAACGATTGTCTTACGTCAACGATATGGGCCTATAGAGCAGGATTTCTCATCGTATATTAGCCCCTTTGAAGTACCAAAAATTATACGCCCCTTCCCCGGGGCCCGTAGGAATTCGTCATTGTTTTTTCTTCATCAATATTAAATGAGCACACCATGAAGTGAACGTTCAATAATGAGTCCTAACTTGCTTGACTTGACTCTACCAACTGAGTTAGGTGACCTCCGATGTTAACACACTATTTCTCTAGTCGCCACATTAGCTCCCAATCATCCACCGGTGGACATCGACATCCAGCTCTACGCAATTGGAGACAAAGCTAGCATCAAAGAATTTTCGAAGGAGAAGGAGCCGTTGCTTTGCTTTATTCGCGGAGATGTAAAAATTGAACCCATTCTGAAAGCAGGTACGTTCAATAATGAAGTATTTCTTCACTTATTAAACTAAAGAACGTCGACAGTCACATACGTGCAGTTTTATGCTTTTTATCATTAAATACGTTGGCTTCATCTTTATCATTTGTCTGGATGAGTTTTCTTAGAATCATTTAAAAAGAAATTTATTGTGTTGTTTCAGAATCTAACTCAGTTTTACGTTGAACCACCCTTAAAGTGAGTTGTTTGAGCATGCGAGGTTTTGATTCTGTTCCTTATTGTTATTTGACAGAACGGAATTTTGTTTGCCATGTGTCGTTGCTAACCCTGCGACCTGAATAATGTACTTCATATCATATTGTACTTTACACAAGTTTAATATGTTGCATGTTCATACTATATCATGTGTAGCGTTAATGGAGAACCACGTTTCCTGAGGCCACTTACCTACTATCTCATAATATGTTCCTCTTTACTGTTAGTGACTACTTAAGGCTGGTTTGGTTCTTGAACGAGCACATTTAGTTACCATCCGTTGTAGACATCACTACATATCATGATCATTAATGGCGTCCGCAGAGGGTATCATGGGTGCACCCCCCACCACCACTGACGCCCCTGGAATATGCTGAACAACAGCAATATTGGTGATATATGGCTAACTTTGGCCTCTCACTATTTTATTGCCCCCGCCTTGACAAATCCTGCGGAAGAGTATAATGATGAACAGTCATCATCATTACCAGTATCATCAGCAGCATTATTGCCACCAGTACCGTAATAATCATTATCATCATTATCGTCATCATTATCATTATAATCTTCCTTTTTTCTCCTTCTCATTCATCTTCCTTTTCTTTTTTTCTTTTTCTTATTCTTCAGTTGATGGCCCGACTTCCATACATCACAAAGAAATTAGTCACCCTCCTTTTAATCCCTTCCATACTCAGTTAGATTTATCTCAGTTCTACTGCCATTACTTAACACATTTTGCATAGTTTTTGCCGGTACTGTCAGCGCCAAAGGTAGTTAAGTATTGTTTGCCATTTTATTAAATGTCAAGGTATTGAAAAGGCTGTGGCTTACCATGACAATGGCGAACTTCCGAAAGGATGGACCGTGAACTTCTCAGATGATGATGATACTAATCGCTCAGAGAGGGATGATGATACCGACTCTATCGACGAGGAAACAGTGTTTCTTTCAAATTCTCGATTCATTAACTAAATTCACTTTATTTTTGGTAGAAGTGTAGTTTACATAGATAACATATGATTTAATGATATCCTGATGTTGGAATCAAACACTTTTAACAATATCACAGTTTAGTATTGCATTCTTTACTCTTATCTATAGCAGTGCTCAAGCAACTAATTGCTCTAGTGGAAGTTAATGAATTTCTAAACAATGTTAACATAGTATTTGATTCATTCATCTAATGTAATACAGTTGTTTAAAGTTCCAACAATGGATTCTTTAACATATCTCTTGACAAAACAGGTAAAGCAAGCAAAGAAACAGGTACTAGAAGCCAACATTTGTCATTAGTGCTTTTTGAACGTCGCCAGCAAACCGACGGGAGTTGATGCTGACATTCAATGACAAGCTCAGTGGGCGAAATCTAGGACCTTAATCGACCTCCGTTCTCTCTCGTTTCAACTCAGATGTGCTAGCCATTACATCATGGCCGCATATTGTTAAGGCTGAGAAATTTTTGCACCAGAATTTGTTGAATTTTAAGTCTCTCTGCACTTTCACTAGCTTAATTGGTATTCTTGCTAGGTTTCTATACGGCTGTTTGTCCTGTTAGGTCCTAAGGACTACGAATGAAAACCATCTTGTTACTATATCGTAAATCTTTATTTTCGTGTGCAAACTCAACGTTTCCGCACTGTTACCATTTTCAAGTGAGGTAACATAGCTCCTTTTTTTGTTTAAATGCAAACATACAAATTCATAAGTAAAATTATTTGAGCGAGGAATGCTCTAAAAACAATTAAATATTACATGGCTAAGACAATTGGTAAATTATTGCGTGATGATGAGGTGAATTGTTAAATTACTAGTCTATTTGTAAAAGGGTAACAAATTCAGCTGCGAAAATGACATGAAATATGAGCTATTGCTGGGAGCCGCAGAATTTTGGACTGGAGGGACGGATATGTTGGAGGGCTACAATCAACTTAATCCCGTCTCCTTTTTGCCTTAAAAACATTTTATATTAGTGTTAGTCGCCCTTTTGCATAAGAGCATTTATTTTGTTTCTTGGTTCTTGTTTTACTTTATACCTCCGGCTCATAATGTACATAACTCACATTTTATCAATATATTGCTTCCAAAAGTATTGGGTGTTGTTGTGTGAACTGTTCTTGTCTGTGTTATATTGGCACAAAGACTTGGCGCTTAATTAGTAATTGTTCGTTGTGACGCACAGAGATGTAATACACTGTAATATTTGATTGTGATTGTAAAGATATAATATTTTTGTTAAGGCTACTAATGAGTTTTTATTTACTATTATTTGATGGTAACTCCACAAGCTGTTTTGCAATATTTTAGTTTCTATGGTATATAAAGTGACAGCGATTCCTATAGGGCAGGTGTTAGTTATCGTTGTGTTAATAAGCTCTTGCGTTACGGAATTATTATTGCGGTGGGCTATAGTAACAAATTCTTGTTAAATAAAATAGTTTTGTGACTTACTCACAATACTGAGTCCTTTTTGATAAACCAATTCTTCAATCGGAGTTTATTAAACTTTTCTGAAAAGTACCTTTTTTTATTTATGGATTCTTATTCGGAGTGGTCTCTTGGCGAGGAGCAAAAGCAAAAAAAAATTAAGTCAACTTTCTCTGAGTCATAACCCGACGCTATCAAAAATACATCGAGTTACCCCTCAGAAAAAATCAAATCAACTCTTCCCGGTCGTTATTCTGGTATTGTTTTACGTGTATATTAAATATTTCTTTAAACTTCTGGGGATTTGGAGATTATCAAGGGTACAGAAAATATTTATTTTTCGAAATAATAGTTAAGCATTAGGAGCGGTTTCGCCAACCCATCTAGCGTTATGTGGTTCTAGCTGCAAACGTTAGTTTATCGGATCAATTTGTAATAAGAAAATGGCAATTAAGAACTTGTAGTCTCGATTGCAATTTAGTTTTTAAACCTAAATCTTTTGACTGGTACGCGTAAGCTATGGCAATATTAATCGTTTTGTTCCAGTTAAGTTCTACTTTTGGTAAGATTTATTAACAAAGCGATGGGTTATATTATTGGAGAAAGTAATATATTTGGAATTAAGAAGAGTTTCGTTTACTTACCTGGCGAAACGTTTAGTCGACGGGGCAGTTCTAATTTTAGGCGCAAACATTTAGAATTTTATATCACAAGCATAAGGCGTTTTTATTTTACCCTATGTATATATATATATAGGATATTTATAGGATCAGTTTGCAATAGAGAAATAGCAATAATGAGCTCTTGCTTTTTTTTATAAAGCAGGCCAATTTTTTTAATTTTTGATTAGGCAGACTTTCTAAAAAGTATTTTCTTTAGGGACTTTTTATTACGGGATGGTTTCTTAGCGTAACCAATTAACAATTAGCAAAAAAATGACTATTTTATTTTTTATTTTTTTTTTCCTTTATTTTATCCAGGACTGATAGATTTTTATTTTTCTTTTATTAATAATCTAATTTATCTGGTTTTTTGACAACTCGGCCTGACCTTGTTGTTACCTATGACTTGTTGAAGTTTTATTAATAAAGATTTGTTAACGCAAAGACAAGTGAATAGTAATAGAAACATATTTACCCCGACATTTTGGTGTCATCTTGACGCCATTCTCAAGGTCAATAAAGGGTATCTGAAGGTGTGTTACTATTCACTTGTTGAAGTTTCAGAGGTTATTCGTCAGCGTTCCATTTGCTTCTCGTAAGTTTTTAATTAGAAAGATAAAATGGCTTTGACAGTAAAAGCATAAAACGTATTCAATAGGAAAGTCCAGGTCTGCATTTCATTTGGCCGTTCAGGAGTCAGTCCATGTAAAAGCAAGAAAACCTTTGTTATGCAGACAAAAATAATTCGTTTTCTCGCTAGGCCTATTCAAATAATCTAGTTGTAGTGGGCACTGACTGGTCCAAAAACACAAACTCTGATTGGCTCCTTCAATGCAGTTGGGTATACTCTTTCACACACTTCATTTCGGTCATTCTGACGGTTTACTCTGAGGAGTGTCAGAGGAAAAAAGCTTTTAAGTAGGCCTACATCACGTTTTCGCTATTTCGTGTAATATTCTTGTTTTGTACAACAAACAATTTGAACCTAACAACATAAATACATTTATAAACAATAAAAAGGACTTTGCATTTGCAATTTAAGAGAAACACCAACGCTGTTCGGTGACTTACAGTGGCGGCGCCTGAAATGGGGCTCAGCCCCACCAAAGGTTTTTAAGAATAAGTTTAATATTTTGGGTTGTTATGATCTCTATATTCATGCCAGCAGATCTTCCAAATCTCCAGGTTTCATAACTTTACGTCATTAACTGTCATCTTGCCACAAAGAAATGGGTAAAGATTCCTGGTACTACAAAATCTGTAGATAATATTTAATAACGTAATCATTAGTGAAATGCCATTGACCGGTTTGTGTTTTCTCTGACACCGTTCTAACAATTTTGGCGCCTCCAAATTGTTGGTAGGTCTTTACGATTGTCCAATCAACGGTCGACAAATTTTTGCTTCGATTCCTTTCCTTGTTTACAAATTATCATAAATGATCCATGAATGATTAAACAACTCGTTCTTTGCACGAGCCATTCTGATGAGGGTGCAACAAACCTATCAATGGCATTTCACTAATGATTCTGTTATTAAATATTATCTGCAAAGAAATTGGTGTTCACCAACGACATTGGAATCTTTGGGGGCTAGCCCCTAATGAAGGAAATTGTAACCAATCAAATGCCGTTTTAGTAGCAGCCATTCAAGTGTTTCA
Organism: Alatinidae sp. Z8VKAUB7J3; assembly: GCA_010016025.2. Taxonomy (NCBI): domain Eukaryota; kingdom Metazoa; phylum Cnidaria; class Cubozoa; order Carybdeida; family Alatinidae; species Alatinidae sp. Z8VKAUB7J3. The sequence goes on from JAAAKM020073195.1 coordinate 95,470,112, forward strand.
AGACCTCTTCAATGATGAAACAAATCTTAGCTGATCAAATCGAATATAAGATCTGTGTTCAGTCAAACGTACCACCAGGATAGAACGGATTTGAAGGGCAAAACTTTAGCCTACGTGATCTGACTAAAACTACTTTTGAAGCAGAAAAATTCTTGGAAGTGCATTAGTTACAAACGGAAGAAGCAAGAACGCACTTATTAAACAATGGTACACCACTTCAGGAGTGCAAATAGAGGAGGGGAGGGAGGGGATGCCTCCCCTGCCCTAATTTTTCTACCGAAAATTGTACCCTCATCTTAAGCACAACTAAAAGGGAGGCCTTGCCCTTGAACGCAAGACGCTAATTGTTGGTCTTCATTTTTATAAGCCACATGATTCTTAACAAGTAAGCGTTTTGAGCCTCAAATAATTCTCAAGTTGATTCTTAAATTTTTATGCTATGAATCTAATGTATTTTTGTGAGAAAGTAGGCTGTTGATTGTGGGTAGGGGAAAAGGTATATTTAACTTAGAGTGTAGAAAACGGATTGATTTTCAATAAAACGAACTCCTACGACTTCGTCGCTTCATAAAAATATTTGGGAAATCTTGCCCTACGTTCTAGTTGTGCTCCTGCACTTTTTGATGTGTCAAAACTATCAGGCCCTTGGTTCCATAGGTATACTGTCTCTACTTATGGAGTGAGGTAGCGAAGTCGGAGACTGAAGGACATCTCTCCCATGCACATTTCAAAATTCCTGTGGCTTTATTTCCGTCCAAACAGTGTGACTAAATATGATCAAGGTGGACTTTAGAAACACTGTTATATCCATCCGATAAGATTCTGTCCCTGTCTCCCCTACATGGCGAGTATCAGCGCATTGATTTTCGACTTCGAGAGTTTATCAAATCTTGTACCCTTGAGGCTACACAGTGCTTGGATCAAACCCCGGGAGCTAGTTTTTCATTGCAATAACAAATGTCAGAGAAGATTCTGTCCACTCTTTCCAAAAGGAAAAAAGGTTTCCCTGGAGCGAGTAGAGGGCGATCTAATTAAAAGGCCTGAACAACATGCAATCGGAGGCCAGAGCTGGAGTCCATTGGCTAAACAATCATTGTGTATCAACATGACTATAATTCCAATAACCTTCCACCGTAGCACATCTGGGAGGCACGTATCTATTTGTGTTCATTACACAACATTTCAGAGGCATGTTTGTGTCACAAATAGCAATAACTTTGTATCAGATTATCTTCATGAATAATATTCACGTTCACCTTCTAGATCAATCTCGACGTCTGTATTTTCTTCAGTTGTGAATGATTTTGTGCATGAGCAGTATGAGATTGTTAGTTGTTATTTTAACAATTTAATATTGTTTTCTACTACCTTTCAGATCTTTGCCTTCTTTGGCTTTGCAGTATCAGTTGTTTGGATCTACACAATTGCTCAAGAAATTGTCAATCTATTGCAGGTACAACGTTTTAAGCCCTCTATTACAAGTCTAGTTAATAAATTGACAAGAGCACCACGCTGTGTACCGAAAAAAATATCACACATAGCTCGATTTACAGCGCTCTCCCTAACATATGATAGGGAAGGATGGAATAGTCAGGGACTAGATGACCAGTTTGAATCTTACGGATATGTTAACAGGTACTTGCAGGGTTAAAAAAATCGTGATACATCCGCAATCAACAGGGGAGTTGTAAAACGTTTCTAAAATCCCTCTCAAATCTGTTTTGCTCGTGGTGATATGTCATCAGGGTTCACAACCAACCTGGAAATCAAGGAAATCAGGGGGTTTCAAATTGTACTCATTTTGTGAGTAAAATCAGGGAATTGTCTGGGAATTTTGGAAAAAATTGAGGAAAACAAGGAAAACCTGATTTAAGGTGTTGGTGTTTTTTTAGTTAATGGCATATCTATTTTCCAGAAAGGTGCCTTTCCCTTAAAATTATTCTGAACGTCATTGAAATGATATTGTCAATGTTATGATATGTATGACCTTGGTGTGACAGGCCTGCGTACAATGTATGACGGTTGATATATTAGAATACTAGATATGCGCAAGGCATGTATGGCAATACTCTGATTTGGAATTATTAGGGAATGTTTATAAATTTCGTCAGGGAAATCAGGGAATTATCAGGGATTTTTTCCAACGTGAGGCTGGGAGCACTGGTCATACATATACATAAATGCCAACATGTTCTTGGAGTTCTTGGAGGATCTTACAAGCGGGCTCCCTTTCTGTCAGTGAGTTAAATTTCTTTTTGAAAACGCGCAAGGGATACTGATTATTCGAATGTCTGGAACGGTCACGGAAAAATGATAATTTGATAGATTGACTATATGTTTTGCCAAAATCATAGATTGGGTGGCTATCCCTACAATTATGGAAGAGAGTGCAAGTGAAGTTTATACGTCCCAACATGTCCAAAACTCAATGTAATATGTTTGTAAGGTATGTATGAATTTGTATGTGTTTATTTTGCTATTGTAAAAACAAGCTCAAAACTATGTTACAAATAACATTTCAAAGTTATATAAATATATATGCATCAAAGGGACTCTATAATGAGTGAGGGTATTCTAAATAGACGACTGATAGTTATTCAGGTTGAAAAGCTTTTTCCGTATGATTCTCATAGAACCTGGCGTCATCACTATAGCTATGGTAAACAAAGAAATGGATTGAAATTTACAAAATATTTAAAATCTAGGTATGTGATTAGATACAAAAAAATATTAAATAGAACAAGCAACTTCGGACGTAAAGGAAGATGCTGCCATAACATTTAATAGTATAATTTGCAAAAACAAGCAACATATTCAAATTATTCTTCCAATTTCTCTTTATGTGAATCTTGATATTACGGCAAACTTTACGCTTATGTGAAACTCTCAGAGGTATGAAAAATGTCTACATTTCTGTGGCACGCGTCACGAAAGACATGGGACCAAAATGAAACAGAAATACGAATGAATGTTACACCTATACATGTAGGACACTTAGTGATCAAAGTACATTTCGTATCTATCTCTACGGAAACATATACGTTCTTTAAGTTGAATACCTTGTCCTAGCCAGTAAATGGTTGATTATAAATCAATTGTGCTCTTCGTACAATTTACAACTTTCAAAATATAAGACTGACTGCAACTATATAATCTGGCGTTGCTTCCTTGTGAACCTAGGCAATCGCCTATTGTTGACGATCGGTCTATTAAAGCTAGCCATACAAATCGACTTGCAGGTTTCATTCTAACAGGTTTATCTATCTGGGATTCTTAACTATGAAATATAGCATTTATAGTTGGAAAACAATAAAGTGGAAATTAAATGCCCTTGGATTGTGATCTATGAGTAATATGTACAAATCTACTCTGATTATTTGGCATTCTAACCTAGTGGTTGTTCAGTTTCTTTATTACATCCTGGAATCCGACTTGCATCCTGTATTCTGAACTGGTTGACGCAAGCCTTCTCGCCAAGGTCAAATTTTATTGTTGCGTGTGTATGCGCCTCTTTGTGTGGGCGGGGGAGGGGTAGTAAGATGCGGGGCATAATTAGAAAGTGGACTTGACCAGACTAAGTGATCTTTTTGGGCAATAACGAAGAAAAAGCTCCGCTTGAGTGTATCCTGGGGTGCCTTTGTCCAAATTCCAATACTCAAAATTTTATCACTTTTCAGAAATATTTTGAAATATTTTAAAAATATCATTCTTCTTTTCTTGCTAATTTGATGGAAAGTCAAGCTTAGGGCATAATGCTTGTTGCACTCCATTGCATGTAAAATGGTTTGAGTTCCAAAAAGTGAACTTTATGGGGTAAATATACAACCATCCTTAGCAATGCCAAGGAATTTTGTCATCCATGGACCAACCTGTGAGAGTCTCAGGCGGGCGCAATTTGCCGACTTAGATACGACTTGAGTATTACGGCGGGGAGTGGGAAACGATTATAAGGCGATCTAGCGTGCTTGCATGTAATAATCTTTTTCACTTCGTTCGTAGATTCTTCGAGTGTTTGCAAAGTTCTTTCATATTCAGGATGGGCAGGTACAGTTGGTAGTTTAACTTTTTTTTATCCGTCTTTAAATGTGTTTTGGCGATGCGTGACAATACTGATATTTTAACATAAATAATGGTTGTATTTTCTAATTATTTCTCACGTTTGTAGATATTTTCCACTTTCTAGCATTATAAGGAAGTGATAGGGAAGGGGTGTATGTTGCAGCTCGCTGAAGTAACGAAACGCTCTTGTCTGCACTACAAACTACAAGTCAGTTTTATTAGTAAAGTATTCGGAGTCTGCTTGTTGCAGAACATAGCCATCAAGAATGAATGCGAGACTGTAGGTTTAAGCGCATACTTTGACTTGGTTGACTTGTGTATAACGAAGGAAATGAAAGATAGCGGTACCCAATTGGAGTTAGTTGATATTTCGAACACGATTACCTCGAGTGATTGAGTTTTGACTAATTGTCGGATACTGTATTTACTCGAATGATCCCGTTGCAGTATTAGCATTTCAACATCATGAATACGGATTGTTGGAGAGAAGAACATTCTGGAGATGAGATTAGTTGGTCTGTAAACATGGACTTTGATAAGGAATAAATTTGACAAAATTAACAGCATTATCCATCAAGTTTCATGCACAAAATATCTAGAATACAACGTTTATTCCTCTTAAATAGCAGTTCCTACCTTCCTTGTCATTCGACGAAATTTGAAAATCGATGTATGTTTTCGAATGCGCAAATAAAAGTTAGGGTACTTGTTGCCTATTCCCCCCCAGACTATTTTAATTCATTCAAATAAAAGTATGTACGAAGGAGAACGTTCTAATCTAATGGACCTTTATCACACAAAAATCCAGAACGAGGCCTGACCCGCAAAGAGCTCGTCAGGCCGTAGATTCACTTTAAAATTAAGGCATAAAAAGGAGGGCATTATATATGTTTACAAACAATATTATTGAAGAGGATGAATATTTCCTAGTCGTACAAAGTATCTTCAATCTTTCATGGACATCCTTTAAGGAAACAAAGATTTACAAACCTTTCAACATCTAGTAGTGTTTGCGTAGAACAGAAAAAAGTGCACACGATTTGATGTGTATTTGCCCTTTGCATGAATCCCAGTACAAGTTGGACGGATCAGAACACAGAAATAGCTTCACATGCCTTAATGCAAACATGGTTTTATTCATATATCAGAATACAAGATTTATGGGTTAGAGTACAGAAATAATACTTATAACTTAATCCTTGGTTGACATTGTGGCTTAAGATTTTATAGTCGGTTTTTGTCGGTGACAGTGATGTATTGCAACAATTTAATACTTCAAGGTTTGTGTATGTTTGGAATGGTTGTCTGATGATAGCACTACTCTAACTAGTTGCAATAAATTCTTTGTCAAACCACAGGCCTCCAAAAACAAAAAAATACAGGGATAATGTCTACATATTTAGGTTTATGACGTAAATATTTGTGTCGGCTTAAAGTCTTAAAGGAAAATTGGCAAAGCTGTCATTAAGAAGCCATTTGTAGCTTTACGGGTAAAGTGTCCAAACCTGTGGACCCCTGGCTGCTATCCTAGAGTTTCTTCAAACAATATTGTACTTATTTAGTAAAAGAAATATTATGAAGGGCTAAATTTTAAGGTTCATATGAATTTTAGTAAATAAAGTAGCCAAGTTGCTGCGCAACCAGGTATTAATTTGTCATGATAGAGTATCGTGAACTTAATTAACCATGTGATTTCCTCTTCTTCTGATTACTACCCTTTGTCATCTTACTAACTACGAATCAAGCACTTGCACACTAGTCCAGCCACTCCTTCTCAGCCTATCAAATTCTTCAATGCAATTATTTGTTATAGGTTGTATATTAAACGTAATATGAAAATGATGAGAGACAGACTGAGAAACTGTGAGAGAGGTACTGTGCTTCCAACAGATTGAAGAAACTGAATTTTTATTTCAGACTACCAATGTCAGAATTGCTCTTAATAGAGCCGTCTGCTATAGACCTATTACCATTTTACTACAGATTTAACGGATAAGCTAGTTTTTTGAAACAAGTTTGGATCGTCGGTTTTAGCCAACGAGATGGGTGAAGATGCAATCGGGTTCGAGATCGAGAAACGCCAGTAACAAGAGTGTTAAACTAAGAGTTCCCATAAAATATAAAACTCGGTATATTCTGCTGGCGACTCTCTCAGAAAGAGTTTATTGAGTATTTGCGTTTCTTTTCTCAAAAAATGATACCCTTCCATTCCCCTCAAAAAAGTTGAGAAAACCCTAATCTTGCAAGTGACAATGGCACCGCCCCTCAAAAACGTTTAGAATAGAGGTAGAATTCTTAAACAAGTAGTTCTTTCATATGTACTGTCTTTAAGGGATAAATTTGAGAGTAAACCAATAAACGTTAAAAACGTCCAGGAGGTAGATAGCCGACTTTTGTGGGGTAGGGTCCCGGGGTGGGAAAGGTGATTTTCAATGAGGCCAAAATTGTAACCGCATAGTTGATTTAAGGTAACCTCGTAATTCTTGCAAATTTACTGTCTTTAATGCTTAGATTTGCCTTGGAACTACAGTATCTGTCAACATATTATGGTCCGGGCATAGGTCAAATACTTTTTTTGGAAGATGGTAAATGTCTACCATCTAACATGGGGTATGGATAGTCAGAATGCAGGTTACTTGGTTTTCTATTGCTTCAAACTTTCTTCAGTGGTGTGCTATCTAAAAGTTGAGATGATATTGTGTTTGTGATGGCGGTTTATTTTAAGTTTTCGAATTTTTGAAAAAGCATTTTTTCTTTTCTAATCAGTAAGCCTACTTTTTGCTTTAAAGGAGCAAAGCTAATCTATGACGTTCTCACCGTCTTATACTTGTTTTGTTAAACAGACCCAGCAGTCAATACCTTGCGAACAAACATTTGCACAAGAAATTTATTTGCCGTAGTAATTCACCATGGTTACATGAAATTACATAATGTTATCCATTTTCACACGGGAAACTATGCTTTTAATGCTTGTGTCTTGATTGGTTATAGAAACGTACCCTGTCTAGCTAAATTCAATGACAGGGTTAGATGGAATAAAATAAACACGAGGTACATTGTTTGGAGTAAACAGAATAAAAAAATTGTGATACATTAAGGTGAGGGAGAGTGCGAGGAGATTTAAAGTTCAGAAATTTTCAAAACTGGTTGCAGACCGTAACAAGGGCGTTTGGTCGAGGGAGAAGGAAAAGTATACTTTATTTCTTTCCTTATCGTTCTTCCATGGATCTTCCAAGATTTTGATGACCAACTTGGATACTGCATGAGACAACATTGCATGGAATTAGAAGATGATGCAATCTGGTTATTTCAGGAACTTCTAAGAATGCAGAAGACCCGTCCCCCCCCCCCCCTAATTGAAGCGAAGGGGTAGAATGAAAAGGTTTAATTCCTTTATTCATACGATGGGCGACCGTTACAAATCGATGTCAATATGATTTTTCAAATTCAGCGCATCTTCTATGATACTAACACTGTGAACTTAATGCTGGCATAGGCTCTTCGGATACTCTGAAAATTCGGATAAACGAGAATCCAAATTTCACCCGCTATTAGTTTTTATATAGTTTTATAGCCTAATAATCGCAGTTTTTAGCATTTTATATATATATATATATATATATATATATATATATATAATGTAATAGTTAACACTAGAAATACAGTGCTCGATACATAGGAATGTAGAGCATATGTAGACTTAAGTCAAAAGAAATACTAGGATGTTTCAGCTACTTTAAGTTTCACGCATTTTGCCATTCCTCAGGCTCGACTGAAAATTGATTACAACTACTGCTTACCTTTCATTTCCTACACGATAACGAGTTCCATCTCGACACTCTGATACAAGTCCTGTCCCCTTGTCTAATAGTGTTATATTATTAACAATAATAACATATAGTATAGTGTAGTATAGTATAGTACAGTGTAGACTTATCAGCTTTCACTAAGAAGAGCATCTCCATTGTGCAAAGGTGGCATCTCCTTTTTCCCCCGCAATGCTTCGGTAGTCTCTCAATCAAAGGTCCCGGATGAGCCGAGGGGCCACTTGCCAAGTGCTACGTTCCTGGTGCCAAGTACCAAGTGCTGCGTCCTTTTGCTGCTATCTGTAAACCTTTCTACTGGCCACGATGCATTGTTGAATTGGTTCACAGCAATACGATTAGGCAGCAGTATTCGTTTTGTAAATTGTAAAATGTGTCAGTTAAGTATAATATATGATAGTAAATGGTAGTTAAATACAAAAATTAATATAATGGTATATTGTTCCGCTGCAGAATTTAGTGTATCATAACATAATATAGTACAGTATAGTATAATACGGTACAATATAGTATGCTACAGTATAGTATGATAACATAGTAAAAGACAGTACAGAAAATTGTACTTTAATTGTGTATAGCACAGTATATTATGATACAATATAGTATATTATTGTAAAGTATAGTAATCTATAGTATAGTATAGTATAGTATTGTATAGTATAGTACAGCTTATTATAGAATTATACAGATGTAGTGTAGTATAGCATAGAATAGTATAGTATACTACAGTATAGTATAGTAGAGCAGAGTATGAAATAGTAGAGTATAGTATGGTACAGTACAGTACAGAATGATAGTTATACTTATTTATAATAGTATATTATAGCTAAGTGAAGTATAGTATAGTATAGTATAGTATAATATAGTATAGTATAGTATGGTATAGTGTAATATAGTGTAGTTTAATACAGTATAGTATAGTATAATATAATATAGTATAGTTTAGTATAGTATAGAATGATACAGTATAGTATAATGTAGTATCGTATAATATCTTGAGTAATAATCGAAGGTCTACCCATCCTTCGATTAATCGAATAATCGGTATTCATTGGACAGCCCTAGTTGTAATAACATTACCAGCATAACATCAGCTTCTGTACCCCTCTCCGGATTATCATCCACAGATGAGGGTAATGTTAGAATTGGACGCTGTCAGGATGGGATGCATTTTGCATCTTACTGTGTTCTTTTCTTACACAGTTTGCAACTTTGCTACTGCCCCTGAATAGGATAATGTTCTTAGAATCGATAAGAAATTCTTTTCCCAAGATTTTTAGTGCCATTCTCTTACGATATGTTGTGTCGGATATGTTAAGTTTCGTCTCACTTTCGGTTTGGCGAATTAAGTAATGATCTAGAGAGGATAGTCAGTGGCAAAAGGCAATGGTCTGAAGCAAACAGTCGATAGTGTGAAGTAATGGACCGAGGCCAATAACCAGTAGTTTAGAGTAATGGTGTGCATAGAATAGCCAGAACTATGAAGTAATGACCTGAAGAAGTTGGTCAGTGGCAAGAGGCGATGATATGAAGAAGAAAGTGTACAGTGTGAAGTAGTGGGTTGAGGATAAAAGCCAGTACTATGAAGTAATGGTCTGGGGAAGATGATAAATGGTTTAGGGCAGGGTCTGAAGAAGAGAGTGGATAATATGAAGTACTGAGATGCGGAAAGTATCTAGTAGTGTGAAGTGTAGTCTAGAGAGGATGATCAATGGTAAGACGCAATGATCGGGAGAAGAAAGTTGATGGTATGAAGTAATTGGCTGCGGAAAATAGCCAGTAGTATGAAGTAATAGTCTGGAGAGGATGATCAATGGTGAGGCGCAATAATCTGAAGAAGAAAGTGGGTAGTATGAAACAATGGGTTGGGGAAAATAGTACGAAGTAGTGGTCTGTAACGGTGGTAATCTGCGGTACTGTAAGCTACATTTCGTCGAACGTATTAGTTGTTCTTTCTGTAATAGAGTCAATGCTTTGTTAGTGACCCGTTCACGGCTGCGTTGCGTTCTGTTTTAGTTACTAGATTGCTGAAATGATACAGGTTAAATCAAGCTCTAGTAGAGCTCTTTTAGTTAAGACTAAGTTCTTCCCACCCTCTTCTGATGCACACCCTCATCCGTTGGCTGAAGGAAAAATGCTCGAGTGTGATCTACTGAGATCATAATGACTAGCAGATTCAAAGTTTTTCAATTTGACGCTTATATTTAAAAGCTCTAGAAAATTTTATTCATCTTAAAGAAAATACTGTAAATATGTAACTACTACCTTAGAACGTTTTCATTCGGGGAGTCCAAAGCTCCCCCCTCCCCCTCGCCCCGTCAAAGATGAAATAAGTGCAAGGTTTAAGACATGAACGTTGCAGTGTACGAATATAGTATTTTTGTATAAATAACTAAGTAGTTTCTAAATTCCATTTAATTCTCCAGCCATAGCAGCAGTCCCATCATACGTTTGTGCCACATGTTTATCTCCACATTGAAATTCTTCGTAAATGTACTGAACGTGCTTAACAACGGAAGTGGTTGTCTATCCTTACAACATCTGAGTAGCCGACAAACCTTTCACAAACTTTATTTCGGGCGCCAATTTATCTGAGAATAGTTGACAGTTGTGATTTGTCAGGAAGATCATACCTTCGTCAATTAAAATTGCGACATAAACAGCCTGCTCAATTTCTCCCTTAATTTCTGATGGACTGTTGCTGCTGTATTGAGTTAAATAATTTCGAATCCTGTTCAATGTAGGGCCTACCACTGAAAATAGATACTAGAGGAGTCTAATTCAGTTTCAGTAGAGCGTCAAATTCACTAAAAAGTTTTACTGTTTTAAGATAGTTCCCTCGATTTAAAGATTCCCTGATTCAGAGAGTACTGAAGTGATGACGTCAGAAGAAACTTTTTTTGTAGAATCGCAATTAAGACAACATCACAGAGTTGACCCTGCCACAAAATGCCCGTGCACAAAATATCGCGTTCAAATCTCATATCAACTGCGAGAAATGCCTGTTTGAATTTGGAAAAGGCCTTAAGGAAACACTTAATTTTGCTTAGTTCATAAAATTGTGAACTGGGTTCATTTAACAAGGTTTTGATAGGCATGATGTAAAGTTTGAAAGTGCGTATCTCGTCGATTGCTTAAGGTATGGTTCTCAAATTTTGCCAGATTGTCTATGTCAACAAGAAGAAAGCAAAGGGTCTACAAAAGTATCAAATTTTGGATTTTTATTAAATCGTGACGTCACACTTTAGTACTCCATTGGCACCTCGAAATGCTTCCTCCTGTTATCCAAGGTGGCACACACCTCGCTCTAATGTTATTCAATTCTTTTGCACAGTTTCATTGTCTGCAGAGTTCGCGACCTTTATTGTCACTCAGTTGAGTATCAATAGGGGCTACGAGCCATGCCAAACATACCAAGCTGTTTTCATGCGGGGAGATGCTACTTACTTAACTCATGAAGTTTACAAGCTGTGTTTAAATTGTTTACATCAGGTAACATGTCGTTGTGCATACACTTTTCTCCATTTAAATTAGTTAAAAGATAACTTTGGGTTTGGTCCGAAATCAAAGTTCAGACTTACCTACACAGTTTTGGACTGTGTGTAGCCAGAGGTGTGGGTTCCAGTCTGGTTCCGTTTCAGCCGACCAATATTTTTGTATAACTTTCCAGGATCATGATACTCGACCTGGCTAAAGCGCTCTACTCTCATATCAACAGAATACAAAACAGCTCAATGATTACAATTATACCTCTTTCTGAATATACTTCCTTTCTATTTCCTTTATATATTTTCTAGCTCTTAGTATACTATAGGGTCATTAAACTATTCTTTTAGAAAAGATGTTATATGATACCTTCTTTTGTGGCTTCTCGAGACACTTGCCATCAAACCATGGCGACACCAAGGTTAGTATCCTTCGATGTAGAAATCTACTGTTTCATCATAGGCTACCACAAGAGAGAAATTTACGATTTTTGGCTTCTGGTCACTAACTGACGCCTTCTATTGACTCGTACGTGGTGGCGTGGGGAAGCAAATGCCGCTTAACCACGCCCGTAGTCATGGAGTGGCAAATGCCGCTTAGCCACGCCCGTAGCTACGGGGTGGCATGTGGGGCAAATGCCGCCCAGGAACAAGAGGATACTATCTTTATGTCATCCCCGTTAGCTCTACTATCTATTTTTACGGTACTATAGGTAATTGATCCAAATGAAAACCAAGAACAAAAGCAGTAGGTACCGGCATCGCTATTAATCGACGCCTTATATTACAGTAACAAAATTCACCGACAATACTGACCGAAGGAGTGGTCCGAGTAAGAAGGGATTAAAATCGGTGTAGTTTATTTCAAAATGGAATAAATAGGTAGATCCCGTTAACTCAAGGAATGGTTTTAGGATCCTGTGACTGTATCAGGCTTTTCTAAAAATTGCTAATTATTCGATGTTTTTTCACAGATAAAAAGCACACATCAATCAGTCACTGACATGAATGGTGTAAATTAGCATTGACAGTAGTTACTTTGAGTAACTAAATAAAGTAGTTGTAAATACCAATTTGGCTTCACTGTTTACATAGCTAACTGTATCGAATAACTAACTACAATGAAGTTAAAACTATTAATCACTTCATCCTTAATTACACTTGAATTTATGAATGGCTGCGTACCGTATTGAAAGCCCAAAATTTAAACATCACAACGAAGTCAAAATTGCCATCACTGCACACCTTAACAAGGTCGAAATTGCCAATCACTGCACACCTTAACAAGGTCGAAATTACCAATCACTGCAAAAGATTTTTCCTTTGTATACAATCGGTGACTACTGCACACTTGGACGATGGGTGAGATCCCTTACAATATGTACACCAGGGTACAGATTTAGGTCGACTGTTGCGGTTGGTGAACAGAGAATGTATTGCAGAAGGCTGTTCTTCATACGATTCCTGTTCTGGTGTTAAGATGGCAACAGCACCACATTTCTCTTGTGCTTCAATTTCTTCCTTCAGGAGCTCAAGCACTTGGTCTAGTTTCCACTTTTCGCTTTTCGTCTTTCGACTAATAATCAGCTGAAGCTCTTTAGGCAACTTTGAAAATAGAACTGAGACCAGCATCGCTCCGTACATTGTCGAATCCACATCTAAGCTGCGAAGACATGGGCTTCGACACTATCAAAAACTTTTCGAATTTGGTGTACATCACCAGAACGGGAAACCGGCTTCGGTTTCAGAAGAGCATCCATGTGCGTGGATATAATCTATGGAGGGTTGCCAAATCGATCCTTGAGTATAGCTAAGGCCTCACCATATTTCGACGAGGTGAGTGGCAATCCAGTTATTGTATCAGCGGCAGTTCCAGTAAGATACGTTTTCAAGTAGTTGAATCGATCAATGTCCGTAACATACAGATTCGAATGTACTGAGGAGCTAAATGATTCATAAAAAGAGGGCCATTCCGTGGCGATTCCGTTAAATTTCTATAATTCTAACTTGGGAAGTCTTACATTCTTATGAGATATAGCAGAAGTTGAAGTTGGTTGTTGAACTTGTACCGGAGGTGGCGAAACTGGAGAGTTAATAACACTTTCGATTAGGGTTAACTTTTCGGCAACAAGAAGTGAAAATTCACCAGACTCGTTAACCTCTGTATCAGCGGCATCATCTTCCTCCAACAAATCGAGGATTTCGCTGTCCAGGTTAGAGATAATCTCACACCTTGAAGAAATAGCTGTCTTAAGAGCTACCAGTCGAATGCGTGACTCCGATTTATAATCTTTATAATGGACTAATTCGTCTACTGTAGAAAACAAATTCTTGGAAAACTTTCTATGACCTGTCCTAGCACGTCGTTTTTTCGAAACATCAGTCATGATGAAGAACAATTCTTGAGAGAATAAAAACTTCTACGGCTCGTTGGACCAAGAATGTTAGAATTCAGATAACTAAATAAGAGAAAAGTCGCTGGTTTTAAGAGTAGCTAAAACAATCTAATCTATTTCCATAGCAAGAGGACTGTATAAAGAGATAATGACGTACAGGAAGTGATTATATACAAAAACGACCCTACTCATCCATACAATCACATAGGTCAAACAGCATATTCATACACAAAAAAATAATCCATGGATAAGAATCCATATAATGGATAATAATCCATGGAATAATCCATGGACAGGCAGTCGTGTCGTCAGTTAGTATAAGTCGTCATTTACCAAACAATAAAAACAGAAAAAAAAGATAAATAATTCAGAGGCAACAACCTAACACAAGGGCTCAACAGGAGAATATACACTTGCCTATAGGGTTTCGGCACTTTAAATTCACTACCCAGGCAAGTGGCGTGCCTACCATAAATTCCCTGTGGTATCCCCGTGCTAGGTATCACCCCCAAAATATATGCCTATGAAAAAACAAATGTTGAACAACCAAGTAACACCAAAACCTTTATAATGCTATAAAGCATCTTTATTTTGCTTTTATAATACAATATAGTACTTCCATGGTGCCAGTTGGCTCATTTTTCAGTTTTCACTCTCATTTTCACTTGATTTGGGAAAATTGGCTCCAACTTGTCTGTTATATAAAACACACTCGAGAAGTAAAATTGGGTTCATGTTAATGAAAATAAAATATGATGAAAATAGAATACTTTATTAGTAAAATATTTCTGTTGAAGGTCTGCGAACGGTTTTTCTGTTGCACAGAAAACAGACACACTTCACGAAGGTAGTTATTCCAATCGGTAACCGTTTGATTAGAAATACCTAGCTCTAGTTGACACCAGGCCACAAACGAAAATTCGCTAATCCAGAAATAAATGAAACGAACTACAATAACAAATGGTATTTTACTTTTAGAAAACCACGTACTGACACGCAAATTGACGGTTCTCAAACATGACCTATTGTTACACTTCCAAAATAATTGCTTCTACTAAGAGTACAAAGTCATGGTGTGTTCATTGACGCAGTGTTTTGTTTTGGGCAACAACCCCTTATCTTTGAAAAAAGTAATTGCCTGTTCTTTGGTCCTTGGCAAATCACAAATTTTAATTTGAACAGCCATGGTGAGACGCTATATTCTATCATCAATCAAAGCAAACTAACCGTTGTCCTCAAGAATCGGGTCAATAATGAACTAAAATGAACTAGGTCAAGAATCGTATTAATAATGAACTTTTCTTTGTCTTTGAGGCGGTCAGCTGACGCCAATTTAATAATTCACAAATGGCCTTCATAATTTTGTTAATAAAGTATTTTATTTTCATCATGTTTTATGGTCACCAAACTTCACTTCTCCACTGTGTTTTATCTAATAGACAAGTACCAGGAACTGATATGAGGCATTAAATGTTAACAAGTACGGTGACAATTTCTGAAACCGTTCAACATTTAACAGTTTTCAGTAAATTTCAAGATTAGTTCTTTCTAAGTTTAATGTATTATTTGCACAAACTTTTAAAATTTCATATTTGAAAATATTTACAATGATTAGCATCCCTTCTTTAAAATACAAGATGCTACACTCACTATCAATTGAGATCAACGCCTCTTTAGCAAACGGATAAATATGTGCAAATACGTTAAGGTGTATAACCTATATTAGGAATGTCTCTAATCACTGAAGACATAATTGTTCAATCAACAATATATCATTTTCTGCTAGCTCTACTGCCTACTACATGACATATAGTAAATAAAACAAAGAAAAAGGGGCCCTTGTCATTTTTTTGGTCGAAAAGAAGGAATCGCATAGTTGGGCACTACGAAGGACCTAAAGCTCTGTTCTTATTGTAGTAACTGGTAATTATTTTTTACATTCTTGTTTCAGGGTCTTTGCAGCCATGATTCTAATCGGACTGACATTTCTCCTTTGCACCCCTCATTTCACAAATGGTAAGTATAAGATGCATGTATCTAATAGAGACCAGAAATAGTGCAGTTTATAATGCTTGTGAAGCAGAGAAAGCTTACACCAACAAAATGTAATCGGGAAAGAAAAGACAATCCGATTAAATGTTCAATTTCATGAAAAAGAGCATCCGTGATCCAATGCTACCTTCCATGTTAGAGTAAACGGGTTTGATTCCCGGAAGGGCCATTGTTGATGGCAGGAAGGACATCCCGTCTTAATGTGCTCTAAGGTCCATCAAAATTTTCGTATCACCATATATGTGGGCACCGCCTTAGCGAAGGGGAGTACCAGGCGTAAAACCCTAACATCATGTAAACTTTTGATTAGTTGCAACATCAAGCACACTGTTAAGGGTACACTTACTGTAATGCTATTAGATCCTCCTCTATTAAACGGGCAATCCAAACCCTCCTTTCGTCTCCAATGGCAAAGTTTAGCTAACATAACGATTGCACAGCTATGGTACCTCCCTCAATAGTATATTTTGTTAATCTTCCTCTACTATACTATCTGTTGGCATAACCTTTTTCCACCTTACAGCCGTGAAGAGTCAGGTTTTCTGAACTTTTCCTTTGGAGCGAATGACGCTCGCCTTTGTTCCATCTTTGTAAGAGAGGAAAAAAACAATAATGTCACACCAAATGTAGTTTTAGCAGTATAGTCCCTTAATGTTTTACTGTTTTATTAAAATAAGAAAATCACACATTTAAAAGATGAAAGTGGCCTTTACAAGGCTTAAAGTATGAAGACATACATTACGGATGTTAGCAATCATACTGTCATTGACCAGGAGGATGAGGCAAACAATTTTAAAATCTTAGAAGGCACGTAGGAGACTACCATGACTTCGAACAACTGACTTTTGTTTGTGTTGTATTCCCTTACATTTAGGAAGTTGTAGTTGATTCTAAACATTGATTCTTGGCTGCACTTTTTACAAGTTTTGGTCATTTTCCATCCCACCCCCCATTTATTAAATTTTGGGGATTTTTTACCCCCCCCCGTTTATTCCAACCCCCCTTCTATTAGGCACCCAAGAGTATATGAATTTATGGCCACTGAAAGAAGTCTGTAATGTTCCCCTTTAGGTTATTCACATGATCTGGTCTATTATAGGAGTGTCGGTCAAGAGTTAGACACAGGATCTGCTCGCTAAGTTTTTAATTAACAGCTGCATATTAGTCTGAGAGTTAGTCACAAGTTTATTTCCAGAGTAAGCATAAAACATGTGAAAAACAGACACATTTATGGTAATATGCAATCATTTTTGGGCAAACTTGATGCAAATAACTGACCTAAAATGCATGTGATTGACTTAACATGGTTTTGGTTAGGGAGATTGTACGCATATATCCGAAATATGCAAAAATGCGATGTGTAAATAACTGATACTGACTGTACCATATTTTCTTTACCTGTTGAAGGCAGGGTGTTGCAGAGATAATTACTATATATGCATTCCCATTTTAAGTTTGTTACTTGGTATTTTAAGTAAAGTTATGCCCCCTATACTTGGGTGCCTAATAGACGTCCCCCCCACTAATTAATTTTTCAGAAATTTTCTACCCAGGACATTCTTATTTCAACCCCCCTGCCTATTAATTTTTACGTAATCTCCCACCCATGACAATTTTTTTATGAGGTACTTTGGCGGGAAAGCAGAAAATGTCTTTATTAAAATATGTGGCCTTTTATGAGCCTTGAAGAAGTGTGAAGATTCACATTACACATGTTAGCAATAATACTGTCATTGAGCAGGCGGATGAAGCAAACATTTTTAAAATCTTGGAAGCCATGTAGGAGACTGCCATGACTTCGAATAACTGGCTATTGTTTGTGTTCTATTACCTTACATTTAGGGAGTTGCAGTTGATTCTAAGCATTGCTTGCTGAGTTCCTTTTTGGTCATTTTCCAACGCCCCATCTATTCCAATACCCCCGCTTATTTCGCGATATTTTCCTCGCGACAGATTCTTCCCGCGACAGTTTCTTCCTTCAAAGTAGTCTCCTAAATTAGCGAACCCGAGACTGACTAACAGCTAGTATTAGGATTGGTGACACACAGTTGTAAGTATAACACAATCAGTATTACCAGACGGTACATTCGAAAAGAAGCTAAATTCAAGTAACCAGAGTTAGAAACTTGCGAGAAGTTATGACACTCAACTTGTGCAGCTCAATTGCTTATAAACAATCATACTGTTTGTTAGAGAACCTCAAAAAACACTCACCGCTATGTCTCGACCTTTTGCCTATTCAGTGATTAAGCCATTTGAATGGAGTTACTGACCACGCATACAATCAAAGATCTGTAGTGAAATTTCGACAGTTCAAAAGCTCGAAAGTTCGAAAGAAGAAACAGTCAAAAAATATTGTCTAGTATTGATTAAAGGTATATACTCATTGTGTATGCGCATTTGATTGTTTAAGGCGCATTTTTGCTGTGAGACGCATTTAATTGTGTGAGGTGCATTTGATTTTGTAAGGCGCATCTGATAGTGCAAGGCGCTATTGGTCATGTTAGGCAAGAAATACCTTTAAGGGGAGTGTTTGCTTGTATCTTTCGAATGGAAAATAGATATTAGACGCTAAAAGGTTATTATAGAGGAAGCAGAAAGAAAGAAAGAAAGAAGGAAAGAAAGACAAAATATAGGAAGAAAGAGGAGAAGTTAATAAATATATATAGACAAAGAAACTGAGAAAAATTATGGAATCATCCTTACATTTGATATAAAGTTAGAGGAATTCTATGATAATCTTGCTGTGAGAAGAGACATCACATTATCAGCAGCTTAACGCCTTTTCTTTCATTATCTACAACTTTTTTTACACTAATGTGTTCATTAATGATGATGATGATGATTATAAAATCTGATAAAATCCAATCAATTAAGTGAAACTGCATTGTTAAGGGGTATGGGGCCCAGAATGGCACTTTTCACCGTTGCGCATGTGTGATTATTGAATAGTCCCTATGACTAAAGAAGCAGCAACAATGTTAGAAACTGGAGAAAAAAAGATTGCATATGTTTTACTGATAAGGTTGCATCTATTTTGTATGAAAAACAATAGCTTTACACATAGAACAATCAAATCAGTTTTCTGTTCTCAAATCTAGCCACATTAGTAATGTAATCTTTGCTGGGCTTGTAGATTCCTCTGTAAGGACTCAACCTTTCCTCGGAGGTGGAACACGCACTGAAAATAAACAAGAGGGCGGGGAGGGGGGGGGGGGGGGGGGGGGGGGTGGTAGACTATTTGGCACTCGAGGGTAATTACAACTGTTTAGATTAGAAAACAAGAATTGCGGGCCTGATGATTTCTTTAGAAACGAGAAATTCCCACCTTAATTACCACAAATACTGTTAATGTTGTACTTACGATTTACTTGAGACGTTAGTCGTTTTCTATTGATCAATCAACACTGAAGCATTCCTAACACCTGTAATACAAAGTAAAAGGCATTGATAACATCCAGATATGATTAAGTAGCGCAATATATACACTAAATAAAGACGCAAAATTGGAAAGACTTGTGTTACTGCTAAATCATTTTGGTACTAGAACCAGTCTCCTTTCTGGAATAACGGTAAAAAATCATACATCGCAAGCCTTTACTAAATTTTGGGCATCTCTTACCCGAGTAATCCCCCGAGTGACAGCCTATCCTGGTGTAAATGGTTCCATCTGTGTACATTTACATTGGCACTCTAACAAGAAGTCGCGAAAATTTGAATTTGGGAAATGTATCATAACCGGGTCATCTATAATTGCAAGGGAATTTCTTCGTCTCTGTGCAAATTTGTATTGCAATGTTCTTATACAGAATCTTCCCGAGGGTTGGGCGGGCGTACCATAGCTATATTGGTTGGAAAACGGGTTTTTTCGTGGTTTGGCATACAAGGGACAATACACATATCCTAAATATGACACTGCATGAAAAATGCACGAAACAAACCGGCGGGTGACGTCACTAGAAGAATCAATAGGCGATGATCAAACTACCGCATTTCTTTCATCAGCACGAAGCCACTGCCCCTTGGCAATCTCTCAATCATAGACCCCTGATGATCAGTGGGCTTGGCCATGTATGAAAAGGTATGTACATGTACGTGCATGTATGGACATGTATGTGCATGCTTACACACACATACATACATGCACAGACAATAAGTTGATCCATGATAGCAACTACTACTACGATTATTGCTAGTTTAATCAACAAAAATTTCTATATCCCACTCTACTGTGTATCCAGCAATGTCCAGAGAATCGATTTCACCTATTAAAACAGATCCAACTCTTAAAAAACTCCCATCCAATTCCGTAGCAAAAATACTATAACAGCATTTGCGAAAATAGGTATAATTATCATCTAATATGGCAAGTTAATCAACAACGGTCTTAATAACACGCTGTTTCTGTCTATGTTAAAGGATTGTATACCATGTCTTTGACAGCAAACTTTACGCAATATGTCTCATGGGCGCCCCTCAATTTCGGCTACCGGGCAAAGAAGCTAGCCATGAGGCAGACTCAATGTCCAGTAGGACCGCCGTTCGCGGACTATGGAAGAATCTGTCATCAATGAGAACAGATACTACATCCGTTCCTTCACAAAAGGCCGAAAAGCAATCCATATGTTGGCTGCCCCCTCGCTAAACGATTGTCACGATTCTCTCCCAACTCCGCACTCAAATTCTTTATGCCCAGGTGGTGTGGGGGTAATTATCAGGCACTTGCGCAAGAATTATATTTAACTCATCGAATATACAGGAAAGATTGGTTTCATTTCCTTAAACAACGCTAAAGAAAGTGTTACCAATAACGATAGGGACGCCATTCAATCACAGGTTCTTCGTAAGCAGTCGGTTTAAGCAGAGACCCTGGTTTAGTACTCTCAATAAATGGTACAGATACTTATTGCAATCTATGCAACTGAACTCTGGAGACTGGAAACCGAGGACAACAAAAATATGTACTGCTTCTAAGTATGAATCTCTGCGTCAAAATAGTGGGTAGTGTATCGACCTCTGTTACATGTTGGATGTTCGTCGAAGATTAGACAGCCTTGATCAATGAGTAGAAGACTGACTCAGTGCCAGACATTAGGGGTAAGGGGCACGGCCGCCCCCCAATATTTTTCTTCAGAAATAAAAAGAGTATTCTTCCATGCAAGTATGAAAGAAGACAAACCAATTCGAACAACAGTATTTAATTGCTTACTAAGGTGATCTTGAAAACAATTTAATAATGATTTGCTTACTATCATTCTTGTAAGGGAGGTCAAAGTGTGCCTTCTCTTCCTCCCGGATATGTTATTGAGAGACGTGATTTGAGCTAAGTGTATCGAACACATAAAGAAGAATTTTCAGAGAAGACGAAGAGACAGACCTCCAAAGCAAAGGGTGCATCAAATTCGCATAAAAGTTATAATCCCGTTGTTTACACTCAAATGAATCGCACAATTAATGAAAATCACATGTGGACATGGAATACGCAAAGGATTATACATGTAAATCAAAACGAGTCAAGTCAACAGTTAACAACGCCAGAAACAATGAGTTATACCCTTGGCCACACCTAATAAAACACTTCCCTCCATAAAACACACTAACTAATAAATGAAGGATGCTCGAAGTTTCTAATGAAAATGTTTGTTAGATGTCACGATCTTTGGCTATGACCACTATCATGATCGGGTATCGTCTACAAATTTCTGAGACTAGAAGCGGAAATGCTGCAGCACGGCCTTCAGGCCCTGACCTGCGAGACCGGCGCGCAGGGCCGCGACCCGCGCCGCCAGTTCCTCGATGGTCAGGCTGTGGGCGCCTTCCGTGACGGCGACGAAATCGGGCCGCGTGCGGCGGCAAGTCTCCAACGCTTCCGCGAGGGACCCGCCCGGCAGGTCACTCACCCGGGTTTCCGCCGGCGCTGCAGAAAGCTCGTGCTCACCGCCTGGGGCTCGCCGCTGTCGTAGGAATCGTGGTGATCGCGCGCCGCCGCGTCGAAGGACTCGTCGAAGCCCGGCTTGAGCACCGCCCAGAAGCGGCGCTTGATCAGACCCATGGCGATCGGCGGCTTGGCGGCCAGCTCCTCGGCGATCCGCCGCGCTTCGGGCAAGACCTCCTCGGGCGCCACCATGTGGTGCAGCAGCCCCAGGCGCAGCGCCTCCTCGGCCTCGACCATGCGGCCGGTCAGGGTCATCTCCACGGTGCGCGAGAAGCCCAGGATCTCCTTCATGATCCAGGGTCCGGTGATGCTGGCGATGCCGTTGTTGATCTCCGGCTGGCCCATGCGCACACCGGCATGGCCGACCCGCACGTCGGTCAGCAGGGCGAACTGAAAGCCGGAGCCGGCGGCGACCCCGTTGAGCGCGGCCACCACCGGCTTTTCGATGGCGCGGATCGCGGCGTAGAGATTGCGGAACTCGCCGACCCAGGCGGCCGCCCGCGGTCCGTCGAAGTCGACCGATTCGTTGAGGTCCTGTCCGGCGCAGAAGGCCCGCTCGCCCGCGCCGGTGATGATCAGCGCGCGGGTGCTGGCATCGTCCCGGCAGTGCTCGATCGACTCCAGCAGGGCCGCGCGCATGGAGCTGTCCCAGGCGTTGAGCCGCTTGGGCCGGTCGAGGGTGATGGTCGCGATCCCGCCCTCGTGCTCGATCCGAATAGCGTCGTCTGTCGTCAATCCGATCCCCTCCCTGATACGGCCTCCCTGATAGCAGTATCATTGCTGACCGGATAGGGCAGGTCTGCCGCGCAGGGAATTGACAGCTGCCAGGAGGTGGTTTAATCGTTAATCGACGATTAACGATTAAACGTCCATGACGACAAGCACCCGCTCAGATCAGCGTTTGGCGGCTCAGCTCAAGGCTCTGGCCCATCCGGCGCGCCTGCGGATACTCGATCTGCTGGCTCGGCGGGGTGAGTGCCTGTGCGGCGAGATCGTCGATGTCTTGCTCCGTGAGGTTCCGCGCCGCTGCCTGCATGAGATGGGCGCGCGGCGTGTCGGGCACTGCGCCGCGGCTCGGCGAGCACACGGCGGAGATCCTGGCGGAGCTCGAAGCGGAGCGCGATGAGGTCAAAGTTCCGGACTGAGGGTCACGGCCCGCGCGGCGGTCTCAAGCTCTTGCAGAAGCGAAAGCTGTCCTGCCGGTGACCGCGGGTGTGCAGGACCGTTCTCAGCCAGCCCGGCTCCGGCCGGCCGGCCGGGACCGGTAGGGTGGTCTGGATCGAGCCGCAGGCACTGGCCATGGCCAGGTCTTCCAGGGCCGACAGCAGGGCGAGTGCCACCTCCTGGCGGGCGGCGGGGAAGTAGTCCTGCACGACCATCCACTTGGCCTGTAATACACGGCCGTGCAGGATGTCCCGCTCGATTCCGTGGACCAGGAGCCCGAGGATACAGCTTCGGTGATCTTCCGCGATCAGGATGCCCGGTGACGGTGCTGAACCGTCGCAGAGATGGCCGCTCGCGTAGCTCTCCCAGTGATCCTGCGAGAGCTCCGGGATCTCCAACCGGCACAGCGGCAGGCACTGAGGGATCCGTGTCTCGGTCAGGGGGTGAACCCGGAGGTGACGCATGAAGGTTCGTACTTTGATCGATCGGTCGAGGCAAAAGGCTGGCAGCGGGGATCTGGACCGGCATTGATCCAGGTCAATTGCCGGTCTTGCGCCGGTCCAGTCAAAGGGCTTGACCTTGAAACGCCGGCCCGCGCATGCTGCAGGTGCGAAGGAATGTTGCAAATGTCATGGAACGGCATCAAATAAGGGATAACCCGAAGGGTGAGGGGTGCCCGTAATGGCTGAGCAAAGCCACAGTCTGTTTTTCGATATCTCGAGTCCGTCCAGGCTCGGCGACGCGGTAGCCAGGCCGGGCGCACCGCAGACGCCCTGCGCGGCCTGCGCGGTCCGGCATCTGACGGTCTGCCACGCCTTGGCCCCGGAAGAGCTGCATCACCTGGCCGCCATCGTTTCCAACGTGGAGCTGGACGCGGGCGACCCGCTGTTCGACGAGAGCGAAGACGCGACCAGCGTGTTCAACGTCACCGCCGGCACCATCAAGATCTACAAGCTCCTGCCGGACGGCCGGCGCCAGGTCACCGGCTTTCTCTTCGCCGGCGATTTTCTCGGCCTGGCGAACAGTGATATCTATGCCTTCAGCGCCGAAGCGGTTAGCGCCGCGACGCTCTGCCGCTTTCCGCGCAAGAAGCTCGAGGCCTTGATGGCGCGCTTCCCCGAGATCGAGCGCCAGCTTCTCGGCCGCGCGAGCCACGAGCTCGCGGTTAGCTTAAGATATGGTTTCTATGCGTATACAGGAAGAACGCTACAAGTCCATAAACAGGTTGAAAGTAGAATTTTAATTTAATTGTGACATCACACTTGAGTACTTAATTTTTAGTGAATTTTCATCTATCAGTAAACACTACACTACAAAGATTTTCCTCGACGTCCTGTGGTCATTGCAAATACCGGTCCGTAAATCAGTGTTCTGCAGCCTGGGGCTCAAAAACTCCATAAAACAAATAATATTTATAGACCCGTAACCTATTAAAGACTGGAAAAACTAAGTGACCCTTTTTGTGCCCTTACTGCCAATCGAGAAGCATCAAAAGTAATCAAGATGCCATTACAGTGGGCGAGACTCTCAACTGAACCCCTTAGAAATTCAACTTTCAGACACACATGAGACACAAGAGGTCCACAAGAAATATTTCTGATCAGGGAGAATATCCACGGAAGAGAAAGGCCGCGCACCACTACCCTCAACTGACTTTCATATTTCCCAAAAAGGGAACTGATGTGCAAATGTTACTTTGCTCCTATAAAAAGTATGTTAAGCTACCGCTCCGGGTAAAATACGTAACGTCATCGTGTCCCAAGTAATCGAGAGTCGTGTCCCAAGTAATCGAGAGTCGTGTCCCAAGCAATCGAGATGACATTACAGTGGGTGAGACTCTCAACTGAACGCTTAGAGGTTCAACTTTCAGACACATATGAGACAAAAGGGGTTCGCAAGAAATATTTCTATTCAAGGAGAATATCCACGGAAGAGTAAGGTTGCACACCACTACCCTCAACTGACTTTCATATTTCCCCAAAAAACTGATGTGGAAATGTTACTTTGCTCCTATGAAAAGTATGTTTAGCTACCGCTCCGGGTAAAACTGGTAACGTCCAAGGAAAAGTTTGTAAATAAAGCCAAACTTTTATGCACTTACACTTACGGGAATCAAGATGATGATGATGACGATGATGATGACTTACGGGAACAAATATTGCGTCGATATCCCACAGAAGTTGCTGGTTGCCATAGCTTATACTTAAATACAAATTATGAAATTGTAAGGTTTTGTAGCGAATTAAAGCTCAAACATCATGGATTTCGTGTCGCATGCACAGTGTTGTTCAAATTCTCTATTCTGAGCAGATCAAGGTACGACAATCTATAATGTGGATTCCAAACATATTTAGACGTAATTGCTGGTATTGTAGGAATTCATGACTCACTGACTCTTGATACCCCAAAGCTGGCCGTAGAGAGCGATAAATTCAACCCCTCCAAGTAATGGCTCCCCAACAAGTTCAAACATATGTCCAACTGTAACACACTAATTCGAAAAGAACAGGACTGCTCTATTGATAGTAGAGTGTCAAGCACCATCATCACGGCTGTCGTGGCCATCTGTGACTGAGGAGGAAGAAAACAGGGCCCCAACATCGTTATGGGGCGATAACGGGAAAAATGGTGTTGAATTAAAACTATTGACAGTCAAAAAGGAGAAGATAGAACTGAGAAAGAAATAGAAAATAGAGATAGCATTTGATTAGGACCATGACGAGGATCAGGACCGGTTGTTCTTCTTGAGTATGGTGCCAGAAGTAAAGAAGCTTTCCCAATATAGAAAAGCTTGCTTAAAATTTCAAATACAGGAACAGGTTTTCCCAACATCGTATGGTGAAGAAAAATAGTATGTAAATTTCTATTGTTATTATCGTTTAAGAAAATGCATCATCAATAATATTGCCCTCGTTTGGCATGAAGATCTCATGGATAGCTACACTGGCTACAGGGAAAATGTTAGAAGGCTTAGTCATCGAGCGATTTAGAGAAACGTCGATTGAATAGGTCCCTGTAAAACATCATAACACCCTCCTTATATATAACGCCTTGGCAAGCCAGGGGGACAGGGGGTGGGGCGACTCCGACCTCGTGAAAACATTTAAGCCTATTCCGCCCCCATATGTCCTCTGGTCCTGTAAGTTACTTATTATTGCCTCCATAAGATATAGTCAAGAGAAATAGTGCCCCCCCCCACAATTAAAAAATCATTTTGCCTTGCATCCCCCTCGCCCACTAACGCATGTACAGTAAGCCAGCTTCGTCACTCCGTAACAATATTGCAATGCAGTGGTATTTCCTGCATAGGTTTTAAGAAGGACCAGACTGACTAGTCACAAACTCAGAAACTAATAAGTACAAGTCATATAACGGTAGTTATTAATACAGGAAACTTGAGTATTAACTACATTGAGATGAAGCTTGTCAGTGAAAGACATTTCGTTTATCATTCTTTAGAGCTATGTTGTTGGCTTGAACATTTTAATGCAAGCAGGAATAATGACTATGAAGTACTGTGTACAAGTAATAGTGCTACAGAATAACGTATTACTGACCTCAAAGTTGCAACCAGGTGCTCTTCAGGTGGAATCGGGAAACGAAAGTTTGTCTTGGTCGTTTGTGACCAGGGCGATCTTAATAACAGGCCTCCTCAACATGCAGCTGGAGTCAAAAGCTGGAGGCCATCCAATAATTTCAATGTATATATGACCTCCTTGAATTTGATTCGACGGAGAATTAAATAGTAAGAATAGCAAAAGGTGACTTGAAAATGTAAACAGAGAACGTGGATCTACGGAATGAATATTAGCGTATCGTCCCGTACATTCTTTCACGGAAGAAAACAATCAGAATTTTCGAGGTGACGAAATTCTAAGCATACTATTTCAGTACAGGTTGCCTAAATTTGCAAACAAGTACTTACAGACTCGGCACAACGCTCTGTGACGTATTGTAAGCCAATCAACAAGGAGTATTTCAAGTCTTTGGAATGGTCAGATTCTTTTATTTTTATGTGACCGTTTTGAGCAGGAAAACGAACTTCTAACAGATTTTAATTGAATTATGAACAATGGAACATGAAAGTAGTGAAGTACTAGACGGGGGTAAATACATTTCATTTTCCAAGCGAACCTTTTGTCCTTGTCTCTTACGTCAGGCAGGCGTTTTTAACTAGGCCTGAGCAGATGGCATGAAATAAAGGCTACTGCTGCCTCCATTAGCCAATCATATGGCTAAATCTGCCCGAATCCGTGACGTTTGTCTGGCGTATGTGGGTGAGCATGACCCTTCTCCAAAGGCTACGAAAACATTAAACTACTTGGTTCAGAGGCATGGTAAAGATCTTCGATGTGTTGAAAATGTGTACGTGTGTTTGTATTCGGGTAGGGTGACCAAAACTTTATCATTGTGACACGGAAATGTGGAAGGAGGGCACCGGGAAGACCCTTTTTACGAAATTTTGGTTGAACTTTTTAGGTCAGGCTGGGCCAGACTAGCCTGCCCTCTGACTTCGCCACTGGCCTTGGTTATGCGTCTAGAAATTCATACTGGTAGAACTATCTTTTACTTTACTGCTACACTTACATCCTATCAAACTTGTGGGCTATATATCGATTGTGTTTTGGTTAATGTAAAAATGTAATTAAATGACTTGGACCCAGGACTTTGTCTGAGAAGTGGATGTTGACTTCCGTATAATAACGAAGAAGTGCTGTGTAAATAGCAGTGTAGGAGAGATGCTAAGAGTAATGATAGCTTTTGCTTCAGAGTTATTCTCAATGTTGCGATATGTAGATCTATGGAAAGTCATGTAGACGGCATAATTAAGATTGCCACGAAAATGAATATGGATGTGAGGTTTTCGCAACAATCCATTTTGAATGAGATGCTCCATCATAAAGGTTTATCGTCAGCCTAGACGGAAACATTTGTACGGTAATTTTAAGTGTTTTAGATAGATTTTCGTGCTCGGCACCAGGCTGAAACAAGGGGTCGCCTGCGCTCAGCGCCAACAGCGCTGCAAGGTGACCACCTGCGGAGCCGCCGGTAACAATAACAAAATCAGGGTCACCACCATAATCGGCGATGTGCGCCTTTACCCACAGCAAGGCCGACTTCACATCGACAATGTGCTCGGGCATGGTGGCGCCTGGACTGAGGCGATAACCGGCACTGACACAAACCCAGTCACGCAAGGCCATGTGATTCATCAAGGGCCGCGCCTGCTCATTTTTGCTGCCCATTTTTTCCGTCCACGCGCCGCCGTGAATCTGCAGCAGCACCGGGCGTAGTTTTCCTGCGCTGCTGTCCTGCTTGCGGTAAATGTCCAACCGGCAAATATCCGCACGTTCGGTGGCATAGCCAATATTCTTGATGATCTCCACACCCGCCAGATCCTGGGGGAACGGCCAGCATATCTGGCGCATGTTCAACTCTTGCGCGAAATCCGCAAGCACCTCGGGTAAAACCCGCTGTCGATAGTCGGCACCCAGACCTTGCTGCAGCGCCCGCTCGGTCACAGCAGCCGTTGCATACGCACTGATATGATACGTTAGTAAGCCAAGCCAGGCGGCCGCGGACAGCAGTACTGCCAGATTTGGCCAGAAGCCGTCTATTGCCGGCGCGGTCAACACATACAGCAAGATCCATGCGCTATGCACAACCAGGAGCTGCAAAGCAAACAGATTAGCCAGCAGGCCAAACATGAAACTAACCACTGCAACGTTGGCGGGGGTGTAGATTGGCCGCCAAAGGTTAAAAACCAGCGCAGCCATGGCCAGGCTGTAG
>JAAAKM020073195.1:95502125-95556520 GCA_010016025.2 Alatinidae sp. Z8VKAUB7J3
GGGACACCAGGACACAGGGAATATAAATGACGACCGGGACACTCAAAGAGAAATCACAGACTGGGTCACAAATGACGACCGGGACACAGGGACACAAATACAACGGGGGGTCACGCAATTAATTATCAGCTACAACACACACACACCCATAAGACATGCCTCAATGGGTTTAATCTATTAAGTTAATATTTAGAGCATTCATGCCAACAGTAATGACAATAGCAAAGTGCAGTGCTATGGGAGTTAAATAAAGAAAAGAAATTTTCAATTCAAAATGTACAAAAAAAGCAGAGCATAAAAAAAATAAACTTTCAAAAATATAATCAATCAGTTTTGATCTTTCTTCACTATTAGCCCTATATAAAAAATACAGCTATTCCAATATCATTTCTCATTCCTTTCATTTAAACTGAAAACTCCGTATTAGTATTTAACAAATAACTGTCGACTTGGAAAAAATATAGTTTAATCATCTTTCCAAGCTACAGCTTCCCATTTGATTCTGGGACCTCCAGCTGGAGCTTTCAATTACTGATGCGTCATCAATGGATCCCTTTTAGGAACATATGCCTACGGCTTCTTCAAAAGGGTTTTCTACCGCAGCACAGTTTATCCAGTTGACAAACACTAGCAACTGATTTCGCTCCAACCAACCACCTGGTACCAATGTTGATGTGGTATCAACGGGTACATTCTAGTAATATATAAACACGCATCCGTGATCTTTCTTCTGGCAAAAAATGCGAAATTCCACATTTTTGTAGATAGGAGCTTGACATTTTTGCTATGGGGTTCTCTGATACGCTGAATGCGATGGTGTGATTTTCGTTAAGATTCTATGACTTTTAGGGGGTGTTTTCCCCTATTTTCCAAAATAAGGCAAATTTTCTCAGGCTCGTAACTTTTGATGACAAAGACTAAATTTGATGAAACTTATTAGATTTACATTCTATAAGCATGCAACAAGCTATAGCAAAGCTTTCACCCCAACTGAATCCCATTGGCATTGTATCTCTCTATTTAAAACATGTCGCCCTCCTTATCTGTCAAATGAGGAGAAAGTCAATATTTCCTATAATTTGTCACGCTCTCTCCTGATCTGTTACTCCTTGTTTTTGCAGCTTCCGTATGATGTTCTACTGCCTTTATCTTTGCGTCCGGATGATTTCGGGCTTATTTATTTGTGTCTTTATTGATAATTCAATTATATTTTCTTGATATATTTTAATTTAATTTATCAGCTTATTTCGTTAGAATTCGTTACTGATAAATCAGCAAAAACTCTTTTCTTTATTCATGCCCTGCTTATTTTTCTACCCCTTTTCTCGTTCGTTCACAGAGTTAACTTTTTGTCGCTTTTGGAGTGTTTATGTCTGAAAATCTGGGCTTTATTTTCTTTAAAAGTACTTGTCATAAACACTGACGATATAATTAATCAATAACTGTGTATGAATGACTATTTTTTTTGTCTTCCTTTTTTTTTAAATCGACTATGTTTAGCTTTAATGAAACCCGTTTTCATTAGCACGAATAATTAATAAGCACTTTTTTCTTTTTTTTTCAATTCAGCAAAAGCTCTTTTCTTTATTCATACCTTGTTTATTTTTTGTACTTTTTTCTCGCTCATTCATATAATTGACTTTTTATTGCTTTTGGAGCGTTTATGTCTGAAAGTAGGGGCTTTGTTTTCTTTAAAAGCATTTGTCATAAACACTGACGATGTAACTAATAAGTAACTGTGTATGAATGGCTATTTTTTTGGTGTCTTACGTTTTTTTTTAACAACCAAAAGCCATAGACATATCCTATTTTTGTTTTATCATTAGCATAAAAATGATAAGATTTGCCAAAAATGATCAAAAACGAATTTATCAACTAAGAGATATTACTGGCAATATTTTCGTAAAACCATTCAAGACAAAATAAAAATTTAATTTTGCCATTAAGATCGGATTTCTTGGACCCACTTTATTTTTTAGTAGCGACTAATCTAATTACAGAAGGACTCAAAATAAAAAAATGACTTTAAAATTGAAAACAGTGAGATTTCATTATAGCTAAAACACTTGATGAGATTGTAAACCAAACCCTGGATTTAATGTTTAACAAGGAAACCTGTACCATTTTATATTTTAGGCAACTTTAATACTGTTTCCAGCATGAAAGTTGAATAAGGGATCTCACCCAAAACCTAAGTCGCTAACGAAAGTGAGGAGCGACATTAAAACTTAAAATGAACAGAAATTATTCCGTATATGAAAGGGGCTGTCCCCTCCTCGACGTCCCGCTCTTTACGCTAAAGTTTGACTCTTTGTCACAATTCTACTTTTTAAAACAATAAAAACAATAAAAGGGCTGTCAACGATTAAAATTTTATTGTCTCTTTCTGATCATTGTTGACCGAGTTCACCGCCGAAACAAATTTTGCTCATTAAAGACGACCTAATTCTCGATTAGGGCAAGTTACGTATAAATCAGATCAAGAGAAATCCAAATAAAATATTTAATTCCTTACTTGCTTGACCAGCCTCCCGAATCGAATAAGGCGTAGCAACCAATCGCGATTGTGCTGAAGTTGAATAAGTTCAACTCGAATCAGGTTTTTCAAACAGTTCGTAATGAAGAACTGTAAATAAGGAGCGACGCGGCTCAATAGTCACCGAAACTCTAAGAAAACGGATTCCAAATGTATAAGTTTCATTAAAATTAATGTTACATATCAAAGGTTACGAGCCTGAAAAAATTTGCCTGATTTTCCATAAAGGGAGTAAACACCCCATAAAAGTCGAAGAATCTTAACGAAAATCATACCATCAGATGCAGCGTATCAGAGAACCATATTTCAGAGGTTTCGACCTCCAATTTGCAAAAAAGTGGAATTTTCTATTTTTGCTGGAAGAAAAATTACGGAAGCTTTGCAAAGGGTGATCATATCGACCTACCGGTCCTAAAATATCGAGAGAGGGCTCATTCGAACAGAAATTAAAAGTTTTAGTGCCCTTTTAAGTGACCCAAAAGATTGTGCAACAAACGTCTAATCAAAATTTTGAGATAGCCATTTCGTTCATCATAGTTGAAAGGCCCAATAACTATGCCTTGGGATATAACATGACCCCCCCCCCCTAACAGCCTCAGGGGAAAGGTCTTTAAGTTATAAATGTGTCCATTGTTCACGCATAGTATTTGTTATTGGGAAGTATGCATACATTTTCGGGTGGGGGGGGGCGAATTTTCTGCTGGGGAATTTTCCATGGGAAGGAAAGTTTCTAGCGAATGAATTTTTCAGGGGAAATTTTACACTGGAAGAATTCGACTGAAATCCTATACAAAATTATTTTTATGTGTCGTTTTCTCTTTTACGTCTCAATTTTACGTATGGAGCTGTTAAGGGTAATTGTCCGTGGTAAATTTTCACCGGATTCAATTGTCTAGAGAATATTTCCGTAAGGAGGGGGATATCTCCATGGAGAGAACACCGTCATTGAAGCCACGTCAAAACGATCGTGGATCGACTGCGGAGGCTTGGCATCAGAGTCCCTAGAAATTGCTGCACGAACTCCTGGGTTTTGGACATGTTGAAGAGGAGCGATGTGGTTAATTGATTCACCAGTAAAGAGAGGATGTGCATATCCCATGACTGGTCTGATATATGACGTGAATAGGGTCAAAATGGACTCCTAGCTTCCGGTAGCAGGAGGATCTCACTTTGCTGAGGTGTTCAGCTCACTTGAGATCCAATGAAAAATGAACTCAAAGAAGGCGTAATGTGTCAATTTTTGTTATTGCCTCTTCTTTGAAAATAACCTCAGGATAATCCTTCATCTTCCACGCCTTCGCAATTAAGAGCTCTTTAGTTTGAGGCATTTAACGTTAGGCAATATCCTAGTTTTCAAATTTATATCAAGATTACTTGAAAAAGGCGAAAATTTTGGTGTACTTCTAAGCTGAAAACCTCGAATAGGTTTTATTTTGTTTTTTAGTTTTTAGTGTTTTTATCTCCGTATTATCCAAAATCCCAAAAATAATTTAGGAATACAGGTGAAGTTGTCCGAATGTTGGAAATGGGTAACATATTTTATTATGCAAGTGAACCACCAGTACAGAACCGAGATAATGAGTTTTGGGAAGTATTTTGTTGCCTAATTCCCAGCATCATGATATAGTCGGTTCAAGCACCTCCGTTGAGAACTAAAAAGTAAAGCAAGTCGATTCTAGTTAAAGCTAGAACAAACCGATGTGCTCACTATTTTCTTGGCTTTGTCGAGCTTTATACAAGTTTTGGCGTGTTGCCGGTTTTGTGTTGTTTTTATGTATATAAGAAGGATTTGAGTTTATAAGTTAAGCTTTTTAGTTACATTGTGTGCATCATTTGTGGAAAAAAAACGTAAATCATCGGTGCTGTCACGTTTCTTTCTTTTTTTGTAGGTAAACTTGTCAATCGGTTTGTGTCGTCAATCAAGCAAGGTATCAATACTCCTCCCTCATGACAGCTGCCTTGGGCTGTCCGGACACAATTAGAGCAGTTAAATGTGAAATCAGTAGTTTCATCAGAGATTACTAATGCCGAAATGCTCCTTAAATATTTTATGATTTCAGAGTCATTTCTAACTAAAATTGGTCAAGGCCGCTACCTCAGTGTTTATCACTTGTTTTAGTTATTTGTTTGTCCTTGTGATTTTTTTTTCACTGATGTGGGAATTTTTACATATAAGTTTTGATGCTCATTTTAACTCTTTGAGCTTTGATTATTTTTTCAAGAGCGGTGGCACTAGATGCGATTTCATATTTGATAAATAGATTTTGTTATAGTTTTCCACTTACGTGTAAAATTGTCTATACATTTAGCTTTAATATACAGAGCCATGTGATCAGAATAATTTAAGAGCCATCAAATTTACGCATAAAAGAGTCCTTTCTTTTCCACATGGGTATGTAGCTAAATATGCTCTTTTTATGACTGTATTTTAAGCAATAAACTGGGGTTGAAAAACTTACCGTTACCCACTGAGCTATAGTCATAAGCGTTTCTCGGTTGAAGAGAAGATTTTTCAATCTGGCCAAAGGTCCCTCAGCATCCACAGCTCTACATTTTAGGAAAACATCACAGTAGCCCTAAAAAATGAATTCTAATTATTCAGATGATATCAGCAGCAAATCCCCCATCCTCTGGAATGAGAGCAGTTTTCATTAACATTTACGTAAATCTGTGTAAAAAACAGCCTCATCAAATCTCTAGGTAGTGACACTCTGAAATTAAATATATTCCAGTTCAGCATTACATGTAGATTAAAACCTATTGGCCTTGTTTTTTCATTAGGCCTGTTGCCTTGCAGATCCACATAATCGTGACTGTAATGAATTGATATGGATTACAACATGTTTCTTGTGCTTGCCCGACGAAGCAGGCTGATTAAAGGCGTAAAAGCCTTTGCGGCAGCTAAGATTATTCCTAAATATTTTGTAGAAAAAAGAAAACTCATCATAACCAATCTGACACCATCTGTTTATCTTTCTGCCACTCCTGTCTTGCTTCAGTGAACCAGCTGAGCTACAAAATTTGAAGCTCCCAAGTGCCTTTCCTAAATGCACTTGGGAGACTTGAAAGACAAGTAGGTTGAAACCCAGCAGGAAAAACATTTAGATTTTTACCATCTGAACATTTCATTCATGGTACTCTTCTCAATCATCCCCCAATTAGTTATGAACCTAATCTCAGAGAAAGAATATATAATTTGTACCTTTGGAATATAAGTCAATTCAAACAAATTCATACTGGTATGGTTCATTTTATGAAGCTACAGGAAATTATCTATCCTCAAACATTCCCACAATATGGCCAATCCATTCAACTCACCCTATAGATCAATGTTCCTCTCTATCCTTGAACAGAACTACAATGTCACCCATCTATTCCTCCCCCAGTATAGGCCAACTTTGTGCTGTTACAAGCTTCCTATGTTTACAACAATTAATAGACACTTTGGCCACAGACAAAGTTCCCACTGTGTCAGGAACTAAATATTCGCGCTCCTTTGCTGGTGACCGACCCTGGGCTTGCTGCACTACCTATGTTGAGCGAGATTTTAGAAACCTGTTCCAGCCAAGGACTGACTTGTAAGGTATTTAGTGATATCAAAGGAAACCCTACTGGTTACAATGTAGAAGCTGGCGTGGCGTATGCCAATGTTCAGCAATGTGATGGCATTATCGCGTTTGGCGGAGGCTCTGGACTCGATGCTGCAAAAGCGATTGCCTTGATGGTGGGACAGGACCGGCCAATCTGGGATTTTGAAGATATTGGCAACAATTGGCAACGAGTCAATGAGGCTGGGGTATTGCCCATAATAGCAATTCCTACCACTGCGGGGACGGGATCTGAGGTTGGCAGAGCGTCGGTGATCACCGATGAAACTGCAAAAATAAAACGCATTATTTTTCACCCCAAGATGTTACCGTCAATTGTGATTCTTGATCCTGTTTTGACTATTGGTTTACCGCCTAAAATCACTGCCGCTACTGGCATGGACGCGTTATCCCATGCTCTGGAGGCCTATTGCGCCCCTGGTTATCATCCTCTGGCTGATGGTATTGCAATCGAGGCCATAAGGCTCGTACACGACTTTTTGCCGACTGCAGTTGCAAAAGGGGACGATCTTGAAGCTCGAATGAAAATGTTGACTGCGTCGATGATGGGGGCGACAGCGTTTCAAAAAGGATTAGGCGCGATGCACGCACTAGCTCATCCACTTGGGGCAATCTACGATAGTCATCACGGATTATTAAATGCCATCTTGATGCCTTATGTATTGCAAGCGAATCGAACTGCAATTGCATCGCGTTTAGAAAGACTTTCGCGATATCTAAATCTGGCTGAATGTTCATTTGACGGTTTTTATTCTTGGGTTATTGCGATGCGAAAACAATTAACTATTCCCCATACACTAGCTGAGATAGGCATAGATACAGAGCAAAGCGAGTTAATCGCAAAACTCGCTCATCGCGATCCGTCGGCTGGGGGCAATCCCATTGACCTGACGATTGAGCAATACGCTGAGATATTTGCCGCAGCCGTTACTGGTGAGGAAGTGCCAGCAATGGATGGGGATATCCGATGAAGCTTGGGATTTTACTTTGTGATCACGTCCGAGACGAGCTACAAGCCGAATTTGGTGATTACCCGCAAATGTTTTTAGCGCTATTGGCCAAATCAGAGCAAGAGTTGAGTTTGGAGTATTTCGATGTGGTTAATGGGGACTTTCCGCAATCGCTGGGGGGATCGTGTTTTCAGCAATCCTGTCTGGGGTCAAATGAAAAGAATGACGTCTTTGTGTAGGGTGAGCAGACTGCACAAGAAAGAATATAAGGGTCTAAGAACCCGAAGGTGTTAAATGATGAGTGAATCCGTAAAAGATTAATGTGGAAGTGGATCATGCATGGCAGTGTTGGCCTTGAGTGGCTAGGTCCTACATTGTTTAGTCATATGTGCGAGCAATGCAAGCTACAACAAAAGTTGGAATATCTCTATGAAAAAAAAACAATAAAGCGAGGAATTTGTAAGTATTACACAATGTAATTTTAAGTTGTCTCTAATATTTACTAGCCAATTCATGCTTTGAAAACTATAAAGTATTTCTATTAAACTGGCAATGTTTTCCAGAAACATTGACAGTTAGCCTACATTAAATCAGAATCAATAGGATTTTTGATTCTGGCAAGTATATTGTATAATTTTTTTCTAGTCCAAAGGCAATTGACTATATCTCTTTATAAATATTGCATTACATCCGTATATCAAACAGTTTGTGGTAACGAACTGTAAGTAGGGAACGACCCGGCTCAATAGTAACCGAAACTCTAAGAACCGGAAGTTTTATACCAATAGATAAAACAGTTCGTGGCAATGAACTGTAGTAAGGAGTGACCCGGCTCAATAGTAACCAAAATTCTAAAAAATGGGATTTTGATACTAATAGATACATCAAAAGAATTGTATTTTTATGATGAATCATCAATATAGTTTCATCAATATAATTCAGTTTCATAGTTTCAGTTTCATCAATATAATTTGGTCTTACCCATCAAAAGTTACAAGGCTGAGAAAATTTGCCTTATTTTAATAAAAAACCCTTAAACGTCATAATATCTTATCAAAAATCACACCATCACAATCAGCGGATCGGAAAACCCTACTGTAGAAGTTTCAAGCGGCTATCTACAAAAATTTGGAATTTTGTATTTTTTGCCCGAAGACCGAGCACGAGTGCGTGTTTATTTGTTGTTTTTTTTCTAGGGGTCATCGTATCGACCCAGTGGTCCTAGAATGTCGCAAATGGGCTTATTCTAACGGAAAATAAAAGTTCTAGTTCCCTTTTTAACTGACAAAAAAATTGTAGGGCACCTAGGCCCCTTCCCCTGCCAAGTTATCAAAATTTTGAGTCACTGGATCAAAATTTTGAGATAACTATTTTGTTCAGCATAGTTGAAAAACCTAATAGCTATGTCTTTTGGGATGACTTACTCCCCCAAAGTCACCAGGGGTGATGGGCCAGGACGACGCGCCCGAAGAGGACATCACCGAAGAAGAACTTCTTCGGGCGCTCCAGGCCGACGCCAGGGGGTGAAGGCGGACCGGAGGGCGCGGCGATGATGTCTGCCTCCGAACTCGTCTCCCGGGTTCAGGTCTATAACCCGGGCTGCGACGCGGATCTGCTGCGCCGCGCCTATCACTTCGCGCGGGAGGCCCATGGCCAGCAGACCCGCAAATCCGGCGAGCCGTATTTTTCCCATCCGCTCGCGGTCACCGAGATCCTGATCGAGGAGCGGCTGGACGACGCCACCCTGGCCGCCGCGCTGCTGCACGACACCGTCGAGGATGTGGATCCGATCACCCAGGATGCGATTCGCGGCCAGTTCGGCGCGGATGTGGCGCGCATCGTCGAGGGCGTGACCAAGATCGAGCGGATCGAAAAGAAGAAATCCGATTTCGAGATCGCCAAACCCGATGCGTTCAGGGCGCTGAGCCAGGCCGAGAATTTCCGCAAGCTGCTGATCGCCATATCCCGCGATATCCGCGTGCTGCTGGTCAAGCTCGCCGACCGGCTGCACAATATGCGCACGCTGCGGCATCAGAAACCCGAGAGCCAGCGCCGCATCGCGACCGAGACCATGGAGCTTTACGCCCCCCTGGCCGGGCGGGTCGGCATGCAGGAAATGCGCGAGCGGCTGGAGGATCTGGCCTTCAGGACGCTCAATCCCGGCGCGCGCAACTCGATCCTGCGGCATTTCGTGCGGCTGCGTCGCGAGCATGGCGACAAGCTCGTGCCGCGCATGGCGGCCGAAATCCGCGACGCGCTGGCCGATTGCGATATCCGCGCCGAGGTGACGGGCCGCGAGAAGCGCCCCTATTCGATCTGGCGAAAGATGCGGCGCAAGGGCTGGGACGATCCCGAGCGGTTCAGCTTCGCGAAGATGTCCGACGTGGTCGGATTCCGGGTCATCCTGCGCGATATCGATCAATGCTATCTGGCTCTCGGGGCCATGCACCGCAAATGGCGGGCGGTGCCGGAGCGGTTCAAGGATTACGTCTCCTCCCCGAAAAAGAACGGGTATCAGTCGATCCACACCACGGTGATCGGGCCGGACGGGCGCCATGTGGAGATCCAGATCCGCACCGCCGAGATGCATGAGGCCGCGGAATTCGGCGTCGCAGCCCATTGGAGCTACAAGGACGGCGCCCAGCGCCCCAACGCCATCGCGCTCAATCCCGGCCGGGTCGTCGAAGAGCTGATCGGCAGCGTCGAAGCGGGACCATCCTGCACCTTGTCCGTGA
Source organism: Alatinidae sp. Z8VKAUB7J3 (assembly GCA_010016025.2). NCBI lineage: Eukaryota > Metazoa > Cnidaria > Cubozoa > Carybdeida > Alatinidae > Alatinidae sp. Z8VKAUB7J3. The sequence continues at coordinate 95,511,955 of JAAAKM020073195.1, forward strand.
CAGCTCGACCCCTTTGGCAAGGTGGATCGATGCGCTGAAGGAGAGAGCGCATGCCAACGTTGTCGGCGTTGCCATGGCGAACAAGCTTGCCCGGATTTCCTGGGCCGTGCTGACAAAGGGCGAACGTTTCAGACCGGGTGCCCTCGCGACGGCATAGCCTGAAAGAGGACGACGGAATCTACGAGTGAAGACGAGATGGACCAACGACCTGATCGGCGGTGTGCAAGTCTGGCGGGGGGCATGGCCTGTGAGTGGCGATGACCTAATGAGACGCACGCCGCGCGACTTCCCATCTTAGTCAGGGGCGACAGAATGCCCCGAGAACAGACCGAATACATAGAAGCAGGGTTAAAGGTGCATCGAAAAATCGCTTGTAGGGGAAGGCAGTTCATACATGACCCCCGCGAAATCCCTCACCATGAGGTAGAGTCTGCGTAACCTTGATGTGCTACCCAACGTGCGCTCGGCCGCTGTTAGAATTTCCGCGGTTCCATCAGGTTCACGGGCTGGTGTTGTGAACTGATTTCGTCAGGTCTGCCGGGACCTTGTTCCCGATAGCCCCGTGCGGGCGTTCTTCATTGTAGTCTCTACACCAAGCCTCCAACTTTTCGGTTGCATCTTCAAGTCTCAAGAACCAGTGCGCGTTCAGATGGCGTAATCGGGGCTCAGTCCTCGGGATCGTCGGTAGCTGGCGCTCTGGCGTTACGAATACAACACGGTCCGGCCGCACTCATCGCTCGGGAACAAAACACCGGCCGAAGCGCGCCGGACGCTTGAGCAATTTGAGGGCTCCGCGCCCGGCGCGCTTGCCAAGCCCGAAACCGACGACTACCAAAATCAAACCCGCAGACTCTCGTTATGAACGAGGGACCAGTGGGGGGCAGGTCACAGGATTCTTTCACGCTTAAGCGGATCCGGCTGGAAACCGGAGGGTTTGCTCCAGTGAGTGGATACTAAATGGCACCGGACCTAAGTTAGACAAGGACAACGACCAACGCGGACTCCGCATCTTTTGAAGAACAACATCGCATCGATATCTGCTATTGACACAAATTTGATATTCGTGTCACACATCGAATGTGGGATGCCATGGCTTCTCGTCAAACAATCATCTTGCTAGGAAGTCGTCGCCAACAGGGGACGACACATGCCGATAGAACGTTACAAATCCTTGGTCACGATCGCTGGCGTTTGCAGCTGGAAGAAAGCGGGACAGGTTTTTCAAGTTCGGTATGACCTGGTAAGACAGGACTGTTTACAACATTTTTGTGTTTTTTCAGTCATGGAAAAGGGTCGCACCGTACATTGAAAAGAATTTAAATTTCAAAGAAGAAGAACAGCGTCTATTGAAAAAGTCGGAAATGGAGAACAGTGATGATAGCAGCATTTTATTAGGAGAGAAGAAGAGACTCACCAAAACCCGCTGTAATGACATTGCCGATGTAGAATATGAGGTAGCTGACACAAGTCGGGTAGATAATTTTTTTTTTTTTGATAACTTAGGATTATTAGGCGTCTTCGACATAAAAGGGGTATGATCTTTTTTGGTAACTTGATTAAAAGCTGAAAGTTAGACGTTCTCGACTGGTGATTTCTCTTTTTTTTTAATTTACCATATTATTTTGCGTAGCATCTGGTATCGCTTTAGTGACTCCTTATGCATAAGGGAGTGAAAATTGACTGCAGAGACTAGTATCTGAACTAATGCATTTCGATTCACAGTGCAAAACACTTTATGGAGATTGTGAATGGAAATTCAATTCAGCCAGATATAAGTTTCTTTTTGTGAATTTTCTAGTCAAGAAGATAAACTAGCTAATTAAAGTGGATTTGAGGTTCCCGAATCTCCTCAGGTGTGTAAGAAGAAGGATTATTTCCTTCAGCATATCAGCAGTGAATCCTTCCCATAGTTTTTAGGAGTGAGGGAGACGGGACGAAGCTTCGCTTTTTTTCTTAGCTTCCCGATTCTTCTTCAAATCTTTAATGGAGAAATAATGGGAACGAAAACGGAAATTGTATTAGCTGGTATTTAATTGGATAAAGCTAACAAGTCGTCCAGTAGGCCCATCAACTCCCATAGACAGGTCTCAAGTCCCCTTTTGCAAAGAAGTTTTCTAATTGTGTTAGTGAGATTTATAGTCCTGAAGACTGCATAATCCTTTCAGCGTCTTCGTCTAATTAATAATAATGGACGAAAAGATTTGACTCTCTTTGCCCCTGGAGTCGCTTAAGCTCCAAGTCTTTTGGTTTTCGTTGCTTGAGATTTGTATTGCTGGGGATTTGGCGTTGAATCTCAGCTTCATCTTAGTAGACTAATAAGTTTACTAAAGTAGCCATTGATGTGAATGCTCTTCGGCCCGTAGTAACTTAAAAAAAGATTTGAAAATAATAGTGCTAAATAAATACTCATTTTAACAAAATCTAGTAGAAGTAATTGTTTACAACAACTGTCTCAAAATCTATCCTTCGGAACACATTATTTGGGAGTTGCTGATACACTATTATACATTCGTTGGAATACAAAGTATGGCGGGGTCCCGGTACGTTGGAAATGACCACATTGACCGGCGGACCGAACAAACTTGGGGTGGTGGCCATGTCTGCAAACAGCGCCGCGCCATGGATAGCAGCGCCCAGCCCGGGCGCGGTTAAGTTGCCGGGCAACAGGTCGGCTGTAGTTGCCAGTACTTGCTTGGCCATGCGCGCTGAGTGTCCCACATGCTGCAGGCGCTGCACCGGATCGCTGACGTTGCTGGCCAGTGACACCTTCATCATGGTCACCTGATTATTGTTGGCAGCGTCACCGCGGCGTCTGAGTGAGACCGGGCATCCAGCCAGCAGAGGCCGTGATGGCAGGGCGCCATGGTGGCTGAGATAACGACGCAGCGCACCACCGCAAATACTGAGAAATACGTCGTTTATGGTGCTCTTGGTGCTTTTTGATATGTCTTTTATGGTGCCTAGAGATAATTCTCCCATGGCCCAGTTGCGACCCTTATCAATGCGCCTGTTGAGGATGGTGTGCGGTGCCGCGTCAAACAGCGCGCCCAGGCCTTGGCTGGGGTTGAGGCTGCGTTGCCACAATTTTTGTACCGCAGTGGTACGCGCCGGCGTTTTGACAATGTTGTCTATTGCCTCGGTTGCCATGGACTCGAGCAGCTCCAACACCTGTTGCGTGGCGCTATGTTTTGGCCCCGCGGTGGCGTTTAGCGGATCGGGTAGAGTAGTTGCGTGCGGTGTACTGTCCATCAACAGTTGTGTGGAGGCCTGGGCTGCCATGCCGTCCAGGCAGGCGTGATGTACCCGGTTGTAGTACGCAATGCGGCCGTTTTCCAGCCCCGTAAGCACTGCTATGTCCCACAGCGGACGGCTGCGATCCAATGGCTGCTGGTGCAGCTGCGCCACCATTTGTTCAAGCTCACGCCGGCCACCCGGTGCTGGCACCGGTACCGCGTAGATGTGCTGCGTGATATCCATGCTGTTGGCTGCAATCCAGTTTGGATGACCCAGCCAGCCGTTGTCCCACTGCACAATGTTGGTGAGATACGGGACAAGGTGCAGCCGCTGAGAAATGTAGTCTCTCAGCGTGTTGATAAATTCATCGACGCTGCGCTCCGGCGGCAACTCGAGAATCTGTACGGAAGCGATGCTCATGGGGCAATGTGGGGTTTCTGAATATAGAAAGCCTGCATCGGTTGCGCTTAGCTTGTGCAAAGTTCATCTCCTTTAGAACTGTTCGGATAGATTGGCTGTTCCGGTTATATGCCTACAACTTCCTCCAACCTTCAACACCTTTACATTATTGTTGCCTTACAATCCTTTGGGATTTTGTAGAAGTGGCCAAGTAACAAACGTTAAACAGTGTGAAACTGAGAGATGGTTTGCACTAAATATTGTGATTCAAAACTGTTTGGTTTTTTTTATTGCCGGAGATCGTCCTTTTCGTCCATTCATCTAAAACCAAACACTATCAGGACGTCCACGAACGGAATGGAAAAAGGTCACAAGATAAGATTTAAAGGAAATTAGAACTTCTATGGAGAGCGTAAGGAAAAAAGCTTTAAATAGACTTGGACGGAGGAGAGATGCGCGCAGCTGTGTTAGCCGCAGGTAGCTTCCTGCTACAATGAGTTGTTAAGAGGAGGAAGGCTGGCTCAACATTTGTCGTAGCAACAACAAGTAAATACAATAACGGGCAAAAAGATTTGCCCGTTTGGATTCCGATTCTGGTATTTTCTTAAGGAGTAGTGTGATTGGCTCAGAAAATACACCACAAAAATAAACCAATGCAAGCAAAGCACACATTTGACACAAAAGCGTAGGATAGTTATCTCTCTTTTTACTCTTTGCTTTAACAAAACGGAACGGAAGAGGGATGTTTTGAAGTGTACCAGTCTCAGAGGGCTTAAAAGTTCAACCAGAGTTTGCAACTAATGAAAATTAGGTGGTAGGAATGTATTTTTAAAATCGATGGGGTTAATTTTGCTATTCCAATTCGATTTTATGAACTGAAATACCAGAAAAGGCGATTTTTCAATGTATACATTAATAACAAGGTATTTTCGAATTAGAGAACGGTAAACGCCCACCCCTCCCAATTGACCCTACTGAATGCAACGAGTTTGTTGCAATAGCTAATTGCTAATTGAGATGAAGACCTATGCAGGAATTCCAATAATTTAAGTTTGAAACGTTCTAGACCTAGTTTAGCTTTTCTCTTTAGAGTTGTAACTATTGTCATTGTAATCGAAAATTCCTCTTATCTTTGAGTTTTTAATTTCAGGTGGATGTAACTCAAGATTAACATCAAATGAGAACGATGATCTATTAAACACAGCTAGGCTCACCAAGGTTTGTTTTTATCACAATATTTTTATTTATCTCTTGTTAATTGAGACAATTTTACCCAGGACTATTAAGAGTGAAGGCAGGGGCACAGGGATAAAATTATTCACAGCTCACCCACCACTTCTTTTTAATTTTACAAAACACAGCAGAATAAAGTGCCTTGTAGATCGTTACGGAGCTACCAAAATTTCGCGTTCATGAGTGATCAAAAATCTGATTACAGATTAAAGTCGCCTTCAAATGAAAAAACGCTAAGCAAAAGTTTTCTAGCTTAATCGTCCCCAAGCAATTTTATAGGGAGGGGGATTTCAAGCGAGGGTGGAGCTCTCTTGATGGAATTTGAAGGGGGGATGTACTTTACACTGGATAAAATTTCCACGACGGAGTGTTTCATAAAGGGGGAGAAGTTATATTTCATAAAGCTGAGCCAGATTACAAACAGAAATATTCAATATATGAAGGGTTGTCCCCTCGTCAATACCTTGCTCTTTACGCTAAAGTTTGACTGTTTGTCCCAATTTTTTAGACTGGCTACTGAAACATGGGGGCTGTTCAATTACAATAGGAATAAATTTAAAAGTACTAACAGCTTTAGCGAAAGAGCAAGGTATTGAGGGTGCAGCAACCTTTCATATACGGAATTAATCTGTCAAATTAATATCAAAATTTTGTTTTTATTTTTCATGTGCAATGAGCCAAATAAGAACCTGCATTAGTTGAAAAACGTTCAGTAATTACATGGGATTTTTCATTGAAAGTAAGGAGTGACATTAAAACTTAAAAGAAGCAGAAAATATTTCCTACATGAAAGGGGTTGTCCTCTCCTTAACGCCTCGCTCTTTATGGTAAACTTTGAAAAGGTCAAAACTCTACTTTTTAAAACAATAGAGAAAACTTCAATTCAGCTTTAATTTCTCGAATATTTGCTTTCATATGACTTAAATATGTTTCAAAGTTATTTATCTTATGTAATTATCTTATGGAAAACAATTCACATATATTAATAACAATGCTTGATATTTAGTTACTATTCTGCAGTTTATATATTCAAATAAAATACACGCGATGTATCTAAAGGAAATTTTAAATCACATTCAATATAGTCTTGGCTTCCCTTACTAATTTTTGCTTCATCTTGGAAATCTCGTTCTGTTAACAATTTTTGAAATGCTGGTGAATCCGATGATTGTATTTATGAATCGGATGCCCAGCACACAAATACTGAGTTTTTTCTACCCGATTCACCTCCTTAATAATGGGTGAAATCCATAAAACATAACAACAAATAGTAGTTGTATTTGTGGATTATGTTTATAGATAAATATATATAGATCTATAGATAAATATATATAACTAGTTATAGATAGATAACTAGGAGAATATCACGATGGTCAAACGTGGTCCAATGTAAATTTAGCAAGAAACAGTGGACTTTCTTGCATTGTTTGAAATTTATGATAAGGCCTTCCTTCATGGCTTGAAGCAACTGAAACATGCCCCTGGAACTCCCGCGCAACCTTTTACAAAAACATCCAATCTCATCACATGAAAGAGCTGAGAAAGCTCCTCTATGAAACACGTCATTTGCAAGCTCTTTTCATCGCTCAAAGATTAGATCCAGCAATGGAGGAAATTCTAGCATGTTGTCCTAAGCATTCGAAGGATCACATTATAAAAGCCTTCGATGCCCTTTCAAAAAGTGCAAAGGGGCTCTATGCAGTGATCGACTACCTCAATTTTAAAGGAGCAGGAACATCTCCAGAAGAACAATACAATGGGGACTGCTTCAAGTGCTCCAAACAATGCCTCCTGCATCTAAGTTCCCCGTCCAAGATTTCACAGCTGCTGCAAAAAACGTCTTAAAAATGCGCGTGCAAAACGCTCCTCCCGAGCGCAATGAATCGCGCTGGCTTCAAGGTTGGATGAACCGTCTAAACACATATTTATAAAGTAGAAAGTTTACAAAACAATTCTCTTTCGGTTAACATCGACAGAAACTTCAACGACCACCCCGGAGTGCCACCTAGTCAAGTCTGAAGGGATTTTCAGTTTTCTTCTACAGATTCTTCACGATAAATTGGTCGCATACTTGATGAAAATAGGGACCAATTTATCGTGAAGAAGATGGGAGAAAAGAAAAATACAAGCAGGCTGGAATAGGTAGCATTTCGGGGTAAAACAAAGAGGATCTCCTATTATGAACATTACGCGTGAATCGATTTTCATTTCTGCTTTCCGAACATTTTGCAACTCACTCGCAGGAATGTTTGGAATTTTAATCGGTATTATCATCATTGCAGTCCTCTTTTTATTTGCGTCGAAACCGGGAATGGTTTCTGATAAAACGACCATGATCATTGCTGCAGATGCTGAAGGAAACCGCTCACTTCTCCCTGAATCCTCACCTGCTATCTTGCGCCTTAACATCCACGGTGAGATTGGAACGCGCGATCTCAATGCCAAATTGCTTCAAACTCAACTCCTCGACTCACGTGAAGGAGCTCTTAAGCACGATCGCGTCAAAGCGATCCTCCTCCACATCAACAGCCCTGGTGGAACCGTTGATGATGCCAACAACATGTACATGGCACTCGTTGCCTACAAAGAAAAATATAAAGTGCCCATCTACGCTTATGTCGACGGACTGTGCGCGTCAGGGGCAATGTACATCGCATGTAGCGCCGACAAGATTTTTTCTAACCCAACCGGAATCATCGGCTCTGTTGGAGTAAACCAAATAAAAAATCACAAAAAACAACTTTCAAAAAATAAGATATAAACTCCTAGAATTCAGTTCTGTTGATCAACACCGAGCCGTTGGACTGATTTTTTTTTCGACAGTTTTGAACTTTTGCGCTTTGAATATGTAAAGTCTTTAGACTGTGTTTGCAAAAATTATTACATTAATAATGAAGTTTGTTCAAAGTAAAACATTAAAACTAAGGTTAAGAAATTCAAAAGAACATTATTCAGTATTTTTATTTTATTTTGAATACAAAAAAAACAATATATTTGATACCTTTATACTTCATAACCTTACAAAATTAATTTTTTTTCAAAGTAACAACTAGATAAATAGATTTGCTTCTGGAAAAAACAATTATTATAAAACACGAAAAAAGTATCCTTTTAGAGGAAAAATACAGAAATTCTCAGCATTGCATTCAGGAAAAATATTGCTAATTATAGCGGCTTCGTATTTCAGCTTAAGGGTGCTCGTGCAATGCAAGCAAAAGTTGATGGCATATTTACTTTTATCCAAAATCACCCCTTATTAAGTCACTTTCCTTGTGTTTTCTATCAACACAAGGAAAAGTTTAAAGCATATTTTTTTTACCGAAATTACCCCTTATTAAGATGTTTTCCTCGCCTTTTCCATAATTATACGAACTTTCTTATGAGCTAATAACTGCACTAATTACTAACATACAAACGAATATTTAGAATCATCATAAGGCGCTGATTTTTTGAATTAATGTTATCAATCGTTAGGCTCTTGTACTTTCGTTATTGACAAGAATCGTTATTTACTTACCATTCATTCTAATGAAGAATTCGATTTTTTCTTTTTTTTTTGTTATTCAACCACATTTTATAGAAAAATATTGGTGGAAAACGGGAATGGGGTCGCTCTCTCACAATATTAGAACTTATATTTGCCTTATTAAGGGTCAAAATCTATTGGCAGGCAGTCACCACTGGGACAACACACATTTTTTCAATAGTTAGGCTATTCCCTATTCTGCCATTTGCTTTTCTTCTAATTATTATATAGTTCCGAATTTCCAGTCCTTGATTTTCCTGCCAGTGCCCATGGACCAGGAGACAATGCTCTGACTCTGTAAACTCAGCTGGAGTCGATCTAATTCTAAATGAGTGCCTTGAGAAATGTGCGAAAAAGTAGTAGAGGCATTTAATGATTTGTCTCTAAGGACATATTGCACTTCTAGCTGACGCCATTGAATCAGGAAATCGTTATCTACACAATGTAGACATTTTACTACTTTGAGGGCTCTGTTCATTACCCCCATGCCAAATCTTGACAATTCTGTTGTAGAAATTGTAAGTTCTCTTGGTTTTGATTTTGATGTTTTTCTTTTCATGATTTGGATATGGTAATTTTTGATATAAGGCCCGCGTAGAACTGATAAATCGTCTATTTTTTAAAATGTTTTTAACAGAAATCTGGCAGTTTTATCATATTTTTCAGAAACACTATCAATTGCTTCTAACATTGTTTGCTGATTGATGTTTTCTTTATCATCTAACACTACATACACACCAACCTTTTGTTTTCCATCCTCATTGATCATTTTGTTGATTGCTTGAATTGAATAACAAAAATCTGCTACTTTTTTTTCAAATCTTTCTTTTTCTTCAGGACTAAATCCCAAATATCTTGAAATTTGATTATTTTTCATGATTACTTTTGCACCAATTACTAGAATTCCTGGCTGCCCTTTTGGCTCAAACACATCAACAGGAATTCCATACTGCCCTGCATGTTTGACTAGAATTTGGAAACTATTTTCTGGGTTTTTGACTTCTTCAAAAGAAAGTCCTTCGTGTATCACCCATCTCTCAACATTGTCTCTCATACGAGATGCGCTCATAGAAATGATTGTCAACTAGTTCTATATGATTCTAAAACAATTAGATTGCCATCCTAAATTTATAATATTTCTAAATTCGAGTTTAGAAATAATGTTAATCTTTACCTGGAAAACAATCCTATATGTTCACATTAAATCCTGAATCTAATCCTGGTACTGTAGATGCAATTGTAATGTTCAAGATTATACCTACAATCATGAAACCAATTCCTAGATACAAACAGTTTCTAGCTTTTTTTGGATCATCATTGCGAATAATAAAAAATGCTATTATTCCGCCAATAACTCCGAAAAATATTGGTAACAAAAACCATGCATTACTTCTAGATTTTTCTGGATATGACAATTTCTTTTCCTATTTTGCAACAATTGCTTTTTTCTGCAATTGTGTAATTTCTATTTCAACTGTTTCTAATGGATCCTCTACTTGATTTCTTCTAATTGAGAACATTTTTGGTTTTTCAAAGTCATCTGTACAATCTGGGCAAGCATAAACTAGAACTCTGTGTTCATTTGGGGCTTTGGGGTTCGATAATCTTGGGTAGTACACTAATCTTGAGCCACAATCAACACAATATCTGTTGGCCCTTCTAGTTCTGACCAATGTAAACCTCCTGCATTATTCTTAATGTGCGATCATCTATTAGATCTTCGTTCGACCTATGACACGATCGGCCGCGAACGACGCCAGGGCACGCGCAGCCTCATGTACGTGACAGGCCTGCAACCCGAGGAAGTCATGATCGCAAAGGTCGCCTCCAATGGGCTCCAAAACATCTGGGCGATCCTGGCGATCCTTCCCCTACTGGGCATGCCCTTGGTCATCGGGGGAGTGACGGCGCTCATGTTCGTCGAAATCATGATCGCGGTCGTCCTGACGGTGGCAACGGCGATGACCATTGGCTTTCTCAAATCGTGCGAAGAACCCAATGAACACTTGGCCTTCTCTCAAGCCATTCGCAGTTTCGGTCAACGGTGTCTGTCCCCACTCGGGCCAATGCTGTTGTTTCTCTGGGCCTACTTGGACTACCAGATCTTTTTCGCCATCAACACCATCTTGTGTTACCAATCCACCGCTTCCACTTGGGATCACGCCCAAGTGGCCTTCAGCCGCGCCTGGCGGAATAGCGCCGATCCGAGTGCTGCGCAAGCCACCACCATTCGCGCCACTGTCAAACGAACCAATCGACTCTCCTCGGGACCGGATCGCGTGCTACCCACCGGCGCTGTCTACGGCAAAAAGAAACCCACGTATTGCGGTGATCGCCACCCCGGCGAATGGATCGTCAACCGCTACGCCGATACCCGGCAAGTTTCCGCTCGCATGGTCGGCGTGGTGTTCTGTTTGGCGCTCCTTCCGCTCCTCCTGTTCGTGGACCTCGACATCTTCATGTCCATGTATTTTGCCTTCGTCATTCCCGGGCGCCTACTCTACCTCGCCGCCCTAGCCAAGATCGCGCCCCAAGCGTTCGGGGAGATAACCGGGAATGGTGCCATAGAGATCCTCCAGACCACGCAGGTGCGGATGAATGCCATTGTCCGCCGGGTGATCAAACGTCTGAGCCTCGATGTGGTGCTGGGCGGTTTACCGTTCTTAGCGGTCGACCTCATTTACCTCTATCGAGCCCAGGTAAACCTGACTACGAATTCTGCCGACTTTGCCACGCTCAAGCAGGTTTTTCTCATTCAGAACCAACTGACCTGGAGCACGGCCCTAGCGACGATCTTTGTAGGGATCTGGATGGGGATCCGTTACGGCAGCCTCAGTCGGGGCGCCTATTGGACGGTGGCTTACCTACTGATCGGTCCCGTCGTGCTTTTGTTGCTCGTGGGCATCGAAAATTACGGGATCATCCTGGCACTCACCTTCTACGCCTTGGCCTGGGCCGGGTATGCTGCGTTTCGCCTGTGGCGCGCACAATATCAGTTACGATTGCCGAAAGAATGAGTGGCTCGTCTGCCAGCATGGGGGCTCGAAATGCTGTATCGACGTCTTCCACGAAAGCCTGCGGAGCCCAGCGGTTGATCATCGCCGTCAGGAAACCCATTCCCATGACCCCGGGTACCAGAGCGCCCGGCAATCCTTCCTGACGCGCGCGTTCATGGTCCTGGAATCTCGCCGCCCGCCAGCCTACGGCCTCGGCGAATGCACTGACGTTCTTAAGCGAAGTATCGGCTTCAGCAGAGGTTAATTCCGCGCCGAATTCAACATCGTCCAAAACCTGCACCGTCATGATTTTTCCCGGACAACTATTTTCGAATCTATCGTCGCCACGCAGATTTCCTGCGCATCCCACAAATCCATCCGGATGACAATAAAAATCATTCGACCCGATCTTCCCTTTTTGTCGTAGATTTCGTGGAGCCGGCTCCGCGCTGACAGTTCGATATCCGGTCTGACTGGCGCATGGACATTGATTGATTTTCCTCCATCCATTGGAATACCACCGAGCTTGGGAAAGTCGACGGGAAGCATTCGACGCGCAACGATCGCGCCCAAGGCCGTGTGCGTTGCTTGAAATTCCGGATGCTCCGAGTCAGTGTACTCCGCGCGTTGCTCTCCGATGCCGGCGGCAATTTTCAGCAGGCGCTCTTGATCGAGCGTAATGCTCGTCTCGTCGAATACGACGTTGGCAAACTGCGCCGTCAACTCCTCGGTGGATACGAGTTCGTTTTCAGCTTCGGACATGCAGCCGTCCAATCGTTGCGGTCCGTTCAGCTTTGATCTTGGCCGCTGCCTGACAGCCAATCCCTTTTTCAATCGACAAGTCGTACATCCATCAACTTCACTTTAATATCTCTCAACAAACCATATTGTAAGCTTGCATACATTTCAACTGGGAAGCTCGATCCCGATGTGCAAGTCAGAAGCACGGATGTTCTAATGCGCCTGTCACGAAGGCAACTACGCACTACCCGGGATGCTGCGTGGCGCGCGGGTCCTCGAAGCCGAGGGCGTTGCTAACTAGAGGCACCGCGCTTAGGCGCCACATACTACAAGAGAAAAGTTTTATTCTCTTGATGATCGTTGATTCGTTCGTTACATACAACCGTTAGGAGAAACGCATGTATAAGCACGATTTGGTGATACGCGGTGGCACTGTATACGACGGCCAGGGCGGAGCTGGTGTTACAGCTGATGTGGGAATCGTCGACGGTCGCATAGCCGAGGTCGGGAGGATTTCGTGGCACCCAAAAAACTTCTCTCTGGATGACAAACCAGGTGAAGCCACTCAGCGTTTCTTGTCCTGTTGGACTTTTTAGCCAGGTTTTTGGCCTTCGTAAGTGTTAAAAAAAACCTTTTTCCGGATTAGTATTATTGACAGGCAGCGTTGCAAAGGCAAAACGGATAAATAAAATATTTGAATAAATGTTGAGTCGCATTCATGAAGACACGAAAGTCTGTCTATGATCAGATTTTTTCCTATTTGCTACGACATAGCTCAGCCTATGACTTCAAGTATTCTGGCTTAGAAAAAATATTGACATAGAACTCAAGCAAAGGATCTAACTTCATAGTTTTGGGATCAACAGCCCCAAACGAGATTTTTCTTAAATCGCTATTTCACTCCTAACCATAGTTTTTCAGCTTTACGTACACCCCTTTAACAACTTTTTACCCTCATACTATTCAAAAAGCTTTATTTATTATTTTTCAAAACACTTTTTCCATATTTTACTCCTAAACCTATTTTTCTACATTTACATAAACTCATCAACACCATACTACCGAAAAGGTTTCATTTCATCAATTTGAAACCAATTTTCATTATATTGCTCCTTAACTCTTTTTCATTTGATTTAACTCCTATAGCACTATACTAGTCTAAAGCTTTCCTTTTAATTTTTTAACAAGGATATTAACCCACGCTTAACTCCTAAGGCTAATTGATTCAGATTTATGTACACCCCCCTTCATATTTGTATAAATGAGAACTTTGCATAATATATTTTTCGCAATTTTAGTCATTATACCTCCGAGCTTCAAGGATAATGCCGTCTACTCACTTTCAAACTTCGCACTAACACACATTTAGCACTCGCCAACTTTTCAAAGCAATTATGACAAATTCAACCCTCTGGTTCTATTGCTAGAAAAGCAAGAAAAGATGCTTTAGTACGTATTTTGCACTTGCGTAGTTTTTCTTCAGTCTTGAGTCTATAATGGGTGTATAATTCAGAACGTTTAGAAAATGTTCTCACGTATCTTGCAGACATATGGCTTTTCTCTAGTATAAACTCTCATAAGGGAGTGAAAGCTAGAAATTTTTGAAATACAGAAACGGATGGAATCTCTTCACGGATTGCTAAATCCCTATGGATTTCCGCAATGTGTAAATAAGCCATTATTACTAAGTCCGAGGATTGTATTTTGATAGAACAGCGAAAACGAACATAGCAATTGTTAGCTGATTGTGCGAAAAGTATTCTTCTGACATGTATATAGATGGCGGTGCCGCCCGACTTGGTATCAACTAAGCCGGCAACTCCAGTTGTCTATTCTTGCCGCTCAAGTGTCCATGCGCCAGAAACATGCACTTCCGATAAACTCGTCACATTGCCATCTTCATTACGATTGAACACCCAGCCAAGGCCAAGACTACTATCAAAGGCGCTCTCAGATTGTGCCACCAAAAAGGTGACGTCGTAGGCGTTGTTACCACCGCTTAACGAATAGCGCGGGTATCGTTTCAACACAAGCTTGCCATCCTCAATAGTAACCTCTGCCTTTACTGGTCGGTTGCCCCAGAACCCTTGGTAAACCCCGACGTACTCTTGCAAAAGATGTGCAGGCACCTCAACGGCTTTCCGTTCGGACTGATCCATCTCACCGGTGTAGTGACGCTGGCCAGTCTTGGACTCATTGCACACCACCTCGAACATGGTCATTTCTGGCAGCAACACGAGATCGATTGTCGCCTGCACCGACCCGTCAACAAACGTGTCTGGGTCCGTATAGGTAATCTCAAGCTTCATCCGTCCATAGCTGAGGCGCGTGTAACGTTCTGTTGTATGTAATTGTTCGGTATGACGCACCCCTTTGTGCGTTAGCCAAGTTTTGTCGTTAAATCCATTGCTCTCGACGATAAGCGTGTCTTCCTCCCAACGCCCAACCGAATATCCCATCCAGCTAGGCAGCACGGTTTCTGCCTCAAGTGTTCGGCCGTCCATGTAAATCTGACGGTGTGTCATGTCTTCGTTTAGGACAGCGATGAGATCTGGGTGCTGCACAATCCGGCGCATACCGCCTGCTATTGCCTCCGCAGGATAAGAACCCGGTCCGCTTGGCAGGCAGTGGAATCTTGGATCATCGGTATAGAAATTTTGTTCAGCCGCAGTTTTGGCATCCCTCGCCCAACCGCGCAATTGGGATGATTCATATAGGCTGCCACTAGCGTTCACAGGCACCCAAAGTCCCGACAGGTCAACCCTTTTGGATGGCGTTCTCGGCACCGCTGCCGACAGGTCAGGCTTGCCATCATCGGTGCGCGGGACCAATGGGTAGGTCCAATCGAACCACTGGGCATGCAAAGACGTGCTTATGCATATCATAAGTACCAAAAAGATAAGCTTGCGCATCTACTCCTCCCTCATCCCAATATCAACTTTAAGACACTCGAAGTGTTATGCGCATAGAGTATAGTATTGACTGGACTTGGACCAAGGTGATAACTCGGACATGAAGATAAATATCGGTCGATTGCTGCCGCTTGTTAGCTCTGGATCAAGGTTTTTTAATCTTATCTTACAGATAAA
The DNA here is from genome assembly GCA_010016025.2 of Alatinidae sp. Z8VKAUB7J3. Lineage (NCBI taxonomy): Eukaryota > Metazoa > Cnidaria > Cubozoa > Carybdeida > Alatinidae > Alatinidae sp. Z8VKAUB7J3. The sequence continues at coordinate 95,527,173 of JAAAKM020073195.1, forward strand.
AAAGACAATTGTTTTTTTTGTTGATGGTTTGAAACCGGTTTTTTCATTTTTTATTTCTTTAAATAGCGGAAAGGCATCATATTTGATCGAAGGCGCCAATGACATTTCTTATTGGGGTGAGGCGTTAGTAGATCAGTTAACTCGGAAGTTAAGGAACACGATTTATTATTTCAAAAATGAAGATCGTTGTTATTTTAACCTACGCCTAAATCGGTTGAACTTGGAGTCGTTTCGAAATTTAAATTTCAGGTTGAGTGTTGAAAAGACCGACTTAAAATTAAAAGAAATTTTTAAGAATATAAAAGTATCGGGTTTGAATAATCCAAATCTTCGTCATAAAAACTTTTCTCCTTTTGAGTTGGGCGAGTTATTTTTTAAACGTATGTTTCAAATAGAAATTCCAGGCTTGCTTAGCTATTTTTCCCAAGTTTCGGAAGCATTAAACAAGAAAAAATTTAACGCTTTAATAATATCAAATAAGGTTTCTCCCGAAACTATAGTTTTTAGCGAAGCGGCAAAAAATAAATTGCCGATAATTTATTTGCCACACGGCCATAACTATGGAGTGATGAAAAAAGAAAAAGACTTTATACATCCTTGGACAGACAATGAGTTCTACCCTCCGTTTTATACAAAAGTAATTTCGGGTCTTCGTTACAATGTGGATCTGGAAAAGAAAAATGGACTCGCTCCAGAAAAAATTTCCCTTGGGGGCATACCTAAGTTTGAAAAAGGTAGTAACCGGTTAAGTCTGGAAAAAAAAATGCTTAGATTGAGCAACCCTCCGACTGTGTTTTATTTGAACACAATACAGCCTCTAATTTGCTATAAGTTCCGCTAGAGTTGTAAGTACCTCTCACTCCCAAAAATATTTTTGGAAATATAAAGCAAAATCTAACAGGGAATTAGCTACTTCCGTCTGTGTATACTATATTACTTGCCAAATAAGTCCCATGCCAGTTTTTTAGTTTGAGGTAATTGTAGACAACAGTATACACCTGATTGCAATTTCGGCGAAATGTTTATTGCTGACCAACCATGTCACATAACTCCCTCATTTTGTCTCAATACTTTTGGAAGTCCACATCGCATGAAGTCGGAATACGCAAAAATGTGCCATTCGATTTTCTATTCAGTACAGATAATACAGTCATTGCCAATACAGATTCCATTTGTTACCCTTAAAGCAACTCAGAAAGTGCATTTATGTTGCCCTCACTAGCGGGGAAGCGAAAATAAAATCAAATAATCTTCCAAGCGTAAAACTACCACAAATTACTATCAATAAATAAATGAAACTCAAAACGAACAGAACTTACAATAAATAGCCAAGTTAAACTCAAAATGAGCAAAAATTAACTTGAGTAGGGCTGGTAACCCCCATGCTTTCAAGACCAGAACATAATTTGCGCTTTATTGAAAACAAAATACGTTTGAAATGTTTCCACTTTTCTCACTTTCATAAATAAAACATTATCAAAGCTTTTTGGGAATAAATATCAGTTTATGTCAATTAGACTGTCCATGGCCATTTGTTTTGTTGTTTTTTTCAGTAAAGTGCAAATTGTGTTCTGGTCTTGAGAAGACATCAGGGTTATCAGCCCAACTAATGTTAAATTTTGCTTGTTTTGACTTTGACATGGCTATTTATTGTAATTTCTGTTTGTTTCAAGTTTTATTTATTTATTGATAGTGATTTGTGGAAGTTTTATGCTTGGAAGATTATTTGACTTTACTTTTACTAATGCTTGGCTTAATGGAGCTCTATATTTTTCTTCAAAAGCTTGTTTTGTGTAAAAAAGGTTTTTTTTTTAAATTAATAATAAAACATTAGAGCTGTATGACCTTTTCTATAGGCAATGCTATAGTGTTGCCTCTGATTGATCTGTTGCTAAGTTGTTTACTCTACATACACTTGGAGATATCTAGTTTAGCCTAAGTGAGATTGCTGACTATAAGATAAAAAAAAAACATGATGTTAAATGAGCAACATCATTGATGTAGGGACATGCCTAAGAAAGTTGAACCCAAATAAATCAGTAGGACTTGATGGTGTACACCCTATGCTTCTAAAAGAATTGCATGTTGAACTGTTGGACCCACAAGCTCTACTTTTTTAGAAATCTCTAGATGAAGAGTCTATCCCACAAGATTGATGCACAGCAAATATAAACCCATGCACAAGGGTAGTAGTAAAGAGGATACAAGTAATTACAGAACAATAAGCATCACCTCTGCAATTGAGAAGCTTCTAGAAGGCATTGTCAACACTATAATCATGACATACTTAAAAAACAATACTATATCTTTATCATGTCATCATGACTCTAAGTCTAGTCAGTTGGTTGAAACAAACTTGATTCATACTTACAAGTATGTTGCCAATATTATGGACCAGAAGTCCCCTGCTGACATTATCTTATAGGATTTGGCAGACAATTGACAAAGTCTGCCATAAAAGACTTCAAATCAAGCTCCAATCAAGCTATTAGGGCAAATTGATTTGAAATTATTAAGAAGTTTTACATCGAGTTTCCCAGTTTCAGAGATAGCAATGCAACTTGGTATTATATTCGTTCCTAAAGATACACGTTGCCCATATAGAATATAAGTTTGATCTTACGCACTAATTTTCAAATTTCATTTAATTAAGCTGATTTGTTTGAGGCTCGATAAAATTATATACGGAGAAGAAAACTCTCGCCCCAGCTATTAAGAAGAGAGCTGATGGATTTTCTTAGTAGGTGGTGGGGATTGGGCCTGAAGCCTCAAAAAGTACATTTTAGGCCTAAACTTTAACCTTTTCATGAGATGTTCTTCAGAAAAATATGAAGGAGGATTTAACCCCTTACCTCCCCTTTTTGGAGATATATAGGCCCTTAGCTCCCTAGGGCAAGGACGGTACATAATGCAATAGCCAAATGTTTAAAAATACGCTTTATACAATCGTGACGCGCGTTTGACTTTAAATGTGCAACTGAGTCGAAACTTTCAGAGATCATTCTCTGGACCAAGAAAATCACTCTCTTTGTCTGGAAAAGGGTGTTTGGGGGCCTAGGTCAAATAGAATTTTATCCCTTATAAGTTGAAAGCATACAACTCTAAATCCATGAGGCAAGAGGAACCTAACGTGAAAAAATTGTTTAGAGTTATGCCCCCACCACCGAAATGGAGCCAAAAAAGGCAAAAATTAGTTTTTCAATCAGATTAAAACTTTTACCTTTAAATCTTTAGGCTAAGGGGGTCCAAATATGAAAGGTTGCTTCAAAAATGGGCCGAAAAGGGGGAAATTTTTTTCTGATCGTCTTAAAACTTATAATTGGATGTCACTTGGCCAAGGGGAGCCAAAGAAAGCAGGCTCTTTAAAAAGGCCAAATATCTTTCAACTGGTTTTCTATTCTGAAGTCAATGGGTAACAACAGGAAACCTTATAGAAAGATGATCTCCTAGTTTAGCCATCTTTTCTATGGCACCCCCTCCGGAGAGGGTTTCATACCCGGGTATATTTCTTAATTTCAATCTTCTGGCTACCTGTAATGAAATTCAACTTGGTTAAATTCTTGAATACATTAAGATTAATATTCACATAAAATTAATTAATTCTAATTGTTTTACTTAAACTAATTTTATAAAAGAGAATCAAATAGCTTGAAATAATAAAAGCTTGTTGGTAATAGCCAATATACATAATATTTATATATATATATATATTGCTCATATAATATTATTTTGATTCCAAATCATTTATACAAATTACTTTTACGTACCCCCCCCCCCCCGAATATCAGCTCCTGCTTAAAGGAAGAATTCTTCCCTTTACAACAAAACTGTGTAACTTGCCCATAATTGTTGACCGGATACTTTCTTGTTGGACAAGTTTCAGATCTTGCTAGCTTTCAAAATATTGTAGAAGGGCTTTTCTATCCATCAAAAGAGTGAACCTGATACTGAAATCGAATATTTATGAAAACATTATCGTATAAAATATTTACATTGAATTTGCAGTGCAAGTTTTACATACATGTGTCCTTACCTTACAAAGTGTCCTTAGTTTACATGTGTTTACACATGTAAACTTTACATTTAGTTTATTAGTTTACATTAGTTTACAAAGTGTGTCCTTAGTTTACCTTACAAAGTGTCCTTACCTTACAGTGTCTTTTACCTTACCTTACCTTACAAAGTGTCCTTAGTTTACAAAGAGTATTGTATTTCCTTGATTCAAAAGCTGAAGTGTACTACACATTTGCTTAGAAAGAAAAGAAGGCAAGAGAAAGCTTAGATTCATGCCTGACAGCCGGGGGGAGGGAGGTCGAAGGACCGTTTTTTCTGTTACACTTTCAACTTTTTAAGAACCATCTTTTTTTTTAGAATGAACTCTCTCTTTATTAACTACTAAATTACAAAAACTATAAATACACACAACCGCCCTGGGGAAGGCTCAAACAGCCTGATGTTGGACGACTGCAATCCTCTGATTCTCAACCTAATTCCCAAAAACTTGGGTCCAAGAAAATGATTGAGGCGTTCATCACCCTGGGCAAGGAGCAGGGTTTGATCCAAAAGAGGACCGCGTAAGCTTGCTTTCGTCGCCTGCAGAACCTTGGGGCTCAATCTGGCCATCCGCTCGGCAAATTTAAGCGCAGTTTCCTCGAGTTGTGCCCCTGGCACGACGGCATCGGCCAATCCCACTTCCAAGGCATCGTCCGCGCTCATGTTTTTGGCCAAAAGCACCACATCGCGAAGTTTGGCCGGATTACAGAAATGGCGAATGACTTCGACAACCGGTGTGGGAATCGGCAAGCCGACCTTGGGTTCCGCAAAGCTCATTCGGCCCTTCTCGTGGTCAAATAACCGGAAATCGGCGGGGATGGCCAGAATGGCGCCGCCGGCCATGGCAGGTCCGTTGATAAGTGCAATATGCGGCTTGGTTAAATTGAATAGGCCGTGAAGCATACGGCCAACGGCCTTAAAAATCTCGGGCCGACGCTCTACCTCGGTATTTAAGACATAAGCGGGATCCAGTCCATAACATGGTTACTAAGACAAGTAAGTTTTTTTTAGAGGTTGTTGAAAAAATCAGGTCTTCTGGAGGCGACATCAATCCGCTAAAACGTGGTGCACATTTTTGGAAAGTGAAAGGTCCGTCAAAATTTTACCGTAGAAAATTTTGGCTCGATGCAAATCAACCTCTACTTCGGTATGAACCCTCAAGAAAGAATCCATGCACTGGTATTGACCCTTCAAGTAAGTATCCTAGTTTTCTATGGGCTTATATTTTATTTGTTTGAAACATTTTTTTGTTTTATTTCTACGTGAATCAGATGTCTGGTTTAGTCTGACGAAAGTAATCAGTGGATTTATTTTGGCTGCAGTGCTTCAACTTTATCGGTGCTGGCTATCGGTAAAAGTATCAAATTCCATATGAATCTGATCAACTTCTGAATCTGAATTCTATGAATCTGATCAACTTCATCAGTGCTGGCTATCGGTAAAAGTATCTGATTCCATATGAATTCGCAGATGGCTCTTTTAATTTCAGTATAAATTTTCCATTGATAGGGCAAATATTATAAGCGAGACACAAGGAACATTTGGTAAGGGGTACTCAACAACAGACCGGGTTTTCATACTTCAAGCTCTCATGGGGAAATATTAAAGGGAAGGGTAAGCTCTATGTCGCTTTCCTTGACATTGAGAAAGCATTTGATAGCATTGATAGGCCGATTTTATTTTATTATCTAGTTAAGATAGGGCTTATCTATTTATCAAATTGTTAATTACCATGTATGAGATTACTTTACCTATAGATATCATTGCTAAACAAGGAGTGTCTAGGCCATTCAGAAACTTTAAAGGAGTCCCTCAAGCAGGCACAGTTTCACCAAAGCTCTTTCCTTTATACGTTAATGATTTGACTGAGTAACAGCGGTTGGCCCCGGCCCTCTCACTTACGGACGCTCTATTTTCTTGTTTACTGTTTGTTGATGGCCCGGCCTTGGTGGCTAAGTCCGCCGAGGAGCTTCAAACTCTCCTGGATTTAGCTGAAGCTTACTTAGAAACGGAAAAATTTAAGCTAACCGCATCCAAGACGGAGATTACCATCTTTCCTTGTGATAAACCCAATGGACAACATAATTTTTCATTTATTTAAAAAGGTGAGTCAATAAAGGTAGCCACCAGATATAAGTATTCGGGATACGTGTTCGCAGCAAATCGGAATTGGACCGAACACATTAAGTTGATAGTTTCTCGTGGAAAGGCAGCTGCAGGTGCACTACTCCGGCAAAAACCCATGTAGTTAGCCAAGTCTTCCTAAAACTAGGAATTTGCTTTAAAGTTTACGCGACAACATAGCGTCATTTCCTAGTTTTCTAGTTTTTAAAGTCACACAGAAATACCAGACACAAAAACAAAGCTTTAAACCATTCATGAAGTCAAATTAATCACAAAAAAAAAAACATGCATTATCTTTTCTCTTTTACAATATACAGTATGAGAACCAGAAAGCACTGGTTAGCACAAACAAAGAAAGCAGTTGACAACAAAACGGCAACTAAAAATGGAAAAAAAGAAGAAAGAGAAAAAAATCCAGAAGATTCAAATAACTATACAAAATTAAAAAAAAAGAAGAAGAAACGCATATTAGTAGAAGTCACTACTAAAACTTTTTTCTGACACTTTGTCTCACACAGCTCCTAACTCACTAGTAAAAAAAGAATTTCTCTTTTAATAAAAGGATTCATATTTAGGATGCTGCTTCTTGTTCTTCTACATCTTGGACTTTTTCAGCACCTTCGCCTTCACCTAAAAACAAAGTTAAACTGTCATAAAGTTGAATCTTGGACATGCTAAATACTAAGTTCTCTATATTTAAATCAGATGTCCCAAAAAGTGTTTACTAAACCAAAATTTAACGGCAGGGGACTTTGAAAGATAAAGGAATTAGGGTAACGATAAAGAATTACAACGATACTATGTATGTATGTGACAGGAACAAGAGAGATACACATACAAAATGAGAAAGCAGGTGTAGCAGGGTACTAAATAAGAGTAAAACACTCTATTTAGGTTTACATACTTAAAGTAACAACATCAAAAAATACTTCCTATCAGAATATACTATTTGAAAACTCAAAAAGGATTATTTATTTCATCAGATGTGTTTAGTTCCATTTGTTGGCATTGATTATTATCCACTTGTAACTACAAACCTAAAATAGAAGTTGTGGTTTTAAATATTCCTCCACAAAGATTCCAAAATGGGAGTACCCTTTTACAGAGAATGTTCGAGTGAAAGACCCTACAAATAACTCTAATCTAAAGTTGACTGCAATCAGCAAAATACCAAAAAAAGGAAGTTTCTCTTAATATCCAGTTTATTATTTAGGGGGTGTGAGCTTTTGGTTTACCCATTGATTTATAAACGGAATAGATACAAGACATTTAGAAAAAAGCCCTGCAACAGGCGACCAGGTAACTACTACTACTGGCAACTCACTGCTGCACCAAGCCGCATGAGGTCAGAGCAGATACATACGTTCCTCCTCAATCCCAATCTATTCTGTTTTAAGCCCATAGCGCGAAAATCAGTGAGAGGTTTAGCTTGCAGAACCCATGGCCTGTCTCGACCGCGACACTATACACTTGTACCATCAGTAGCGGCACTATGCTACGTACACTGGCGGCACTAGGGAATTAATAAGCATTTTACTAGCAAGACTAATAGAAATAATAGTTACCGTTCCTGAATCAGCTAAAAATGGCAATTGTCGCGCTAGATTTTTTTTCGAAGATGTGTTTTTAAACATTTGGTTATGACTGGCCGGTGTTTGTTCTTACTATGTTGCAGCTATCTCTGCACGTCAACACGTTTTATACATGTTACATGTGGATTATATTATGGGGACGCCGTCTTATTAATAGTACAGAATGCAAATAAATTATCAGTAATTTATATGACAATAAATAGGATAAATCACCAGTCCTCTGTATGGATGCTCGCATGTCCTCTGTATGCTCACCGTGTATATGTGACAATGTGACTCGTACTTTGCACAGTATTTTGCTAAATTTAAATTTTTTATAGGTTTTTCAGATCTACTATGAGCCAAGTTCTAATCTAGCTAGTTATGTGTCTATTGAGATTGGCCGGGTCAAAGAGATCGATTCTGAATAGACTATATCTCAATCTGCAGAAAACGAAGTTAGAAAGATGAGGTTCTAAGTAAGAAGGTGGCTAAAAAAAATCATGCTAGTGTTCATTATAATTTAGCACTGATATTCTTATGATGTTAATAGGAATACAAGGTTTAAAAATTTTGTATTTTGTTTATACTTTATTACTTATTTAGTTATGTACATTAAAATTCTTTCATGCAAATTCTTCATAACTCATAAGATTTTTTTGTTGCCCAGTATTAAATTAAGATCTGTTTTCGAGTTTCTAGCTGATCGTGAAATGATGAGCTTAAGCAGTTTGTAAATCCTCCTACCTATGGCCGTGTTTCTGGAATTAGTGTAGTAGACGAAAAAATAGCCTTGTTTATAATGTGCGCCTCTTCACATAACAGCGCTTTGAAAAGGCTCTGAAAGTGCACCTGCCTTATCTAAGGGATCTATGTCTGAAATGAAGAGGGAGGACGCCGATAATTCATGGGAAGTTCTCTATAAAAAGAAAAAGAAAAATCAGTTACGCCAGACCGAGCACCCAATTGATGAATAAGAGTAGTGCTCTTAGAGACCGTTCACACTTGTGAAAAAACGTATAATTCATAAGAATATGCACCCTGTTTACAAAAATTTATGGTAAAAATTGTACACGCTTCTCTAAGAGGACAAACTATTAACAACATCTCAAGTTTCGTATTCTTAATGTAAACTGTAAGTTTGACATCCCTGCTACTATGTTGTTTTCTTTTTAAATAAAAATTTACCTTACTTAACATGTTATCTTTATAAAAACTAACTTACCCTTACCTAGCTTAACTTATCTCACAAAGCTTAAGTTATCCTATCCTTGCAATATCCTTAAGCTGCTCATGGTTTTAGCTTGCCGATTCATGAGAATTTAGGGTGGGGGGATGTATATATCAAAATCTAGTTAGGAATTAATATGTTTTGTTTTTCAATGAAAACACCAAAATAAGGCATTTTTCAATCAAAATATCCCCAAAAAGATATTTTTCAAGATCTAGCTCCCCTTCCAAAAATACACCTGAGGGCTGTTGCTATACTACTTGTGGGGAATTGGTTATAGCCGTTTTTAATTCCTTAATCCAACTAAACTTTGCAATTTTGTAATTTAAAGAGAATTTTTTCTACGATTTATGAGAAAGTAGGTGCTGGCTTTTAGTTTTCTGTTCTATATTCAGATTTCAGATCCATACTCGCCAAGCTATGACAACACAGCCCAATCAAGTCTAAAAAGTTTGGCAAAACAAAATGAAACAACTAAAATGAGCGAGATAGGGTGATTCTTAAGGATATCACATCCTCCTGTTACAGAAATATAGAACAGAAATCTCTCTTTTTCTCTTTTATTGAACTCTGTTCTTGAGTTATGAAGTTCTGGAACTGTGGTACACACTAAGCCTCTTTTATATCATACTGATAGTAAAAGCCGTAAAAAGAACTAATATTTAATATATTATTAGCAGACCACCATAAACACTTAAACTCTGCTGTACAAGCCTTTATACATAAAAACATAATTTTTCATGAATACTAAAAAAAAAAAGTTTTTAAATTCAATATTTATGAGCTGCTAGAATCCTTGATTTTTCATCCTACTATTTTCAAAAAAAAGATCATTTATGAGAAACATGAAAAACAATATTGAAAAGGATTCATATAAATTTTAAGTTTATAAGCATTCGTAAAACTAATCATTTCAAACAAAATCCTCCTATTCGCATTTGGAAATGCGAATAATTTACAACACCAGGAAGTTTTGTTTGCTTGAGTTGATTTGCCTATAGACTTCTTCATGTTGGCCATTACAACAGATCGCAAGAAAAATGTAGGAAAACCTGTTTAAAGAAATTGTTGCTCTAATATGTGTCTAAATAATCATTTTTTTTTATACAACTCTGAAAATAGCTCTTTCAATATCCAATCGAATTAGCCCCTTCCAAAATTTCTACGAAAAATCCATCTATATGATGTGCCCTGTATAAGAAAACCAAAAAATAATAATGCATTGTGCTTACATCGCACTTTACTTAGGTAGCAATATTGCGCTGCCTGTTATACTTCTAAAGTTAGTGAAGCCATTTCCTTGATCAGTTTTTTTTTATTACCTAGCATTGTCTCTTCATCCAAATTAATTACAAGTTAAAGCATCTTATTGTTCTTAATATTAATTTCCAAATCTACTCCTGCACCATGAGCTCTCAAAATTTCCAAAAATCTGTATATTTTGCTAACACTTTTATCAAGGGTAATCAAATTATTGGCGTAATCTAAGTTTAGGAGAGTTGTACCATTTGAGACCATCTCCTCTTATAAACTCCCCCGTTTTTCTTAAGACGAATTTCCTCAAAATAGGCCATATAAACAGGAGAAAGCCATAGCAGTTCTCAGTCCCTTAATCCACACCAAACCAGCAACTTCCTGCCTATTCTAGCATACTTCCTAACTAAACCGCAGAAATATTCAGTACATACAGTGTTTATCATTTTAATATCCTTAAGTACGGTGTACCATATGAGGGCAGGACATTCACTGAAACTTTTCTATTGGCTAAATTTATGAAAGTGAGGATTAAAAAGTCTTGTGATTCATTCGCTTCTTAAATTATATTAATCTAAGAGTAAAATCTTGTTCAATGTCTCCCTTCTCTATCCTAAAACAACACTGTTCTTCTCTTAAAACTTCATCCACAGCATCTCAAAAGTATTACCGTGTTAAATAATTCCCTTCCGACAGAAATCCAGCTAGTACCTCTGAACTACACTTATTCTTATTACCTTTCTCGTAAACGGGTTTAAAGTTTTTCTAAATTTACTAGGTGCATCTCCTTTCTGAAAACATTTTCATAATCTTCAGTATTTCATTTCTAATTTCCTGACCACCATATTTCAAATACGTATAGAATGTATTTATTTCCAACCAATTTCAACGGAAAGCGAAAGGAGACTGAAAATCAGCGCATGATCCGTCTCGAAAATATAAAGTGAATGGGAGAAGACAACCGGCAATTGAGTTACTAGATGAACAAAATTTACGCAAGGAGATAGCTCAAGAAAAGAATGAAGCGAAGCGAGCAAAGAAGGTAAAGAAGCGCAATTAGAGAAGCAGTTAGAGGTGACAGAGGTTAGACGAGTTATTAGCTCCACAGAAAACAAGCCAGATAAGGAAGCGAACAAAATCATGCCAGTCAATTTGAGTATAAGCAACTCTTTCCCTTTCCTCTTCATCTTCTAATTTCTTTTTAACAGATTCTTCATGCTTGATCCATTCAACACGGTTATTTACTTGCTTTAAAATAACAGTTCTTTCATTGCTTTCTTCGTCCAATTTTTTATGTAAATCTTTGGGAGGGATCATAATCTTTGTATACTGTTCCAAAAGCTTTGTAAAATAGTTGAATAGTGAATGTTGGGGTTTTAAAAAATCAAAATGGTAATTTTTTTGTTCTCGGTTCATAAGATTTGTCAGGAATTGCCGTCCATTCCTGGCAACAAATTGTGCAGTAAGCTTCACTATGTCAAGCTCAAGAGCAGATATTGATGGTGGATCAGCAATAAATTCGTATGCTGGTGGGGGCTCTTTTGGAACCTGCGGAGGTTCAGCTACGAGTTTTGACACAATTTCCGCTTGCCTTGCTTGTGTAGCCGCCTGTACAGCTCCTGGTGGAGGAACTGGACCTTTAACTGGTTCAACAACTTTATTCTCTGAAATATCCCGAACTTTCATTCGATAGTAAGCATGGTATGGGTCATTGGAATTGAGAAAATTAAATTTCGGGTTGTTCGACTCTTTCTGACGAATCGTACTTTCGAAGTCGGGACCATTTTTTGCAACGAAACCGGCAGTCTTGTCAACAATATTCCGAACTTCGGGTGGGGGATAAATGATATTACTGGGTTTCTTCTCATCATCAGCCACAGGTTGAACTTGAGTCTCTACTGCTGGAGGCATTTTAAGTGGAATTGAGACAAACTATCCACCTGAGAATTCCTGGAACAAAAAGGTAAAGTTAAAAACTGCAGGAAAAACACAAACTTTAACAAAATTGCGTTACATCACCAGTATAGAATCACGAATCAGTCTTTCCTTGCAGTACTTAATTTGCTATCCTTCAATTCAATTTTAATATGTGTGATCCAAGCAAAAAAAAGGAGGGAGGGGCATTCCCCTATACTTTTTGTTATGTTGTGAAGAATTCTTGGCGCAACAGACAGACTGTAAAAGACAGCTTTTTGGCTTTGAATCTCGAGTTTTATTTCGAAAGAAAAATACAAAAAGTTCTATTGTTGGAACAATTGAAGAAAAGTTACTAAATTAGTTTTTTCAAATAGAAAGAGGAAAAATATCAGAAAATACTGAAAGGATTTGGCCAATAGTTGTCAGTTTTCAGTGGCCAAAAAAAAAAAAAAAATAAAGCGAGCATGAAAAAAAAAATCATTATGTTTCAGAAATCATTTATTTAAAGACAGCTTTTATAGTCATAGATAAATCACAAACTAAATGTCGCTGTGATTTATAAACATTTTGTTCTAGGCATTTGTTCTAGACATTTTGTCCTAAGGCATTTTGTTCTAGGCACTTGTAAAAGATGGCACGAATGAATTGTTAATTCGATTAGTTCTGAAACGCACTGGCACTAATTTGTTCTTCTTTCTGGTGTTAACTACTGAGTTGGCAGCAGGGAGTGGAAAATGTCGGTGCATGGGGCTAGCAAGGAGAAATTGCCCGAAACGCATTATCAACTGAAACCTGCGATCTCTAAGAGTTTCAATCTTTAAAGACTCAAGAGCAGACTTGTAATCTACAGATTTTCCTCCAATGATGATTTTAACTGCTCTTTTCTGGACTCCTTCCACAACATCACTTAGATATCACAAAATAATCGGCAGTTTGCAGCGGGCCCATTGAGACGGGAGGAGGGAGAACATTCAGTCACGGTTGCTATAGGTACACTGGATTATCGTAAGAAGACTTCTACTTCGTCCATCTTGTTAGTCAAGGAGCGAGCTTTGGTCATGAGAGCAGAAGGAAGTTGCGATTTGACAGACAGGATTTTCAGGATATAAAACAGGAGGAGTTTCGCTGGAATCAGCAGAAACAGTCACATCAGCATACCACGGCGTAAGAGTCGGTGGGATTTCATAGTGCCTCTGACAGTTTAGTTTTATGTTAATTTTTTATTTTGATTTTACTATTTAATAATTTTAATTTTTATAAGGACGATAATTATGCCCCTAAGAGGATGGGGGGGGGGGATCAGAACTACACAGAAAAAAGAGGGTCTCCAGGGTCTCACGCTGGAGACCCTTAAGACCTGCCCTTCCTTACGCTCCTTACCATGTCTGAACACACGATAATTGTTAGTATATTCTTTTTATGGTTTCAATTTATGTAAAGTATAATTTCGATATCTCAAGTGCCACATGCACTTACTCGTTCTGACTCGAGGTTGGACATGGCTGTATTAAATAAAAAACAACTCTGATCGTTTTTAAATCCATCCAAACAAATTACATTTCGCCACCTAATAGAATCTCTGATAATACCCCAGCTGGTAGGTGATTAGGCTTTAAGAATGCTTTACGTAAAATGAATTTACGAACTGTCAATCAGTTTTATATTTTTTATTCAGTTACCCTTTCATTGTTGCTTCGAAAAGGTCCTATTTTAGTTTTAGTGTTTGTTTTGAGATTTAGTTTTATAGTTGAACAAAATTCTGTAAAATGTTTTTTTTTTTCTAGCTTTCTGAAAAGCACAAAGAAGACACAAATACGTGTGTATTCAGTTTTACTGTCCCTCATAAAAATGGAAATACAACACAGATGGAGTAACCTATAGAAAATAGGAAAAAACTTGAAACAAGTACAATCGATCTAACAAAATAAATACAAAAAAAAAACTATAAAGTACAATCAGTACAGAATACTTTTAAAGATGCTTTCACCATTAAACTGCTTCTAGCGTCTCTTAGTACTTTTTTGCACCTGGATCACAGGATTTGCAACTCGAAATAATATTGACGAATAACTATTACTAGTCCAAGGGAGAAGAAACATGGACAACAATTGTATTATATACCCAATACAGGATTTACGCATAGGCCCAGTAGGACCGGATCTAGGATGCTGAGGGTTGCAAAAAAAGCTCTGAGCAATTTATTTTTCTTAACAAAACTGGAATGATGTAATTCATCGTCAAAGTGCCAGTGCACTTTGCTGCTGCGCTGCCTATTCACAGAAAAGTGACTTTCTAGAAGTTCGGGTATTTGAAATTCGGGGAAATCTTTGAATTTTCGGGGATTTTACCAAAAATCTTGCAAAAACGGAGCGACAAAGTGCTTGAGCCAAGGATTAGTCTGGCTCCTGTATACTTCATAGCCAGGATATGATGATTATATTTAGCTTTACTGCAACTATTAGACCATACATTTTCCTAGATTTACTTTTAAATGATTGCTTTAAGATTCGCTACGTAGCACAAAGACCTAATTAAAAAGAAACGAAAACAAAACAAAGTTCCAAACTTAATTTACTAGAGATTTCTTACATCAAAATAAACTATAAAATTATAAATACAGCTTTAGTGTTTGTTTTGCAGTTGTGTTTGCACCACCCATACGCTTTTTATGAAGGATTATTCTAATTTGCATTTTAGATCACTTAATGCTATCCGAGCTCGAGCAAGAAAAGAGATGAAACAGCTGAGTGAGCCATCTAGTGAAGGCGCCGTAGGTAATTTGCAAACTGCTGAGGCTGCTCTTCCATCCTCGCTCGCAACATCTGGAGTTTTCTACACATGCCCTATGATTGGTAAGGCTCTGATTATTTTCAAATTTAAGAAGGGTTCCTTTAGTTTCCTTGGGTATTGTTTTTGGTTTATTATAAGAAATTGATAAGGATCTCATTCAGTAGCTCCCACGTAAAATTTTTACTTTCTCTGTTCTAAATTACGTAACATTAGAGAGGTACAGAACGACACATTGCCGATCCCGTTGGTCATTCCATATCGGGCCCCAATGTTCCTTTCGGGAATCACATTCGACGATGACGGTATCGCCTACGTTTGCACACTATTTGGCGAAGTTTGGAAGGTAAGCGGCATCGATCATGACCTGAAAAATGTTCGTTGGAAACGGATGGTCGCGGGTTTGAATTCAACTCTTGGGATTCTTTATCACAAGGGCACGTTGTACGTTGCCGACAAGGCCGAGTTGCTGTCTCTCCACGATCTCAATGGTGATGACGAAATTGACTTTATTCAGCGACGCAATCAGAAGTTTAAAAACTTTGGACGCAATGTTCACGCTGGCTTGGTTGTAGATGACAAGGACGCGTTTTATTACATCACAGGAAAAGGCCTGGCGCGGCTTGCGAACGACAACTACAAAGTATTTGCTCCGCCCCTGCGAACTGCGATGGGGGTTGGCATCACGCACGACAACACGATTTTGGCCGCACCGCAAGAGGGCGACGGCACGCCTGCATCAGCAATTCACGAATATCATGACGGTGACGACCTCTATCGACCGACTTTCCGCGGAACAGACGTAGACGTTGAAAAGGAGCGATTGAGACTCGATCCGGCGTTGGTTTATATTCCCCGAGGAGTCGATAATTCAACAGCCTGTACGCTCGCAGTCAGGTCCGATCGCTTCGGGCCGATTGGCGGACAGTTGCTCAACTTTTCATATGGAGCATGTTCGACCCAACTCGTTCTGCGGGACAAGCCTCCGGGAGCGGATCGATACCAGGGGGCTGTCGTCCCCATTCCCGGTAACTTCTTCAGCGGAGCCAACCATGGAGCGGTCAATCCCAAGGATGGTCAAGTCTATATCGTGGGGCATGATGGCTGGGGCACATACGCGATTTCTGACGGTTCCCTTCAGCGATTACGACTGGCTAATCGGCCAGCTTACTACCCGACAGGATTTCGACTTTTCACTAACGGTATCCGAATTGAGTTCGACAAGCCACTTGATGATTCATCTGTGGAAAACGTCAACAACTTATTCGCACAGCAATGGAACTATGTTTACAGCGCGGCGTACGGCTCTCCGGAGTATTCAGTCAAATCACCGAATCGCAAAAGCCACGACCGATTAAAAATTCAGTCTTCGCATTTGTTACAAGATGGCAAGTCGATATTCGTTGAGATCGCGGACTTTGAGCCATCCATGACAACTCACTTGTTTGGCAAGTTAAATGGTGCGGATGGACAGCCTTTTGAGCTGAACATATTCAGAACGGGTGAAAGGGCATTGACCGGCAGGGCGGAGAGCCTGAGCCCTTCCTCTGCGCCGCCTGAAAGCAGCAGCGCGGTCTGCCGGCAACCTCCCCGGACAACCCCGTCCGGTGTGCTTCGGTTTCATACCGGCAGGTCTCCTGACTGGCGGGTCATCGTCTGGGCCGTCTTCCCGGACCGCTGGGATCCAGTGACGCGATGGCTCAGCACTCGCCGCCTACAGTTGCGGGGGCAGTTCCGGTTGGTGCCCGGCAGGCACCGCGGATTCCCTCTTAGCCCTTGCGGGACCGGTAAAGCGCGCGTAGCGCATCACTTTGGTTGCGGCAAGAAAAAGTTGCTGCCGCTGCGGAAATCCCCTGCAAAAGGCGCGCCCGCCGGAAGCTGCGGCAACCGCGTGTTGAGCAGCCGGACCCATTGGCAAGTGCTGGACCCCATGTTGCCGTTCAGAGAATTTCATCCTCGTCGAACATCGGGTCGTCCTCCAGCTGGGCGCTCAGGTCCTCCACCGAATCCTCCGCCTTCTCGACGGAGCGGACCCTGCCGAGGTGGAACACGGCATCGCCCTCGTTCACGATGGGCATTACCGCACGCCCGACGATCAGCCCGTCGAAAGGCGCCAGGATCTCCTCGTCATGCTCACCGAACGGGTCAGACACCGAGCCCATCAGCTCCCCTTCCCGGACCAGTTCGCCATCGTCCTTGTACACCCGCAGAAGCCCGCCCATCGGCGCCCGCAGCCATTTGCTGGAAACGCAGAACTGCGGCTGCGACTTTGGTTTGGAAATGCCCTTGGCCGGGACCATTCCCATGTGCCGCAGCACCCGCAGGATACCCGCCAGCCCGGCACGGATCGACAGCTCGTCAAAACGCAGGCCCTCGCCCGCCTCATAGAGCAGCACATCCTTGCCCGTCTCCTTGGCCGCGCCGCGCAGCGAGCCGTCGCGCAGCGGCGACTGCATCACGATCGGGGCGCCAAATACGCCTGCAAGCTCGCGGGTGCTGGGGTTATCGGGCGAGATGCGGATTTGCGGATAGTTGGTCCGGTGGATTGCTGCCGAATGCAGGTCGATACCGAGGTCCGAACGGGCCACCACCTCTGTCATGAACAGATGCGCCAGGCGCGAGGCCAGCGAGCCATGCTCGCTGCCGGGAAACACCCGGTTGAGGTCGCGCCTGTCGGGCAGATAGCGGGAGTGGTTTATGAAGCCGAAGGCGTTGACGATCGGCACCGCAATCAGCGTGCCCTTGAGCGTCGTCAGGTTCGGCCATTCTTTTGCTGATTTCGCGAAGAAAGTAGCAGTATTGTGTCATCTAAAGATATAGAACCTCGCTGCATACTGCTGCGCCGCCTTTCTCTTGCGCTTAATTGAGAGCTTCCATTGGTCCATCCTGGAGGAGGGCTGGCAGGAAGAGATTCGTCAGACTCAGGAATTGGAGACGGCATTGAAGGAGTTGGTAAAGAAAATCCGTTCATTGCTGAAACATCAAGCGAGAAAGATTCTTTCGTCTTATGAATTGCGGGAAATATGCTTCCTTCTTCTACTTCTTCATCTTTTTGTTTGCTAAAAGAAGGAAAACATATACTTGGTTTAGCAATAGCATGTAAACTTTTTCCTTATTCATTTTTGGGGAGAAAAAACTGTTTTTAGCCTCGGCAAGAGTGAAGCAATATTATTGCGCTCGGCAGACGATTCAACGACGATTAGGCACTTTCATCATTTATTTTTATACTCGTGTTCTTGTTCCTAGTTCTTATGTTGAAAATAATAATAATTATTGAGTGGATAGTTAATCTTCTCATTTGATCTACCCTGTCTTAAGTATTTCTAGGTTGTTTATAAGCCTTGGCTTGTTCCAGATAGGATTACTGAATTTAGGTATGTATTAAGGAGAGATGAGGAGAAAATTTGAAAATGAAATAAACCGTTTTCAAGTTTTAGGAAATAAAATAGCGAAGAATGAAAATTTTTTGACAATCAGAAAGTGGAGAAAGATTTATTTCTTAAGCAGCGGTTACAGATACTAAAAGGATTGAAAAAAATAATGCCTCGGTTACTGATAACGTGGTAAATAACTTTTGAATTATGGTTAATTAAATAAAAGGGTTTTTGTATGTTAACTCTCATAAGGTTGAGCCACTCATTAGGTTTTTCAAGTATACTGCGTACTGTTACTGGGAGGTGAACAAGGAAACTTCCATTACCACCCCTTATATGGATGTTCACAGAATATAGAGACAGGGCCCATTTGAAAGGAAAGTTGGAGAAATCCAGCGTCGTTTCATAGTCTATGCCTTAGTGCTACACTTAGTAAACAGTAATGTCTCTTTCATGCATTATTGTTATTTTCTTGTGGTGCTCATCAATTAGAAGGGATAGTCTTAGAAATTTGAAGAAGAGCTAAATCAATTTCGAATTAAAGGCTCGTGTGATCTTTGTAATTGCCGAAATTGGTCAGTGGGCAACCTGCTACCCATTTGACGCTCCATGTTCTCCTGGATACCCAAACCCTATATGATGTCGGATGAAACGCCATTTGCTCATGTGTTTTTCGTTAAAGCATCTTTTTTTCACTTTGTTCGATGTGTTTTGAATGAACGCATATAATAAAGTTTCAATTTAAAAACTAAACACATTTTTTGCCATTGGAAGCAACTAAAAAAAAGGTAATAGCAGAGCCTATTTATAAGTTTTGTATATTTATCTCAAATTCCTGAGAAAATAGAAAAGATAATTCTTGGGTACTTAAGAAAAAATTGAGGAAAGAAAGTGATTCACAAGATAAAACTATGCATATCTAATAGTTTGTAAGAAAAATATTCATACAAGAAAAATATGAAGAAAAAACTCTATAACTTTTATATAATCCGTATTGGTTCTCCGCACAGAATAAAACCATCCCTCCCTATGAATTAATGTGCAGCTAGGAAATAACGTACATTATTAAGCGGAGTCTGAATTTACCAACTCACCCAAATGAAGCTGTCAAACTATATATGAAATAATTCTTCATTTTACATGGACCTCATACCATAATCAACATAATCAACAGCATTGTCAGGGTTGCAGCAGTAGCTAGCAACCTAGTAAGAGGTGATCACAACCCAGAAAGAAATATAACAACCCATAACTCCTAAAAATAGAGCCAGATCAATATAAGAAGTACACTATTAGAACCGCCTTCTCCGGAACCCCTATACAGGATACTTACCATCAGTTGGTCTTGATAAAGAGCAATGTTGTCTCCCACATTTTTTCTTCTTTATACCCCCTCTTTTAGATACATAGTCCAGAAAAAATGATCTGAGAAAGTTGGGAAAGGGCTTATTCGAATGAAACTCCGGAGTTCTGGCTCCCAATTTGAGGAGTAAAATCGACACATCCTACAGCGCACAGTGCACTGCTCAGAATGCGGTTCAAGTAATTTGAGCTTCAGCAGGTTAATCTTCTTAATTTAATTTTAACTTTGATTTTTTAATAAACTTTAATTTTTATTTTTGTTTTCTTCATCCTTTTGGCCCTAGTGAAATAACATAAATGCAATAATCCTTGATAAACCTTGCAAGTTCATCGTTTAAACTAGTTGACAATCAGCTTCATTTGTGACTTCACTAAAGCCAATCACAGAAGCTGAGATTCTACAGTGACTGTAAATTTAATGTTAAAAATTTGTTCCATTAAGTTGAAACTATGAAAGCCAGCAGTAAGTCTTAAATAATAGGCTACATTAATAAAATTAAGATTTAAACTAAATGACTTGGACACTCGAGTTGGGAGCCCAATTTTTTTTTTTTTTTTATGTGGAATTACTACTTATTCGGAATGTAGCCCTCATTAAAAACAATGTAGCCCTATTTATGCATTATAAGTATTATTGCTAGTGATTTAAAAGGTAATTTATTTTTAAATCTTTAGCTTTCTGCTTTCTTCAGATTAAAATTGTAGATGGCAATGAATTTAGCTCCTAAAAATATACCGTTATTCTTTTTAAATCTTTAAATTCTTTTTATTCATTTCACCCTATTAGTTTTTCTGTCCATATTCTGACGTACCTTACAATTATTGTAATTATGTTTGTAATCAGATTACCATCTAATGATGATAATTACTTATATAGCTGATGATAATTACTGATAATATACAAAATTAATAATGATTTATGACTGTATAATTGAGATTTTAATTATATAGTTGCACAATTGGTTATAATACTGACGATAAGAAGATTCCTTAGAAATCCTTCACCTTTATTCCAAAATCCTTTTCTAAACCTGCTCAAATTTTTATCAGGTGACATCCTTCACACTTATCTCAAGACCCTCTTTTTTCATACTTGCGTTTCCGGGCAGTAGCATCAATTCACCGAAAGTAAGGAAGTGGCAGGTGTGATATATTTTCAATTTTTCAATGAAAATACCGAAAAAGCCATTTTTTTAACATACCAAGAACGGGTATTTTTCAAAATCTTGAGAGGGTATGAGTGCTCTTCTCCCCTCACATTGACACCACTGGTTATTAGGGTGTCTGACATTGTTGTTTCCTTCTCTTCATGTTTGATTGTTTGGACACGCTATTACATAATCGTGATACAGTTCCTGAGCCTGTGGCAGGTGAGTTCACACCCTAGTTATCAAACAGTTCGTGGTAACGAACTGTAGTAAGGAGTGACCTATCTCAATAGTAACCAAAACTCTAAAAAACGGAATTTTGATACCAATAGTTACATCAAAAGAATTGCATTTTCATGTTGATTTCAAATATACAAGTTTCATCAAGTTTAGTCTTACCCATCAAAAGTACGAGCCTGAGAAGATTTGCCTTATTTTAGAAAATAGGGGGAAACACCCCCTAAAATTCATAGAATTAATGAAAATAACACCATTAGAGAACCGTACTGTAGATGTTTCAAGCTCCTATCTGCAAAAATGTGGAATTTTGTATTTTTTGCCAGAATACGGATCACGGATGCGTGTTTATTTGTTTTTGTTTTTTTTTTTCCAGGGGTGATCGTATCGACATAATGGTCCTAGAATGACGCGAAAGGGCTCATTCTAACGGAAATTAAAAGTTTAACACAAGCACAACTTAAGTCATTTCGTTTCAGTGATCTGCCATGCTATGAACTGGTTTTTCACAATGGTATTTTCCAAAGTGCCTTTTCACAAACCGATGGACTGAAAGAAGGTGTTGTGATTCAGGACCTGATCAGCGCCTTAAGCGAACATGGCGATACGATCCAGAAACATATCAACCTCTCTGATGATGAACGCAGTTACGCCTTCAGCAACTTAAATGCCGCCTTCTTACAACAAGGTTCATTTATTTATCTACCAGATAATGTTGTTCTGGATAAACCCATTCATTTATTGTTTTTATCAGGTCAATCTGAAGAAGCACTTTCATCACAACCACGTAACATTATTGTCTTTGGAAAAAATGCCGAAGCAACCATTATAGAAAGCTATCTTGGTATCGATGACAGTGTTTATTTTACAAATACCGTTAGCGAGGTTTCGCTATCCAACAATAGCCAATGCAAACACTACAAACTGCAACAGGAAAGCACTCAAGCCTTTCATGTTGGCAGCATGAAAACATCACAACAGCGGGACAGTCGCCTTGAGTCTCATTCCATCTCACTCGGCGCTGCACTGGCACGTAATGATATTCATGCCCAGTTAAAAGAAAGCGGCAGCCATATTCTCATGAATGGACTGTACATGGCCTCCGGCAAACAACACATCGACAACCACACCCTGGTGGACCATCTGGTACCTCATACTGGTAGCGATCAAGTTTATCGCGGGGTGTTGAACGATAGTGGTCGTGGTGTCTTTAACGGTAAAGTGGTTGTGCATAAAGACGCACAAAAAACCGAGGCCCATCAATCCAATGCCAATTTATTATTATCTGACACAGCAGAGGTCGATACCAAACCGGAACTTGAGATCTACGCCGACGATGTGAAATGTTCTCATGGCGCAACGGTGGGCCAGTTAGATCAAAACATGCTGTTCTATCTTCGCACCCGAGCCATTGAAGAAGAAACGGCGAAAAGTCTATTGACCTTTGCCTTTGCTGATGAAGTCATCAGTAAGATCGGTTTCCAACCCATTCGTAAACGATTAGAGCAGATCGTCATCGGTAAATTACCGGATGCAGATTTAATACAGGGTTTCGCCCATGACTGATCCCAACGCCGCCAATATCCCCGAAGAGATGAACACATTTGATGTGGATGGCATACGCCGGGATTTTCCGATACTGAAACAAACCGTGCATGGAAAACCACTGGTTTATCTTGATAATGCCGCGACGGCACAAAAGCCCAACGTGGCCCATTCGATCGAAAACCGGAAATTATGGTGCCCTTTTTAGGATTCGAAAGTGATCGGAGGGGCCAATAGCCTCCACGCCTTTTTTCCCCAAATACATCAGATAAAATTTTCAAAATAGTTTTAAAATCAGATAACAAAGACCTGAGGGTCGACAAAACCCTCAGGGCTTAGGGGCACGCGTTGAAGCTATGTCCTGTGGTATATGTGGTTCTTATGGAATGGCTGCTCGTATAAACTTCAGAGAGTGTTCATTTGATTGGAAATTGAAAATTCTAGTTCACTTTTTAAGAGTCAAAAGAGATGGGAGGTCAACTACTTCCCCCACGCCCTTTTTCCGCAAACCCATCCGACAAAAATTTTGAAATGGCAGTTTTATTGAAAATAGTTCAATCACCAGATGACAAAAACTCCGGGTCGACATAAACACCAGAGCCAAGTGTCAAGTGTTTATAGTTATGCCCCGGAGGTATATAAGGTTTTGTGTAAGGGGTGGTCGCATAAAACTTAGATGTAGCTTATTTGACTGGAAGTTGAAAGTTCCAAAGTTCCTTAAGTCGAGAGCGCACACACACACCCTCTTTTCCTTAAATGCATCCGATCAATTTGAGATAGGTATTTTCTTTGAAATAGTCCTCAGACCAGGTAATAAAAACTTCGGGATCACAATACCCCACCCCCTCCCAGACATCTGGGGAACTAAGGGTTGTAACTTGTGTTCTGGGGGATATAAGATTTTATAGATGCGATGTTTGGATAAACTTCGGAGGGGACGCAAATGATTAGAATTCGAAGTTCTAGTTCAGTTTTTAAGAATCAAAAGCGATCCAATGGCAACTAGCAGAACTCGGAACCCGGGAGAAGGGTTGCAAGTTATGCCTCTAGGGTATATAAGGATTTTGTGGAAGGTATGGTATCATTCAGTTGTAAATCGGAATTTATAGTGTTGTTTTTAAGTCGAAAGTGATCAGAGGGCAACTAGACACCCTCGCATGTCCCTTTTCCCCCAAATGCATCCAATCGAAATTTTGAGATAGCCACTTTGTTCAAAACAGTTTATAGATAAAATAATAAAAGCTCCGGTGTTCAAACAACCCCTCAGAGCCCGGGTTAAGTGTTGTAAGTTATGCAATGGGGGAATATTAGGTTTATATGCAAGGAGTGGTCGTGTAAACTTCAGAGGTTGATCATTTGATTAAAAACTGAAACTTCTAGTTACTGTTTTAATAGTCAAAAGTGAACAGAGTGTATATATCCTCCCCCCTCGGGAAATATACACCTTTAGAAACATAATTATGAAAACTACCACATAGAATTAGGGAACGGGGAACGCCCAGTGCGCAGTATATTAACTACATAACGTAAAGTAACCTAACCCAACCTACCCTAGGTACCTTTTTTTGCCCCTCAACCCAAAAAAACTTATTCAGAAATATTGTTCACGGAGCGAGAAACCCGTCTTTGCTGAGTGATTCAAAGGAATTTGTTTTGTTACAGATATTGCTTGACTAGTTTTTGTCTTATGAGCGCGTCACAAATGATCAAGTGTTTATTATTTAACCGATAAGTATTCAAGGGTTTTTTGAATCCCCAAACAATTAAAATTGCCCCAACAATCGTTTTCGCACTCCCAGAGGTGTGTCTACGCATGGCTAGAGTTCCTTGTTTTACAGGATACAACCGTACTTTAGAGAAAAATTGTGCGATTTCAGTTTAAATACTTCTTGGCTACCAAGTGTACACCTCGCATGTCAAAAAACGTCAATTTTGAAGGAAAAGCAATAAAAACGAGCTTTTTCACCGGTCATGACTAAAAATTATGCCTTGAAAAAAAAAGAAGGATTTTGTTCCTTTGTGCCATGTGTTTTAATGAGATTACGAAGATTGTCGTCGGTTATACCACTCGATGCAACAGAAGAACATACTTTATTTAACTATATTTATCACCTATATTTCGTTTTTTATATCTACAACTTAATTAACTTCTTATAACTATAACTTAATATTTCATCGCGTCTGTTGGATTGGAAGTGTGTCCGTGACAACTGTTATATTGAACTTTTAAATAGTTTTGCAATCCTTTGCTTCTTGAAATGTTTGAGAACTCTTGTGAAGTGCAGATGTGAGTTTTTGGTTTTCGAAAATCAAGAATTATGAAACATTCGAATAATTTTGTACGATGAATATTATTTAAAGTTCAAATAATTTGAGAAGTAAATTTTACTTGTTATCGTATGCTTAAAGACTTGTTTAAGCATCATTTTTTGAAGATTAGAACAACATGTTTAATCAATAACTTTTTTAATACGCAGCTTGTGTCTTAAAGCTCAAGCATTTGAAACTCAATGCTCGTAGGAGAATATGCCTGAAGCTTCAATAAGTGTGTATTATTGAAAAACTTTTCAATCTTTCGTGATATTATTTCGTGATATAGCGTTTGTTGGGATGTATATCTCTTATTTCTCCTTCAGTTAAAAAACAAAACAAAAAAAACAATGCTCGAACAAAGATCCATACGGATCTTTATGGGGCTAAGGAGTAAAGAAAAGTAGCTAGAGCAAAACTTGAGTAAACATAAGTTGAGTGAAGAGTAAAGAAGCTAGAATAACATAAATACATAAAAAAAACTAATTTTAGTATGAAATAAATGGATGAAGAATCGAAGAGTAAAGAAAAGTCACTAAAGTATGGCTGAAATAAAGGAAGTTGAGTAGAGAGTAAAGAAGCTAGAATAAAACATATGCATCAAATATAGTAATTTTAGACTGGCATATATAAAACAAAATAAATGAATAAAGAATAGAAAAGCAAATAAGCTAGAAGCTAGAGTTAAAAATAAAAAAGAGTAAAGAATTCAGAAATTATAATTAAGTTAATAGAATAAAGTAGATAATTAAAGAGGGAAAGAGTAAAAAAGCTAGAGTAAAGAATAAAAAAGCTAGAATAAAATAAAATGAATGTGATAAATCTAAGAAAAATACATGAATAAGAAATAAATTATGTAAACATTTAGGTCATCAATTAATTGTTGACCTAAAAATTCATGACTGAAACATGTTACGATCGAGGAGAAAAAAGTTATAGTAGATATACCTTTTGAAACATTTCCTTCAAATCCTGTTTTGGGTTGGACCAAGAAGCCACTGCATCGCAGAAGAAGATGAAGTCTTGAATAATACCAGCCGGATTAACACTGATCATTAGGCACATCCCGCGAAAAGCACCGTCCTTTTCCTCATTGTCACGGATATTCCGTAAGGATAAACACCTATAAAAATTAAAAATACAACAAATCTAGTTACAGACTTGAAGACCCCCCTCCCCCCTCGTAAGTACATGAGGGCATTTGGCTAAAGTATAATATTGCAACTTAAATATCCCGTATACATTACAATTAAAAGCCAGACATTTCTAATTTTTGAACTTTGACCTAAAGAGAGAGAGAGAAAGAGAAGAAAAATATATACCTAAAGAACATAACAAATCGAAAACCCTGTTTTAAAACAATAGTTTTGCTGGACATTATATGGTATTATTTTCCAGTTACATTAGCTTTTTTTCAAATCCAGAGTGTTGAAAAAATTAGGAAAAGATAACAGAACCACATGGGCAGGAATAGCTGTACTTTTGTACAATATAGTCTCAGTTATTCCTTTTCATATATATAGTCTAGAATATTTCATGGTTCTATGTCCGGTGGATCCTTGTGTAGGTGGGTGGGTGTGTTCTAAGCCTCAAAACGTGGTTCTGTGTCCAAATTTCCTAAAACTCTGTGACCCTTTAGATGAATGTAGAAGGTTTCTGGTGCGGGCCCTGCCGTGCGGAACACCCGCTGCTGATGCAGCTGGCCGGTGACGACGGGTTTCGGGTCGCCGGGCTGAACTACAAGGACGAGCCGCAGAACGCGCGGCGCTTTCTCGGCAATCTCGGCAATCCCTATGATGCCATCGGGGTCGACCGCAATGGCCGGACGGCGATCAACTGGGGTGTCTATGGTGTGCCGGAGACCTTCCTCGTCGGCGCAGACGGAAAGATTCTCTACAAGCATGTCGGGCCACTGACGACCGCCTCGGTACAGGGCGAACTGGTTCCACGGCTGCGCGAAGCCATAACGGAGGCGCAGCGGAGCACCGGTCAATGAGCGGGAAACAACCGTCCCGTTTCAAGCGTACGGTCCCGCTGGGCGATACCCACGAGCGCGCGGTCTGCGACCACTGCGACTTCATCCACTATGAAAATCCCAAAGTCGTGGTTGGCTCGGTGGTTCGGCACGATGGCAAGATCCTGCTGTGCCGGCGCGCTATCGAACCGCGCGCCGGGTACTGGACCGTGCCTGCCGGTTACCTCGAACTGCACGAGACCGCGGAGGCCGGCGCCTGCCGCGAGGCCTACGAGGAAGCCTGCGCGGAACTCGAAATCGAATCGCTGCTGGCGGTCTACTCCATCGTGCATCTGAGCCAGGTACAGTTGATCTACCGGGCGCGGTTGAAGTCGGGCCATTTCGCACCCGGCGAAGAGAGCCTGGACGTGAAGCTGTTCGACTGGGCCGACATCCCGTGGCCGGACATTGCCTTTCCTTCGGTGCACTGGATGCTGGACCACGAAAAGCAGGTGCAGGAGGGAAGCGACCTGGCGCCGTTTGCAAATCCCGTCGAGGTTCGCCGGGTTTGAAGCGGCAGGACGAGGTCTTTGGGCATTTCCACGTGCAGGCCGGCGCGTGCGATCGCCTGGGTTCGCCCTTCACGGCAACGCTGTGCCGCACGATTGCCGATCTGCTCGATGAGGACAGCGCCGCCCTGCGGCGCGCTCGGGACTGGACCGGGTTGGTTGGCGCGGATGCACTGGCGCTGCGCTTTTGCGGCGCGCTGCATGCGCTGGTGCTGGCCGGCGCCGACGAGCGACTGACACGCGTTTACCCGCCGAATGTCGTCGGAAAATCGGAGCTGGCATCGGTTCTGCTGGCGGCGATCCGGAGACATGATGCCGTCATCCTTGCAGCACTGGACCAGGCGCCACAGACCAACGAGGTCGCGCGATCGGCGATGTTGCTGCCGGGCTTTCTTGAGATGCTCCAACCGAACGATCCCCGGCAGCCACGCGATCCGCTCGGGCCCAGAACAAGAGATCCCGATCCGTCGGTCGGGCATTCAACAAGTGAACCGCCAACACATTCCTCCCCAGCCGTAGGCCCTGCTCTGCACCCAGCACCACCGTTTCCATCACAGTCACCTCCGTCGGCTGACGGGCTGACAGGCTCCGCGTCCGATAATTCGGACGCGACGGTGCATTCCGACGGAGCACTTCCTCACCATTTAAATAAAGGAGACACCCATCATCATACCGGAACTCCAACCGCACCACGTTCTCCGCCGCAACATCCGCGATTTCATACCTCGCATAGAGCGACGCATTCCGCCCCGATACCGTCTCGACGACATCCGTGTCAATCAACCCGTTCAGCAACGGGGGATTCGCCCGGTCATAACCAATCGCTCCCAAACCCCGTTCCCATCCGGAATCATCAAACTCAAGCGCCCGCCACGCCGTCGCGTCGTCCTCCACGGTCGGCACGTGATAGCGGACTTCCGTGTCGGATTGAATGACGGGAGCCCGATTCGAATCCATACTCACCCCATAGGAAAACCCGTCGAATTGCGCGGGGTACTGGGGCGTGAATCCGGAACGCAGCCTCCCTTGAGGATCCCAAAGGCGGAGGATTTCGCCGGACTGGCGCAGCTTAAAATCAGCGTGGAGTTCCCCGCTCGGGGCCCGATAATCCTTACCGGAGGCAAAGACCACGAGAAAACCACCCGGGCCAATCTCACCACTCGGGATCGTCCAACCCGACTCGGAATCGACCTGATCGGACAAACGCCACCCGGACAAATCGACCGTTTCCTCCCCCGTGTTGAACAGCTCTATCCAATCGGACCGATCCCGGTCCACATCCACCACCGGGCTACCCCGGCTGGTCATGATTTCACTGATGACCACGGAGGCGCTCAAAGCCTGCCCTGTCAGGACTCCAACCACCGCACAACCCCAAACAGCGGATCGCCACACCCGCCACACATATTCACTGCAAACCGACCCCATTCCGGCCAAAGGCTAACCCAGCTCCACGACAAATTCCAGCGCCGGAACAAAGCCGGGTGAGAAAGGTGCAGGCACGATTCTCAGGGCCAATGGTCCGCCCCTTCAGGGCTCGCCCTCTGTTACAATATGCATCCCACGGCGTTGCCGCGGGCTAATACGAAGACGCACCTTCAGTGCTGGGAACCGCTAATTCCGGGCCCGCCCGAATGCGGCCACCGCTTCCCACGGCGTTGCCGCGGCGGAGCAGCGAGAAGCGCTCCTGCTGATCCGGTCCTCGCCAGCTCCGCTCCGGATGTGCGGCTGCGGTGCCGGGGAGTGCGCAGGAAACGGCCTCCGTCGTCGACGGCAAGCTGCACGCCGAGAAGACCTTCGCCAACTTCTCCGAGGCGTTCGCGTTCATGAACCGCGTGGCGCTGCTCGCGGAGAAACAGTACCACCATCCGGAGTGGTTCTACGTCTACATCCGGGTGCGGATCGACCTCGC